>CM039126.1:34566851-34909495 GCA_022036555.1 Microstegium vimineum
CTCGCGCAGGAGTCGGAGCCAAATAACAATAATATTTTCCTAAACAAACACCTCTATTTTTAAGGAAACAAATGACTCGTGCAAGAGTCGGACTCAAACTTCTATAACGATACTGGTATAAGATCACCAGTTTCCTTGTCTTTTCTCTGATGAAACTTTCCATCGAGATATCCTTCCGATCCGCAACTTCCTTTTAGCGTCATCGGCAACTGTATGCTCACGTTAGCCATGTCATCCTGCTTCCATCGGCAGCATCTACCATTCATTGGCAGCTTTCCATCTTCATTGGCAATATTCTATTAGCAACAGGCTTTGGCTCTCATCGGCAATGTTTCCTTGCCCTCATCGGCAACATCTTGCCTCCATCAGCAACATTGCTGTTTTCATCACATCGGTAATGAGCTTTGGTTCTTATCGGCAATGTTCTTTCTGTCGGCAACATTCATGTCTCTATTGGCAACATCCGCTTGCCTTCATCAACAGTGTCTTCCTGCCTCAATCGGCAACAAGTCCCTGTCTGCATCAGCAACACTCTTGCTTTTATCGGCAATCTGACCAGTAATATTCCGATGCCGATAAGGAATGGCAACTAGCCTTTTGACGATCAGCACAATCCTCAGATCACATTGACACGTGTCAAAAAACGGTGTCAACACATGCCCCCCAATTTCGGAGTATAAGATATCTTATGCACCGAAATTTCTTCTACTGCATCTCCTCCAAAATGCCTGCACCACTTCCTTGACTATTGCACGTAAGCATTGCAGAGCCACTCTTACAATCCTTCGACTTGCATCGAACATCTCCTTTTGTAGCTAACAAATTCATCGGCAGCTGGTCCTAGTGCACAAACTCTTCACACTCAGCCTGCCGATGCCCCCCAAGTGCAACAGCTGAAATACCAGGGCTCATCAAGCACTGCTCCCAGACCACAATGCCCAAGGCCATCGACTCTAGTTACACCATTGGCCGCATATTGACATCTACCGATGAATACCCATCTTTGCGCTCTGGCCTCCATCGCTTGTCTGAAGATCTCCTTCTGGAAGGATTTTCATCGTGACAAATCTTCTTGGTGCTCGCGCTGCATCCTCCTTCTTTGAGTCTTTGTAAGACCCTTGGGGCACCATTGAGGGAGCCTGGTTTTCCAAACAGGTTGATACTGTTTTCCGCTTGAATTTGGGCAACTCCGTATATTTGGATCTCTATAAAGTATATCTTCGCCGGGTACCCTTGCATTGGCCATCTCCTCAAGCTCCTCCTGATCAACACGTCTGCCAAGCCTGTCATGTGCGCTGAGTTTGCCCCCAGCCGATCATGCACTGACTCCTTTTCTCTGATCGGCCTACCATAACTTGATGCCCGATTGTCAAAACAGGGTTTCTTTTCTGACCAGTCGGCAGGGTAGTACCCATTGCATTCAGGGCAATTATCGGTAGTGGGTAGCTTGATGCCTTCTTCCCAGTAATGAACAAAGAAGGGGCAACTCCAATGATTTTTATGTCGATGCCACTCTTGGCGCCTCTCTTCCTTTTGCAGCCGATATCGCTCCTCTCGTGACTGCCGATACTCTTGTCGTGGCTGCCTATGCGTGATCACGATGCCATAAGACCTTTCGGCGTTACTACTTTTATCAGCAACTCTTTTGCCTTTTCTATCATCGGCAGATCCTCTTTCCTTTACCTCATGCGTAGCTATTTGATGTTCAGGATCCACCGATGCGCTTTTCTTGGCAGCTTCCGATGTCAACACCTTAGTCTTTCCATTGGTTTCCACCATGTTATTTGGAAACGGATGCTGATCGATCTTCATCGGCTTCCGAGCTTTAGAATTTTCAAATTTAATTCGCCCAGACTCAATTTTTGACTGCAACTACTGCCTAAAGACTTTGCAATCATTGGTATTGTGCGAAATTGCATTGTGCCACTTGCAGTACCTGATCCTTCTGAGCTCTTCGGCCGATGGAATTACCTGGTTAGGCGCCAGCCTAATCCTCCCTTCTTGAAGTAATAGGTCAAACATCCTATCGGCCTTGGTGATATCAAAGGTGAACTTCTCAGCTTCTTTCTGGCCAAACAAACAAGACATCGGCTTCTTATCTTTTACCCACTCAGCAGCGCCGATACTTAGCTCCTCATCTGACTCAGAATCTTCCGTTTTCTTAGTCAAAGACACCTCTTTATCCCAATTTTCTCTAGGCTTGAAAACCTTGGTATCTTGATCAGCAATCCTTTGCACAAGATGGCTCAATCTTTCAAACTCTTGCGACGCGTATTTGTCCCTGATGTGCGGTAACAACCCCTGGAAAGCAAAATCCGCCAATTACCGATCATCAAGTACCAAGCTGTAGCACTTGTTCTTCACGTCTCGCAGCCTTCGGACAAAGCTTTCCACCGATTCGTCGTTACGCTGCCTCAACTTGACCAAATCGGTAAGCTTCTTTTCATGCACGCCCGCGAAGAAATACTTGTGAAATTGCTTTTCTAGATCGGCCCAAGTAATCACAGAGTTTGGAGGCAATGAAATAAGCCATGTGAATGCCCATCCAGACAATGACGATGAGAACAATCTCACCCTCAGTTCATCTCTGCTGGCCGCTTCTCCACATTGAATGATGAAGCGGTTGATATGCTCCATCGTTGAAGTGTCATCTTGGCCAGAAAACTTTGTGAAATCAGGCACCTTGTACCGATTTGGGAGAGGAATTAAGTCATATGCCAGAGGATACGACGTCCGATAAGAATATGTATTAACCTTGGGTTTAATGCCAAATTGCTCTTTCGCCACTTCGGCAATCTTATCGGCCCAGTACGCATCTTGATCCTGCCGATGCACCGACTGGATGTTGACTGGTTGAGCAGGTTGATGCACTTCCTCATACCTCTATGGTAAGTAAGCCGGGCCGGTTAGCGCAGGTGCAGCATCAATTCGTTGAATATTATGCATCGACTGGTTTGCCGATGGACCATCTTGAACGCTCACTAGAACGTGCTGTGGTGAAGTCCGGCATGCCGACATCTCATTATGTACGTTCGCCTAAGGGTACTACGGCGAAATACTACTTATCGGCTGGGGTGCCCATATTTCACTCTGCTGACTCGTTGGCAGATGATACTGCGGAGCTCTTGCCACTTGGTATCTAGACTGCACAACTTGCTGCTGAATCGGTAATTGACCGATCCAACTTACATTAGATGTCATCGGCATATGACTTGCTGATGGCTGATAACCAGCTGGCGCTTGCTGCGCTTGTACCCTTGGATGATTGCTTTGATTTGCGGGTACCATAGCTTGAGGAACCATTGCCGATACGTGCTGGTTCCCAATCGCAATGTCCTGCTGCATCGGCCAAGAACCTGCCGATGGTTGCGCATACGCTACTCTAGGTATCGCTATCTGAAGATTTGACGGCAACTGCACCGTTGGAGAGGATGTAGCGTAATGCATTACTGGAATCATCGGCTCTGCAGGTGTTGCCGATGTCACGGGAATCTTCCACCCTGCATTGCTATCTTGAACCAGTTTGGAACCAGCAGATGGACTTGGAGGCATACCGTATCCCCACCAGTTGGCGGAAGTTGGCTGACTCTGGGTCACAGGTCCAGACATTGTTGACACCACCAGATTTGTATTCAATTGAGTGATGCTTGCTAGGTTTGATCTTGGCGACGTGATCTCATCGGTAGATCGGTTCATATGCGGTGAAGACACCCTTGGAACCGCCGATGGGATCATAACAGATGTTGATCCGAGTTGTTGATATGCCGGATCAACATAATATGGTGCTTGTCTTTCCTTAAAAGTTTGCTTGATAGCATTGTATACAGTGTTGGGCAGCACATTGGATTGGCTAATTAACACATGATTTAATGCAGAATTAACCATCTCTTGTAATTTACCAGGATCGGCGTCGAAAGTGACCTGCCATGGCAACGGCGGATCTTGCTTCTGGACTGCTTCGCCGATTCTGTTGAGGCTGAAGGACTTCAGATATAAATGCTTGTACTCCTCCATAGCCCGCTCCATAGCCTGCCTCTGATCATCTCTCAGATTTACTTCAGGGACTCCTATGATGTTCCTTGGATTGACATCGGTATTATCACCCATGATAGATGTATAATTGGTCCCACCGGGTGTGCCAAAAGAGGTGTTGACACAAAAAGCGTCAGGATCTGCGAAACACCTCGGGCTTATACTCGAATTCGATATCCAAGGGCATGCCAGTCGATTTGACCAGTTAATCGACAAGGACGATAAATAGAACAAGATTTGAACGAGACAACGGCGATGCGCCCAGATGTCAAGGCTCAAACCTGATCAGGATAACTAGAACAATAGCAGAACGAGACGACAGCGATGCGCCCGGACGTCAAAGCTCTGATTGCTCAAAACACAGAACTTGCAAGGGTTGACGGAGGTCGATGAGATGCAGCCCGTCGAAACTTGAAGAACTCGTAGATAGACTAAACCTAATGCGGTAAAGGTAAATTACTTGTAAAGTAGATAAAAAGTAATTGATTTGTTTGATATGCTTGGATATATTTTTCTCACGACCCCTAGGTACATATTTATACTCCAGCAATAGGAGTTGTAGACAGACACGACTCGTACCTTTCCTAAACAAAACAAACTCCTATTTTAAAGGAAATAACTGACTCGCGCAGGAGTCGGACCCAAATAACAATAATATTTTCCTAAACAAACACCTCTATTTTTAAGGAAACAAACGACTCTTGCAAGAGTCGGACTCAAAGTTCTATAACAATACTGGTATAAGATCACCATTTTCCTTGTCTTTTCTCCGATGAAACTTTCCATCGACATATCCTTCCGATCCGCAACTTCCTTTTAGCGCCATCGGAAATGTATGCTCACGTGAGCCATGTCATCCTGCTTCCATCGGCAGCATCTACCATTCATCGGCAGCTTTCCGGCTTCATTGGCAATATTCTATCAGCAACAGGCTTTGGCTCTCATCGGCAACGTTTCCTTGCCCTCATCGGCAACATCTTGCCTCCATCAGCAACATTGTTGTTTTCATCACATCGGTAATAAGCTTTGGTTCTTATCCGCAATGTTCTTTCTGTCGGCAACATTCATGTCTCTATCGGCAAAAGCCCCTTGCCTTCATCAATAGTGTCTTCCTGCCTCAATTGGTAACAAGTCCCTGTCTGCATCAGCAACACTCTTGCTTTTATCGGCAATCTGACCGGTAATATTCCGATGCCGATAAGGAACGGCAACTAGCCTTTTGCCGATCAGCACAATCCTCAGATCACATTGACACATGTCAAAAAACGGTTGTCAACAGAATCATTTCCCTTCTGAGTCGTAGGTAACCCTGTGATGAAGTCCATACTGATATCTTCCCACTTCCATTCAGGTACAAATAGTGGTTGTAGCAAACCGACAGGTTTCATGTGTATGGACTTAATGCGACAACATGTATCACATTTTGCGACATACTCAGCAATATCCAACTTCATCTTAGACCACCAATACCTTGTCCTGAGGTCATGGTACATCTTACTACTGCCAGGGTGAATTGATAGCTTCGAGTTATGTGCTTCATTGAGAATTCTATCTTGCAGAACCTGGTCTTTAGGAACTACCAAACGTTGATTGAACCATAGGACTCCTTTCTCATCCACTTTGAAATTCAGTGATTTACTGATTTCTAGCCTTTGTTTGGTTTGCATAAGTTCTTTGTCTGATTTCTGTACCTCAATAATATCACTATCCAAGGTACACTGGATAACAATATTATTTAGCACTATAGGATGCATTAGATCAAATCCATCTTCTAACAGTTGTTGCAACAAGTTGCAATGAGATTTGCGGCTCAAAGCATCTGCTACAGCATTCGCTTTTCCAGGGTGGTAATGCACTTCCAAGTTATAATCCTTGATTAACTCTAACCATCTCCTCTGCCTCATATTCAATTCAGACTGGGTAAACAAGTACTTCAAACTTTTATGAACGGTGAAAATGTGACACAGATTACCCATTAGGTAATGCCTCCATATTTTCAGAGCATGCACGATTGCTGCTAGCTCCAAGTCATGTGTCGAGTAATTCTCCTCATGAGGTCGAAGTTGTCGTGAGGCATAAGAAATGACTCTTCCATTTTGCATCAACACACATCCCAATCCAATGGTTGACGCATCGCAAAACACATCAAAAGGTTCCTACAGATTTGGTTGTGCCAAGACCGGTGCAGTAGTTAACAGTGTCCGCAAGGTACGGAACGATGTTTCACATTCTAGGCTCCATTCAAACTTCTTGTTCTTCTGCGTTAACCTTGTCATGGGTTTAGCTATCTTAGAAAAGTCCGTGATAAAACGACAGTAGTATCGGCCAATCCTAAAAAGCTGTGAACCTCATGCATGTTAACGGGTGCTTTCCAATTCATGACTTCTTGCACTTTTGAGGGGTCCACTGAGATACCCTCTGCTGACAAGATATGACCCAGAAAAGGCACTTTGGTCAACCAAAACTCACACTTGCTAAACTTAGCATAAAGCTTATGCTCCCTTAACCGTTTCAGCACTATTCTCAAGTGTTCTGCGTGGTCCTTCTCATTTTCCGAATATACCAGGATGTCATCGATGAAAACCACTACAAACTTGTCCAATTCTTGCATGAACACCGAGTTCATCAAGTACAAAAAATGCGCAGGCGCATTTGTTAACCCAAAGGACATCACTAGATATTCAAAGAGACCATACCTCGTGGAGAAAGCAGTCTTGGGTACATCCTCTTTTCTGATCTTAATCTGATGGTTACCAGACCGTAAGTCTATCTTGGAGAACACTTTAGATTTGGACAACTGATCAAACAACAAATCAATCCGCGACAACGGATATTTGTTCTTGATGGTAACCGCATTGAGAGGGCGATAGTCCACGCACATTCTTAAGGTCTTATCCTTATTTTTCACAAAGATGGCGGGACATCCCCAAGGTGAACAACTCGGACGAATCAAACCCTTTTCCAGCAACTCCTAGAGTTGTTTCTTAAGTTCTGCTAACTCGTTGGGTGGCATCCTATATGGTCTCCTGGATATAGGTGCTGTTCCGGGAGCCAACTCTATAGCAAACTCGACATCTCTGTCCGGGGGCAATCCCGGAAGATCGTCAGGAAACACATCTGGAAACTCACAAACTACAGGGATCTTATCCAACAACTCTGCAGTGATGGCAAACATGACTCCCAACTGATTTGGATTTTTAGGTAAGAGAATTCCAAAAGTGGCTCCATCTCGGGGTTGGTGATAGATATTGCACGCTGGGCTATGTCTAGATACACACTCCAAGCTTTCATCCATTCCATTCCAAGAATGACATCCAGACCTAGCTTAGGTATTACAATGAGGCTTACATTAACCGATGTTGTCCCCATTGTAATTTCTACATCCTTTACCATTTTACGAGTATATAGTACAGCTCCAGCTGCACTAATCTGATACTCCTTTTCCAATTCTACCACCTTCTGCTGACTCCGCAGCACGAAGTTCCCACTAATGAATGAATGCGATGCTCCAGAATCAAACAAGATAACCGCATGACATTGATTAACGAGGAACATACCAGCTGTGATGGGTTCTCCTTCCGGCACTTCTTCCAAGGTGGTGTGGTGGACGTTTCCGTGCGAGGCTTCTGCTAGTTGTACTGCTTCCTCGGCTTTGTACAGAAACGAGACAGGTGCCCCGTTTGACCACAATTGTAGCTTGGTCCCACAACATAGGGCATCTTCTTCCCTCCAGCTCCGGATCCTCCAGCTTTGTCCTTGTTCTGCTGCAGAGGTGCGGTGAAGGGCCTCTGGTAAGCGGGACGAGTATGAGCATTGGTCATCTTCACCTGAGGTGGTCGGAACCGTGCACCAGCCTGTGGTGGACGAAACTCTGGCCTTGAGGCATTAGGACCCCTATTCTGGTGGGATCCTCCCTCTGGGACTCGACGATGAGTCTCAGCGAGCAACCTGTTGTCGTTGGTCTCCTGGTTCAAGCAGTCACTGATGAAGTCGCTAAACGTGGTGCGGTAGCTGTTGCCCATCTTGGACAGAAGGTTTGCATTCGTGCCCCTCTTGAAGCTTGCGATCTTCTTAGCATCGGTGTTGACGAAGTCGCTGGCATAGCGAGCCAACCTGTTGAAGCTGGTGAGGTACTATGTCACTGACCTGGTACCTTGAGCAAGCCTCATGAACTCAATGAGCTTCATCTCCATCATGCCTTCTGGGATGTAGTGATGGCGCATAGCAGTGGAGAACCGATCCCATGTGACCGCAGTGCCAGTAGGCAAGTTATCGCGGTATTGGGACCACTAGATAGTTGCTGGTCCTTCTAGCCTATGCGCGGCATACTCCGCCTTCAGTTTCTCCATCAGGCGCAGAAGTCGGAACTTCTGTGTCATGGAATGCAGCCACTCATCGGCCTCCAGCGGTTCAGTAGCTTCCTTGAATATCAGAGGGCGGGTGTCCATGAAATCTTTGTAGGAACTGTACTAGTTAGGTGCTGGCCCTTGCTCCTGCTTGTGCTGCTGAGCCTGTTGGCGGCCATATTGCACAAGGTTTCATTCATCTAGCGCTGCATCTCTTCCACACTTCTTTGGCTGCCCAGAAACTGACCAAAGAACGCTTCCGGTGTGATCGGAGGTGGTGGTGGTGGTGGCAGGTCCTCCCTAGTTGCCTCTCCATCACCACGAGTGTTGCGACGAGTGTTAGCCGGCATCTGTATATCCCAATAACAAGCAACAATTAGGTGATGTTATATTGAATAATGAATAAATACCGTGTTGTACAAAATGTAATATTAAGCACACAACCAGATATAATTATTCATCTTTCCACATAACATCACATAATTAATTACTCGTCATAAGCATACAAATAACATTCCATAACCTTTGCCAGAACAACGTCTGGACTTAGGTCCAAATTCGGCTTAGACATAACGAAGATCCAAATTAAACATAGTCTTAAACAACATGATACAAGAGCTCGCAGCGCGAAAGATCAAACTCCTAATCTAGTGCTCAGTAGCCGTTGGAGTAGTAGTACTCCCCGTCGGTGTCGTCGAGGTAGGGCTCGTCGGCGAAGGCCTCGTTCGGAGCCAGGACCTCCTTCGGTGGGTCAGGACCAAGGATCACTCCGTCCTGTGGCTCGGGCTCCTCAGGTGCAGGTGCTTTGGCTGTTGCTGCCTGCTGGTCGTGAAAAGCATGGAAAGCTTCGTGCAGGTTGTTGATGTGCTCCTACTGCTCGTTGAGGTGACCCTCTAACTCTGCAACTCTCTCCTACAAGCCTTCCGACTCGGTCCAAGCTTCATTCCTGGAGTTGGTGGCATTGAGGAGTAACTGCTCACCAACTACGCGAGCAGTGATCTCCTCCTCTACCCTAGTCCGGGCCTGGTCACGCTCCAGAGTCATCTGAGCCAACTCTGCCTGAAGGTTGGCGACGGATGACTCAAACTCCTGTTGCAACTAGCGCTTGCTCTCAAGAGTGGCGTTGTGGATCTCTGCCACATCCGCAAGACTGCGCTCCAAACTCTCACAAGTGCCAAGCAGCGCGCTAGTGGCACCCAAGGCTAGAGTCTCACAGTAGAAAAGCTCCTCCTCATCTCCAGCCAGTGTTGTCCCCTCAACCTGTGTCCAAACAACAGGAAAAGCCTGTCCATGGGGAAACACTCCAGGCCAAGATGTTGCAAGGTCCGCGGGAAAGCGAGCGATGATCTCCTTTAGCACCAGGTATGCTGCCCTGTTGGCACCATCCTTAGCACAAGCTCCCTTGGTGATGATTGTCCAGCCTGACCAGTCTGGCCTGCCTTCCAAAGCCTTTACCTTGACCTGAACATGGACCAGAGAATCCTGACCATACTGCTGCTTCTGCCAAGAGTACTTGGGCTCCCTGCCCTCGGGATACCCAATGGCGTGCAAAACCCGCCAAAGGATAGTCGGTAGCCCGAAGTACATCAAGAACTTTCCCTTGGTCATCTTCCTTGCCAAAGGGTAACGAGGAACTCCTGCTCCTTCGGTTGCCTTCCTGGCGGTCAGATGGGTGCGAGGCATCTGTAGAAAAAGGGGTTTCGAACTCTCGTGAGACAGATATTAAGTTGGTAACTTTTTATCGAAAAGGAACAATTTACAATTTAAGGGGAGGTATGGCATGGTACAAGAATATAAACATGATGCATGATCGTAATTACGTTCTCACTAAACTAGAATGACTCGTAAGCCCTAATGTTCTACACGGATACGTAGTTAGTGTACCTGCAGAAGATTCATTTCAGCCCAAAAGAACAAAACCCAATGCAGAAAAATCACCGGGCACTTCCTGATACGCACGAAGTACATATCAGTTAAATACCAAAACCTTATGCACCAAGCTCGGAAAACCCACCCAACATTTCATACTTCTCAGATATGTTTGCGTAAAGCTTGCACATCCTTAAGTAACCATATCACTTCCCTAGACCAACGGTTGGAAGGTCTACTCTCACATCTCACAAAGAGTTTTCAATGCAATTTTCAAAACTTGTATCATCCTTCCAAAGAATGATACCCCGACACTTTTAAAGATCCAGCATGAGCAAAACCCTAAACCAAGTTAGTATTCCTAAGCCACCTGATTCCTAGTATAGGGCTAAGGACTGGACTCTGGCACCCTAAGTTTTCAAACTTAGTTTATAAAAATAGTTTTGAAATACCCATTTTGTTTAAAAGTTGTGCAAACGAATGAGGATACCTGAACTCAGCTCTGATACCAACTGTGACAGAACCATCCAAATTATAAGAGATCAAGTACCAAAGTAGCCGATTCAACTGCCATTTAAAGCACTTGAGCCCATATAATCCCGGTAGTCCAAAAATCTCGAAGGATTTCTAACAATCGTATATCCAACCCAGATCACGCAAACGCAGGTATGCACATTCAAACGAACCAACAATTAAACGAAAATACTTGAAGTACGAAATAAAGTTATTACAATACTTTGTTCCAAATAAAGTAGTACTCACGCCACAACACACGTGGCCAAATGAAACATTGTTTTGAAACTCGAACCCAAAGTTTTACTCCACACTAGAACCATTAAGAGATAGGGGTGCCAGCGAGATCATGTCCGACAATAGCAAAAGATGAGCTCGCAGAAGACTTGCCCAAAGCCTACTCCTCTTCTCCTTCAACAGGACAGAGACAGTGCTTACAATAGCCAAAGTATACTTGGCCATCTGCAACAAACGGGATAAACCCTGAGTATGGGAATGTACTCAGCTAGACTTACCCGTCTAACTGAAAATAACGACTCCAAGGATATGCATGGCTAGATATGTGGATCTGGATAAACTTTGCTTTTGCGGAAACACGAACAATAAGAATCTTAAAGATTAGAGAGAAGCCATTTTCCATCCTATTATTTATCTCTAGGTTTTGCACCTGAACTAGAGCACACACTTGATCTAAACAAGCAATAAAATAATACCATATCCAGTTCATTTGTCCATATTTTAGTAGAACCATTAACGATGTCACATGGAGTTGTACTGTGGTGAAGCTCAGCATAATCCCTCACTATCCGGTGGGAGGTGGCGACTTGAATCGATATACAATCAGCTAGCAAGATTACCTTTAACACACGCCCACACTTTCCCCGTCGGGTCCAAGCATTGGGTTACCGCTCAACAAAGTCCAGGTAGTACCGCCGCGATCTCAGTGTAATCCACCCAATTGGAGAAATCGGTTGGCCACCACGGGGCAGGTCGTATCTCCAAACTAGAGGGTGCCAAAAGTAGGCTGAGAGTCAGCCCGGACAGTGTTTACTTGGCTTTGGGGTCGATACTCACAATGACCCCTATGTGAATGGGCACATTCAAAGATGTAAGAGGGCCACCATCGTATACAAACCTATACGATCCAACGGACGGACTGCCCCCAAGTCTAAACCACTTGGTGCCCTTGCCTTCCTGTTGACCGCATTTCATTACTACCATTGGTTCTTTCCCACGATAGCAAAATATAGCCAACTGTGATTGGTATTACCCCCATGGGATAATACTATAAATAAATGTAACCATTTATTCTAAGCAGGCTAAGAGGTTGCTTTTACTTTTTTTAACAGGGTAACAAGGTAGGTAATTCAAATATCAAGGAAGGTAATGCATCAACTGGGATTCAATCAACTCCTGTCACCTAATGCATCACAGTATAAAATACTCAAGTAGATTAATTGTAAATACTGGGAGGCTTAAAGATGCTCCGGGGCTTGCCTTCAGTGAAGGTGGAGGGCTGGTGGTCAGGGCACTCGGGCAAGTTAGGTTCTGGCTCTGGGAACTCCTCTTGAAGCTCCTGCACCTCTTGGACTTCTGCTCCTTGGGGTGACACCTGAAGTTCCTCCACTGATCCTAAATGTTTGAAATGCATATGATTAACCATGGGTGCAAGGGATGATGCTTGAAATAAGAATTAAAACAATAAAAGGTAGCTTCTAGAGTTAACCTAATATTCATTCTAGTTCCACTTTACACAGCAAGCCTATTATCAACTACTCAAAAAAATCTACAAAACTTACAGAGGACAGATCATTCTTAAAGTATACTACTGCAAAAATTTCACTTAAAGGAAAGCTACCAACCAGCAGATACAAAAAGATGAATTTAAATGCAGAAAAAGCACTTTGAACTAGACCCACTGGCTAATAGGGTGAAACATGCTATATCTTATTTTTAACATGATCTTTGCTTAGAAACATATTTATCAAGAAAATTCCATGATCAGAACAACCATATTATATTCTATATGATTTTCCAAAGAACACCCTAGAAAAGGACACTTGAACTACAAGTATCTTTTCTGCCATGAAACATACCACATATTATATTTTTTCTAGACAGATCATGGTACACAGAGACTACACAAAAAGTTTCATGATTTATACATCCACAGATTTACCACAACAATTAATCTAGGAAAATAGCAGAAACACATTTTAATAGAAAGTAAATAAATTCTACATAGAAACATGGAAACTCATATTTTTCCTAGGTTCTACACAGGATAACAAAGTTAGCATAAAAACCTCAAATTTTTATCTGATCATTTCATGCAGGAACACATTTAACTTTGATAAATCTAGAAAAGGGTTATTTAAACATTAGTAGTGAAGACATTCTCCAAAAATTAATTTTATATTTTTAACAGAAAGATCTTCATTTGTAGAATCTAACATAATTTAATTCATCATTTTAGGGTTTACTAAACTCTAGATATTAAATAAACAAGCATTAATACATTACTGAAAAATAGGAAAAAGGAAAAGCATTTCTGCATTCGGCCCATGGTGAACAGTGTTGGGCTCGGCCCAGTGCGTGCGGGAGAGCGAACTGACAGGAGGGGCCCGCGGTCCACTTGGCAGCGAGCCAGGGCGGAGCACCGGCACTGACCGGCGTTTTCTCACCGGCGGCAAGGGTGGATGCGCTGGGCTCGTGGTGATGATGCGCATCGGCTGGGGGTGTTGGTTGAACCGGCGCGACCCTTGTAGCGAGCCGGCGGCGTGCGGTGGTGGCAAGATGCGGCGGTGTGAACTGACGGGGCCGATACCGGCGGTGCTAAGCTAGGCTAGTGGTTGCGTGGGCACCACGGTGGTGTGGTGAGTGCAGCGCAAGTGTTTGTTGGGCCGGAGGAGCTCCGAGGAGACCCGGCCACGTGCGAGCTCCGCGGCGGCGGCAATGGCGCACGGCCAATGACGCTGTGTTGTTCCAGGGTGAAAGCGGGTTATAAGAAGGGTGTTCTCACCTCTACTACCTTCGGTGAAGTTTCCACGGAGATGGAAGTAGTGGAGGTGGTCGAGAGAGAGGTGAACACAGTTTGGTCGTTGCGGTGGCGACTGCGAGCCGAGGAATGGCGGCGGCGTCCCGACAACGGTGGAGCTCGGCTGGCTAAGCTAAGGAGAGCCAGGCGCGTGTGAGGCGAAGGCGAGCTGGTGTGCGAAGTGGATCGAGCAGAGGAGCTCGAATGGTGGCGAAGTGAGGAAGGGGGTGTTTGGGCGCTTTCGGTGCTCGGTGCGACGAGTGCGAAGGCAGAGCGAGCGAGCGAGTGAATGAGCGTGCATATTTGCAGGTGCGGGAGGTCGAGGGGGTGTAGGCTCACCCTTGGGCGCGGTCATGGCCGACCGGCGCGGCCGGTGGGGGCCTAGCCGCGACGGCGGGCCGAGCGGCAGAGCGGGTGCAGCAGCACTGCCAGTCTGCGGCGCGCGGCTATTGGGCGAGCAGGATACGCCCTTGGTCGTGGAGCCATTAGCATGGATTCGCGTTTAATGGCGAGCGAGACGGGGCGTGGCTCGGTCGGTGCTGCCGGTGCAGCGGCGACGCGACGGCGACGTGATTGCACGGCGCGGCACAGTGCTCTGCGCGGACAGAGGTGGCGAGCGGCAATGACGCAGCGCGTCTACGGCGCGTGGGGCAGAGCGCGACTTGGTCGACGCGCTGTTACGGCGGATGCGTGATCGAGTGCGACAACGACGGGGCGAGCGGGTTGCGGGAAGCAGGCGCTGCGACAGTGTAATGACGACGCGACTACACGGCGCGACTGTGGGGCAGAAGGTCTGCGGCGCGGCGCAGAGCGGCAGGGCGCAGCGGGGTCCGCACAGTGCCGCAGGGTGCGGCGCGTGGCGCGAGAGCGAGTGGCATGGCGTGGCGTGTTCGGCGCAGGCCGGCAGGCATCTGCGGCCACGCGGCAGCAACGCCGAAGTACGGCGCGGCTACGGTCGGGTGCGGTGCGCGTGCGTCGCACATGCGCTGCGCGTGCGCAGGAGTGCGCGGGCGCGAGCGGGCCGCGGGCAAGGCTAAGGGGCCAAAAGGTGGGACTCGGCCCATTCCAGCTCTTCTTCCCTTTTTCCATTTTCTGTTATTTGTTTCAAACTGAATTTACTTTAAAACAGTTTTAAAAACTCCAAACTAAGTTTCGAAACTTATACCAAAGTTTTTTAGAATAATATTCTCTACATTTTTCATGTAGGTTATAATTTCCGAAAACCATTATTTACAAGGTTCTAGATTAAAAACTAATTAAGCCATTTTTAGAAAAGAATTGCTTTTATTCTTAATACGTAAACTAAGCTTAATTAGGTAGGGTAATTAATCATAAAAGCAAACCATTGTTTATTCTAAGCATAGCAAACTTAGCTAAACATATTGATCAAGAAGTTGAGCACAAAACACCTATTCAATTCTAGTGTGAAGAATAAAGCATACACACATGAAATGATGGCCTAAGTAAACATGAATGCAATGCAATGCTTATGCTTAGTGGCTAATGATGACCCTAATGCAAAGCTTGACACAGGGTGTCACACCTACCCCCACGTCAACAAGTGCCTCATGATCTTCGGGGGCTCGGAGGCCTACGGTTGCAAGCGCCGGCAGAAGCGGGAGCGGCGCGAAGTCTTCGCGGCCGCCCTGGCGGCTCCGGCCTTCCTCGATTGGTCAGAGTCCGACATCACGTTCGGGCGAGACGATCACCCGAGCCACATTCCCTACCCGGGTCGTTATCCACTCGTCGTGGACCCAATCATAGGGAACGTGCGCTTCACCAAAGTGCTGATGGATGGGGCAGCAGCCTCAACATCATGTTCGGAAGACAGACGGTACCCCTGGGGCAGATCGACCTGCCCGTCATGTTCGGGAAGCTAGACAACTACCGGACCGAGGACCTCACCATTGAGGTCGTGGCTTACCGCAGGACTTACCACGCTGTTAACACTGGATTTTGGTATGCTCAGAAAGATGACAAGTGGGCCAGTGCAGAACTCAGAGCATTCGGCAAGCGTCTGTTCGGTCGGCCAGTTTCCAAAGAAGTCGGCAAATGTTCGTGCGGTCGGCTAATCGCCAAAGGTTCGGCTAAATGATCATGCAGTCGGTTATTCTAAGGAAGAATGGTTTTCCGTTGAAGAAGCGACAAAACGGCAAGCGAAAGGCCGATCAGGCAACGAAGACCGCGACAATTAAGGCAATGAAGACTCCGGAGGAAATTAAAGTCAAAGATATCATGTTTTTCCTTTAATATTTTGTAATCGTGGCCTTTTAGGACTCATGTCACGACCAGGGTATAAATATAAACCCTTGGCCATTGTAAAAACTATTCACAACCAATACAATACAACCGGCCCCGTGCCAATTTCGAGTCCTTTGTCGTGTCGTCGAGTTCTTCGAGAGGAACCATCGATCCGTCGACCTCTGTAAGTCCCGGCAACCTTGTTATCATGTCTAGTATCATGCAGTGGATTTAGATGTTGATACAAGTAGTCTTGTTTGTTTTCAATGATCGTGCGGCGGATTCTTGCTTGACAATCAAGAAGTCTTCGCTTATGTTTTGTGTATGAGTAGATACCGTGCGGCAAGTGCTTGCTCGATATGCCTAGCAAAAGCAAGATAGTTATCGACTCTATTAGATTTGGTAAGATCTAGTAGATTCATTAAGTTACTACGTGTTTCATGTTTATATATATTTTATATATTTGTAACACTCTTTTGCCCAATCTAGATTGATACGGTTCGGCTTCATCTTTTCTCATAGATTTATTTATGCTTTTGTAATTGCTTATACCCATAAATAGATCTTATACTCATAATAGCCGAATTGGTTTCATCTAGATTGTTACGTGTTGCAGGTTCATGCATGTTAACTACGTTTGAGCTTTTATAAAGTTAGGTGTCGTGCGGCGGATACAAGCTTTAGATTGGTTTGATCGTGTTTGATTACGTGTTCCTTCATCATGGACCCCAATTTGGTTGGATAGCCGAGTTGGTTATGCTTTAATTCATATTTAATGACGATTCGTTCATATGTACTTTCTCATGCATGCATGTTCGACAATCAACTCTTTACGTGCTCATTGTTTGTTTTAGCCGAATGATCTATAAAACTTGTTGGCAGATAGCTTCTATAGCTGTATGTCGTCGTAAGTGGCTTCAGGGCTGTATATATGGAACTGTCTAGTCTCACTCGGCATGTTCCAGTTTTATATCTAATGATTTTCATCCCTTGTTAGTTTCAGGTCAAACTGACTGGCACATTTCCGGATTTCGAAACACCCGGGCACCCGATTGAAGCTACGCTTTCCGGCTTGCTGTGTGTTAGGCACAATGCGTCACATTTTGTGTCAACACACTTTTTGGCACACCCGGTGGGACCCCACATCTCAAGATGGTTGAAATTGACAATAGCCAGGTTCTAGACGTGACTATGGACGAGTTGCCAGAAGACCTGAGGAATATTGTCCAGCAAGCATGTGATGAGTTTCAATGTAAATGCTTGATGTCTTTTTCAAAGAACAAAAGCAACAAGGTTTTTCAGAAACAGTCACTCCCAAGGACTCTTCTTCATCATCAGACTGATTACACCGAAGAGGAAGATTCTCAGAAGATGACTGAAATGGTTTACAAGGCCATGAGTGAAACCATGAGAAATCATCATACAACTTTCTTGAATACTGTTCGCACAATCATGGTCAGTACTTTTGGTCCATCTGCTGATAAATACTTCGAAGAAGTTGTTGGTCCAATGCAAGGACCAACATTGTTCCATGTGCCTAAGCACCAGGAGAAAGCTGTTGAGAGTAGCAGAGCGCCTGGCATGGACCAAGGTGGGATGGCTCCTCACCAGAAACAGCAACCGCCCATGACATATGGCCAACTCGTGTTCGGTGCATCAGGAAACGTCCCACAATCGGCTTTCAAGTTGTCTCCAGCTGCGAATAGGTTGTAGAAAAATATGTATGGAGACGGATATCAAGAGTTTGCCGATTACAATGCTATTGACTCTTTCCCGAATCCGGGGTATACGAACTCTGCAGGTTTGGCTTTTGAAGGGCAGACACATGGAGCTCCAAATTCGAATATCGACCTTATCATGAATAGGATGGCGGATATGATGCATAATCAGTTTGGCCTAAAGCCAAAGAGCTAGTCCTATGCATACAAGTCCCCTTATCTAGAGTGGTATAACCGAGTTGCACTCCCTCCTAGAGTAAAACCTCCCATAGACCTGACCAAGTTTTCTGGTCAAGATGATACTAGCACCATAAAGCACATCAGCCGATACTTGATGCAGCTCGGAGAGGCGTCTGCTCATGAAGCTTGGAGGATTCGGTATTTCTCGTTGTCTCTGACAGGGCCGATAAGAATTGATTGGTAAAAGCAAGCTACCAGTGGAGGTGAAGAGTTGCCGATTGGAGAGTATTACCGATAAGGAGATACTGCCGATGGGTGCACGATGACAAGATGGCTGACGTCAGCAAAAAGATGTCGATGGCGTTAGAGGAGTCTACCGATGGAAAGTTTCATCGAAGAGAAGACATAAGGAAACTGGTGATATTATACCAGTATTGTTATAGAAGTTTGAGTCTGTTGACACCGTTTTTTGGCACGTGTCAATATGATATAAGGATTGTGCCGATCGGCAAAAGGCTAGTTGTCGTTCCTTATCGACATTTGGATATTACCAGTCAGATTGCCGATAAAGGCAAGAGTGTTGCTGATGCAAGGCAAGAAAGCATTGCCGATGAGAACCAAAGCCTATTGCCGATGAGGACGGAAAGTTGCCGATGAAAGATGATGCCGATGGAAGCAGGATGAAGTGGCTGGTGTCAGCAGAGAGCTGCCGATGGCGATAGAAGGTTGCAGATTAGAAGAAGTCTACCGATGTAAGGTGTTATCGGATGTTGCCGATGAAGGATGACATGGCTAACGTGAGCATACAGTTGCCGATGGCGCTAAAAGGAAATTGCGGATCGGAAGGATGTGTTGATGGAAAGTTTCATCGGGGAGAAGACATAAGGAAACTGGTGATCTTATACCAGTATTGTTATAGAAGTTTGAGTCTGACTCTTGCACGAGTCATTTATTTCCTTTAAAATAGAAGAGTTTGTTTAGGAAAATATTATTGTTATTTGGGTACGACTCCTGCGCGAGTCAGTTATTTCCTTTAAAATAGGAGTTTGTTGTTTAGGAAGGTTTGAGTCGTATCTATCTACAACTCCCTCTGCCGGAGTATAAATAGGTACCCAGGGGTGCTGTAAAAGATCATATCCAAGCATATCAAAAATCAATTACTTTTTATCTTATTTACCTTTCTAGCAATTTACCTTTACCGCATTAGGTATTAGTTTATCTACGAGTTCTTCAAGCTTCGACGGGCTGCATCTCCTTGATCTCCGTCAACCCTTGCAAGTTCCGCATGGGAGTAATCTAAGCTTTGAGATCCGGATGCATCGCTGTTGTCTCATTTAGCTCTGCTCTAGTTATCTTGATCAAGTCTGAGTCTTGACATCCGGGCGTATCGCCGTTGTCTTGTTCGGATCTTGTTCTAGTTATCGTCCTTGTCGATTAACTGGTCAAATCGACTGGCACACCCTCGGAAATCAAATTCGGGTATAAGCCCGAGGTGTTCGCAGATCCTGACGCTTTTTGCGCCAACACCTCTTTTGGCACGCCCAGTGGGACAATATCACATCTTTTGCCCACGGTTTAGCCCATTACAAGCTTAATGGACCATACTGCTGGGATCAATCCGAAAAGTGTCATTGAAGTCTCCGAAGAAAATCTGAGAGATGATCAGAAGCAAGCTATGGAGCGGGCTATGGAGGAATACAAACAGTTATATCTGAAGTCCTTCGGCCGAAGCAGGAGCAGCGAAGTTATTCAGAAGCAAGATCCATCGTCGCCGCGGCAGGTCACCTTCGGCACCAATCCTGGTAAATTGCAAGAGATGGTTAATTCTACATTAGATCATGTATTAACTAGCCACTCCAATTTGCTGTCCAATACTGTGTACAACACTGTCAAGCAAACTTTTAAGGAAGGACAGGCACCATATTATGTTGATCCGGCGTATCATCAACTCGGATCGGCATCTATTACGATCCCATCGGCGGTTCCAAGGGTGTCTTCACCGCATATGAACCGATCTGCTAATGAGATCATGTCACCAAGATCGAGCCCAGCAAACATTACTCAATTGAATGCAAATCTGGTGGCGTCAACAATGTCTGGACCTGTGACCCAGAGTCAGCCAACTTCTGCTAGCTGGTGGAGATACGGTATGCCTCCAAGTCCATCTGCTGAATCTAAATTAGTCCAAGATACCAATGCAGGGTGGAAGGTCCCTATGGCATCGGCAACACCTGCACAGCCGATGAATCCAGTGATGCATTATGCTTCATCCTCTCCAACAGTGCAATTGCCGTCAGGGAATCCTCAGATGGCAATACCCAGAGTAGCGTATGTGTAACCATCGGTAAGTTCTTTGCCGATGCAATAAGGCATGGCAACTGTTAATGAGCTTGTATCGGCAATGGTTCCTCAAGCTATGGTACCCATAAATCAAGGCAATCATCCAAGGGTACAAGGGTAGCAAGCGCCAGCTGGTTATTAGCCATCGGCAAGTCATATGCCGATGACATCTAATGTAAGTTGGATCGGTCAATTACTGATTCAGCAGCAAGTTGTGCAGTCTGGATACCAAGTGGCAAGAGCTTCGCAGTATCATCCGTCGGCGAGTCTGCAGAGTAAGATATCGGTACCCTAGCCGATAAATGGTATTTTTTGACAGTACTCGCAAGTGAGTCTGCAGAGTAAGATATTACTACCTTAGCCGATAAGTGCTACTTCGCCGCAGTACTCGCAAGTGAACGTGCACAATGATATGTCAGCATATAAGCCGATGAATATAATGCCACAATACAACCCAGTGAACGATCAAAATTGCCCATCGGCAACTCAGCCGGTGCACAATATTCAACAACAGGTGACGCAACTTGGATGCCAAGTGGCAGAGGTCCAACACCACCACTTACCATCGGGATTATATAATGATGCATCGGCATCCCAGCCGGTAAACCCTCTATTCCCGCAATATATTCCAGTGAGCGTTCAAGGTGGTCATTTGGCAAATCAGCTGATGCATAATGTTCAGCAAATTGATGTTGGCTCTGCACCAACCGGTTTGGCCTATTTACTACAAAGAGATGAGAAGGTACATCAACTTGTTCACCTGGTCAACATCCAGCCAGTACATCGGTAGGATCAAGATGCGTACTGGGCCGATAAGATTGCCGAAGTGGCGAAAGAGCAATTCGGTATCAAGCCTAAAGTTGATACATATTCTTATCGGACTCCATATCCTCCAGCTTATGATTTAATCCCCTTCCCAGATCGGTAGAAAGTGTCAGATTTCACCAAGTTTTCTAGTCAAGGTGGTATGTCAACAATGGAGCACATTAACCGATTTATTATCCAATGTGGGGAGGCAGCCAGCAGGGATGAACTGAGGGTAAGATTGTTCTCGTCATCATTATCCGAATTGGCATTTACCTAGTTTATTTCACTACCTCCAAATTTTGTGATCACTTGGGCCGATCTAGAAAAACAGTTTCACAAATACTTCTTTGTTGGCGTTCATGAAAAGAAGATTACCGATTTGGTCAAATTGAAGCAACGTAATGATGATTCGGTAGAAAGCTTCGTGCAAAGACTGCGAGACGTGAAGAACAAGTGCTATAGCTTAGTACTTGATGATCGGCAATTGGCGGATTTGGCCTGCCAGGGATTACTGCCGCACATCAAGGACAAATGCGCGTATCAAGAGTTTGAAAGCTTGGGCCATCTTGTGCAAAGGATTGCCGATCAAGACACCAAAGTCTTTGAGCCTAGAGGAAATTGGGATGAGGAGGTGTCTTCAACTAAAAAGACAGATTCAGACGAAGAAGCAAGTATCGGTTTAGTTGAATCAGTAGAGAATAAAAAGGCGATATCTTGTCCGTTCAATCAGAAAGAAGCTGAGAGATTCACTTTTGATATCACCAAGGCCGATAGGATGTTTGACCTATTGCTTCAAGAAGGGAAGATTAAGCTGGTGCCTAACTAGGTAATTCCATCGGCCGAAGAGCTCAGATGGATCAGGTATTGCAAGTGGCACAATGCGACTTCGCACAATACCAATGATTGCAAAGTATTTAGGCAGCAGTTGCAATCAAGAATCAAATCTAGATGGATTAAGTTTGAAAATTCCAAAACCCAGAAGCCAATGAAGATTGGCCAGCACCCATTTCCAGCTAACATGGTGGAAACTAGTGGAAAGACTGAAGTGCTGACATCGGAAGCTGCCAAGAAAAGTGCATTGGTGAATCCTGAACATCAAATAGCTACGCATGAGGTAAAGGAAAGAGGATCTGCCAATGACAGAAAGGGCAAGAAAGTTGTCGATGAGAGAAACAATGACAAGAGGGCCCTAGTGTTATAATCACGCATAGGCGACCAAGGCAAGAGTATCAGCAGTCACGAGAGAAGCGATATCAGCAGCAGGAGGAGGAAAAACGCCAGGAGTGCCATCGACATAAAGATCATTGGAGGTGCCCCTTCTTTGTTCACTGTTGGGAAGAAGGCATCAAACTACCCACTGCCAATAATTGCCCTGAATGCAATGGATACTACCCTGCCGATCGGTCAGAAAGGAAACCTTGTTTTGACGATCGGACATCAAGCTATGACAGACCGATCAGAGAAAAAGAATCAGTGCATGATCGGCTGGGGGGCAAGCTCAGCGTACACGACAGGCTTGGCAAGCGTATTTGTCAAGAAGATCTTGAAGAGATGGCTGATGCAAGAGTGCCCGATGAAGAGAGATTCTCCAAGGATCCAAACATGAATGGTGCAGATACGAGCAATGAGAAATAGTACCAACCTGTTTGGAGAACTAAGCTTCCTCAATGGTGCCCCAAGGGTCTTACAAAGACTCAAAGAAGGAGGATGCAGCGCAAGCGCCAAGAAGACTTGTGTCACGATGGAAACCCTTCCAGAGAGAAATCTTAGGACAAGAGATGAAGGCCAAAGCGCAAAGATGAGAGTCCATCGGCAGATATCAATATGTTGCCGATAGAGAAACTAGGGTCGATAGCCTTGGGCATTTTGGACTGGGAGCAGTACTTGGTGAGCTCTGGCGTTTCAGCTGTTACACTTGGGGGGCATCGGCAGGCTGGGTGAAGAGTTTATGCACTGGGAGCAGCGCTGCCGATGAATTTGTTGGCTACAAAAGGAAAAGGATTGTAAGAATGGCTCTGCAATGCTTATGTGCAATAGTCAAGGAAGTGGTGCAGGCATTTTTGAAGAGATGCAGTACAAGAAATTTGGGTGCATAAGATATCTTATACTCCGAAATTGGGGGCATGTGTTGACACGGTTTTTTGGCACGTGTCAATATGATATAAGGATTGTGCCGATCGGCAAAAGGCTAGTTGTCGTTCCTTATCGTATTGGGATATTACCAGTCAGATTGCCGATAAAGGCAAGAGTGTTGCTGATGCAAGGCAAGAAAGCGTTGCCGATGAGAGCCAAAGCCTGTTGCCGATGAGGATGGAAAGCTGCCGATGAATGATGATGCCGATGGAAGCAGGATGAAGTGGCTGGTGTCAGCAGAGAGTTGTCGATGGTGATAGAAGGTTGCAGATTAGAAGAAGTCTGCCGATGGAAGGTGTTATCGGATGTTGCCAATGAAGGATGACATGGCTAACGTGAGCATACAGTTGCCGATGGCGCTAAAAGGAAATTGCGGATCGGAAGGATGTGTTGATGGAAAGTTTCATTGGGGAGAAGACATAAGGAAACTGGTGATTTTATACCAGTATTGTTATAGGAGTTTGAGTTCGACTCTTGCACGAGTCATTTATTTCCTTTAAAATAGAAGAGTTTGTTTAGGAAAATATTATTGTTATTTGGGTACGACTCCTGTGCGATGTTGTCTCGTTTAGTTCTGCTCTAGTTATTGTTATCTTGATCAAGTCTGAGTCTTGACATCCGGGCACATCGCCGTTGTCTCATTCAGATCTTGTTCTAGTTATCGTCCTTGTCGATTAACTGGTCAAATCAACTGGCACACCCTCGGAAATCAAATTCGGGTATAAGCCCGAGGTGTTCGTAGATCCTAACGCTTTTTGTGTCAACACCTCTTTTGGCACACTCGGTGGGACAAATTACACATCTATCATGGGTGATAACTCCGACGTCAATCAGAGGAACGTCATTGAAGTCTCCGAGGCCGATCTGAAAGATGATAAAAAACAGGCTATGGAGCAGGCTATGGAGGAGTACAAGCAATTGTATCTGAAGTCCTTCAGCCTAAGGAGGAGCGGCGAAGCCATCCAGAAGCAAGATCCGCCGTTGCCACGGCAGGTCGCGTTCGATGCCAATCTTGGTAAGTTACAAGAGATGGTTAATTCTGCATTAAATCAAACATTAATTAGCCACTCCAATGTGATGTCCAATATTGTGTACAATTCTGTTATGCAATCTTTCAAAGAAGGACAAGCACCTCAGTATGTTGGTCCAGCGTATCATCAATCTGGATCGGCATCTATAAACCCATCGGCAGCTCCACTGGCGTCTTCCACTCCTGTGGATCAGTCTGCCGATGTGGCTACACCACCAAGATCAAATCCTAAAAGCGTCACCAAGCTTGGTACAGATCCAGTGGCGTTGCCAACTGGTGGGGATACGGTATGCCTCCAAATCCATCTGCTGGTTCTATTTTGGTGCAGGGAGATAATTCAGCTTGGAAGGGCTCTATGGCATCGGCAATGCAATCACAGTCGATGATCCCTATGATGCATTACCCCACGTCTTCTCCAACTGTGCAAATTCCATCAGAAGATCTCTAGGTGGTGATTCCTAAAGTACCCCTAATGCCACCATCGGCAAATTCTGTGCCGATGCAACACAGTATAGCAACTGGGAGTCAACCTATGGTGGTAAATCCTCAAGCCAGAGTACTAGCACATCAAGGTAACCAATTTGTTGATTACTCCAAGGTACAGGAGCAGCAGGCGCCATTTAGCTATCAGCCATCGGTAAGTCACATGCCGATGATTTATAATCCTGGATGGACCAATCAGCCGCTGGTTCAACAGCCTAGCGTACTAATGTATCGGTATGGAAGTCTAGCAAACACTCAGAGTGGAGCATCGGTACAGCAACCGATGAATATGATGCCACAACATAACCCAGTGAGTGTGCAAAGTTATCCATTGGTAAGTCAGCCGATGCATAATGTCCAGATGACTGGTGCTGCGCCCATGCCAACTACTCTGAATCATCTTCCACCAAGATCTGAAGGGGCGCATTAGCCGGCTCCACCAGTCAACGATCAGCCAATGAGTTGGCAAGAATAGGATGCGTATTGGGCCGATAAGATTGCCGAAGTGATGAAAGAGCAATTCGGCATTAAACCCAAGGTTAATACATATTCTTATCAAACACCGTATCCTCCAGCATATGACTTAATTCCTCTCCCAAATTGGTACAAGGTTCCTGATTTTACTAAATTCTCTGGCCAAGATGACACATCAACGATGGAGCACATCAACCGCTTCATTATCCAGTGTGGAGAAGCTGCCAGCAGAGAAGAACTGAGGGTGAGATTGTTCTCATCGTCATTGTCTAGATCGGCATTCACATGGTTTATTTCATTGCCTCCAAACTTTGTGATTACTTGGGCCGATCTAGAAAAATAATTTCACAAGTATTTCTTCACGGGGGTACACGAAAAGAAGCTTACCGATTTGGTCAAGTTGAGGCAGCGTAATGATGAATCGGTAGAAGGCTTTGTCTAGAGGCTGCGAGACATGAAGAGCAAGTGCTATAGCTTGGTGCTTGATGATCGGCAATTGGCAGATTTGGCCTTCCAAGGATTGTTGCCGCACATCAAGGATAAATATGCATCTCAGGAGTTTGAGAGTTTAAGCCACCTTGTGCAGAGAATTGCCGATCAAGACGTCAAGACTTTTGAGCCTAGAAAGACTTGGAATAAGAAGGTGGCCTTCATTGGGCAAGAGGAGGATTCCGATGAAGAGTTAAGTATCGGCGTTGCCGAATAGGTGAAAGATAAGAAATCGGTGTCCTGTCCATTTGGCCAGAAGGAAGCTGAAAGGTTCACCTTTGATATCACCAAGGCCGATAGGATGTTTGACTTATTACTTCAAGAAGGGCGGATCAAGTTGGCGCCTAACCAAGTAATTCCATCGGCCGAGGAGCTTAGAAAGATCAGGTATTGCAAGTGGCGCAATGCGACTTCGCACAGTACCAATGACTACAATGTATTTAGGCAGCAATTGCAGTCAGAAATCGAATCTGGGCGAATTAAATTTGAAAATTCTAAAGCCCAGAAGCAGATGAAGATCGATCAGCACCCATTTCCAAATAACATGGTGGAAACTAGCGGAAAGGCTAAGGTGTTGACATCGGAAGCTGCCAAGAAAAACGCATCGGTAGACCCTGAACATCAAATAGCTGCGCATGAAGTAATAGGGAGGAAGTTTGCCGATGAGAGAAAAGGTAAGAGAGTTGTCGATGATAGCAGTAGCGCCGGGAGGTCTTATGGCATCGTGATCATGCATAGGCAGCCACGACAAGATTATCGGCAATCGCAGGAGGAGCGACATCGGCAGGAAGAAGAAAGACACCAAGAGTGGCTTCGGCATAAAGATCATTGGAGGTGTCCCTTCTTTATTCATTGCTGGGAAGAAGGCATCAAACTACCTACTGCCAATAATTGTCCTGAATGCAATGGATACTACCCTACCGATCGGTCAGAAAATAAGCCTTGTTTTGACGATCGGACATCGAGGTATGCTAGGTCGCTCAGAGAAAAGAAATCGGCACATGATCGGCTGGGGGGCAAGCTCAGCGCGCATGACAGGCTTGGCAGGCGTGCTGGTCGAGAGGAACTTGAGGAGATGGCCAATGCAAGAGTGCCCGACGAAGAAATATTCTCTAGAGATCCAAACATAAGGAGTGGTGCCGATACAAGCAGTGAGAAGCAGCACCAGCCTATTTGGAAAACCAAACTTCCTCAATGGTGCCCTAAGGGTCTGACGAAGACTCAGAAAAGTAGGATCCAGTGCGAACGCCGAAGTGATCTGTATCCCGGTGAGGATTCTAAAAGGGAGAATTTCCTGATTAGGCAGTGGAGGCCAAAGCGCAAAGATAGAGATCCATCGGCAGAAATCAATATGGTTGTAATATTGCCGATGGAGTTCATGGCACCTATCAGTGACGAGGAAGAAGCTGCTGAAATGGCACAATTGGTGTTGGATCCGATGGCAGCTGTCTTTGAGGAGCCTGCCGATGATGAAAGGCAGCACCAAAGGGCTATGTTCGTTAAAGGCAAAGTAGATGGACAGCCGGTAACAAAGATGTTGGTGGATGGTGGGGCGTCAATCAACATAATGCTATACGTCATGTTCAGGAAGCTTGGGAAAGGCGACCAAGACTTAGTCAAGACGGTCATGAATCTCAAATATTTTGAGGGCAATGTGTCGCCAGCTATGGGAGTTATATGCGTTGAATTAACCATTGGCAGTAAACTTTACCGACAACGTTTTTCGTGATCAGTGGCAAAGGCACCTACAACTTTCTCCTAGGAAGGGATTGGATCCATGCTAATTGTTGCATTCCTTCTACAATGCACCAAAGCCTTGTACAATGGGTCGGAGACAAAATTGAAGTCGTCCGGAGTGAGACCCCGTCGACTGTTTGATCGGCAGAATCGGAAACCTATGAGCATACCAAGTGCATATCGGGTGAAGCCTGGGATACAAAATTCCTTAGGGTCGCCGATTACAGAGTTACACCGATCCAAGCAGTCGGTCCTGAAGAAGAGTTTTGATGGATCGATTCGTCGATGATGGAAAACTGGGGCAGGGGTTCACATCCGTCGATGATTTACTAGAGATAGATATCGGCGATGGCAGTAGGCCCAGGCCAACTTTCATTAGTGCTAAGCTAGATTCCCAATGTAAACAACAGTTGAGTTATTTATTAAAAGAATACAAAGATTGTTTTTCTTGGGATTATATAGAGATGCTTGGTTTAGACTGATCAATAGTTGAACATAGGTTACCTATTAAATCTAATTTCTGACCTTATCAGCAGCCAGCGCGCCGATGCAACCCTATTATTTTACCCGACATTAACGCTGAGATTACAAAGTTAATTGAGGTTGGATTTATTCGGCAATGCCGATATGCCGAATGGATTTCTAATGTGGTTCCTGTGTATAAGAAAAATGGAAAACTACGTGTTTGCATTGATTTCAGGAATCTCAATAAGGCTACGCCGATGGATAGTTATCCGATGCCCATTGCCGATCTGCTGGTTGATGCTGCTGCTGGACATCAAATCATTAGTTTCATGGATGGTAATGCTGGATATAATCAAATATTCATGGCTGAATCAGACATATCCAAGACTGCTTTTAGATGTCCAGGTCATGTCGGTTTATTTGAGTGGGTTGTAATGACTTTTGGCTTGAAGAATGCCGGTACTACTTATCACAGGGCAATGAATTTTATTTTTCATAAGTACATCGGCACGATAGTCGAAATCTATATTGATGATGTGGTGGTTAAATCTGGAAATTTTGAGAAGCATCTTGCCGATTTATGAAAGATCCTAGAATGCACAAGGAAACATGGGTTAAAAATGAATCCTAATA
Source organism: Microstegium vimineum (assembly GCA_022036555.1). NCBI lineage: Eukaryota > Viridiplantae > Streptophyta > Magnoliopsida > Poales > Poaceae > Microstegium > Microstegium vimineum. The sequence goes on from CM039126.1 coordinate 34,595,379, forward strand.
AGTGTGCGTTTGGGGTATCGGCAGGTCAATTTCTGGGTTTCATGGTGCATCAGAGAGGGATTGAGATCGGCAGAAGATCTATTGATGCAATTAATAAAGTGGTTGCCCTACAAACAAGACTGAGCTGCAATCCTTGATCGGCAAGATTAATTTCATTAGAAGATTTATATCCAACCTATCTGGTAAGATTAAATCTTTTAGTCCGTTGTTAAAGCTGAAAGACGATCAAGAGTTTACATGGAAAGAGGAACATCAGTTAGCCTTGGAAGAGATCAAGAAATATTTGATAAACCCTCCAGTCTTAGTTCCACCTCAACACGGGAAGCCTATCAGGTTGTATTTGTCTGCTGATGATGGCGTTATTGGATCAGCCTTAATCCAAGAATTTGAAGGGAAAGAGCGTGTGATATATTATTTGAGCAGAAGGCTGGTAGATGTTGAAAGCAGGTATTCGGCCATAGAGAAATTATGTTTATGCTTATATTTCTCTTGCATAAAATTAAGGAATTATTTGTTGTCGGTCGAATGCACTGTTATCTACAAAGATGATGTGGTTAAGTATATGTTGTCGATGCCGATATTAAGTGGGAGAATCGGCAAATGGATTCTAGCACTTTTAGAATTTGATCTAAGGTATGAATCGGCTAAGGCGGTTAAGGGTCAAGTGATGGCCGATTTTGTCACTCAGCATTGCAGTACAATAAGTTCCGTGGAGATTGCTCCTTGGACGTTGTTCTTTTATGGCTCTACGTGTAAGGAATGAGCAGGTATCGGCATTGTCTTAATTTCTCCCCGTGGACGGAAATATGAAATTTCATTGCTTATTGTTGCTACCTCAACAAACAATCAGGCTGAATACCAGGCTCTGCTAAAGGGGTTGGAATTACTCAGGGAGATACATGTCAATGCTGTTGAAATCTTCGGTGATTCCATGTTAGTAATTAATCAATTGATTGGGATATATGAATGCCGAAGTGAAGCTTTAATTGCAACCCATGAAAAGTGTTTGCAGTTATTAAAAGAATTCAAAGAATACCGCCTTGAGCATATTCCCAGGTTGCATAATGAAGAGGCTAATCGATTAGCACAGAATGCTTCAGGGTATCTGCCGATTCAAGAAGTCATGACATCGGTGATGGTTGCCGATGACTGGAGGAAAGAAATTTCCGATTACTTAAGGGATCCATCTAAAAAGGTTGAAAGGCATTTAAGGTTTCAGGCAACCAAATACGTACTCCTTGATGATGAATTGTATTATCGGACGATTGATGGAGTTTTGCTCAGATGCCTTAGTAAAGAAGAATCAAAAGAGTTGATGGGCGAGATCCATGAAGGTGTGTGTGGAGCGCATCAATCGGCATTCAAGATGAAATGGATGATTAGGCGGAATGAATATTATTGGCCGACAATTCTTGAAGATTGCTTCAACTATTTTAAAGGGTGCCAAGATTGTCAGAAGTTTAGTAATGTCCAGAAGACACCTGCATCGGCAATGAATCCTATAATCAAGCCTTGGCCATTTAGAGGATGGGCTATTGATATCATTGGCCAGATTTATCCACCATCAAGCAAGGGGCATAAGTTTATACTTGTCGCTACCGATTACTTCACGAAATGGGTTGAGGCGATTCCTTTGAAGAAGGTAACATCGGCAAACATGATAGATTTTGTAAAAGAACATATTGTTTACCGATTTGGTATTCCTCAAACTATTACTACCGATCAAGGGACCATGTTCACATCGGGAGAGTTTGATGAGTTTTGCTGTTGTATGGGTTCAAGGTATTGAATTCTTCTCCTTATTATGCCCAAGCTAACGGTCAGGCTGAAGCAACTAATAAAGGAGTTATTAAACTTATCAAATGCAAGATTGAAGAAAACCCTAGAAGGTGGCATATAGTGTTGAATGAAGCCCTATGGTCGTATCGGATGGCGTGTCATGGTGCAACTAAGGTTTCACCATATCAATTGGTCTATGGACATGATGCTGTCCTACCTTGGGAAGTTAAAACTGGTTCTAGGCGGTTGTTTTCTCAGGATCAATTGACAGCCAATGAGTATGATACTCTTATGAAGGACGAGTTAGAAGATCTAGCGAGTCATCGGTTAAGGGCTTTGATCAGCATTGAAGAAAATAAGAAAAGGGTTGCCAGATGGTATGACAAGAAGGTAAAGGTGAAAGAATTTGCCGATGGTGATCTGGTGTGGAAATTGATTTTACCGATTGGGACTAAGAGTTCTAAGTTTGGAAAATGGTCTCCTAATTGGGAGGGTCCGTTTCGGATAAATCAGTCTATTCCTGGTAATGCATATATTTTGGAAACCCTCGAAGGGGTTGCGTTTCACAGAGCAATCAACGGTAAATACTTGAAGAAATATTACCCTAGTATTTGGGTAGATGCATAAAATACCCGTTGGAATGCCGATGAAAGAAAATGCTATATAAGACATCGGTAAAAAACGTACTGGCATTATATTACAAGCAAAATCAAGTATCAGTATTACACTTGCCGATACGATGGATTGTGACAAATTACAACAAGTATTGAATAGCTGATATCGCACGTAGGAGAATTTGCTCTATTTCTTCCATCTCCTTGGCATCGTCATCGGCATATCCTTCTGTTGGCTTGATCTTTTTCTTCATCCGGAGGGCTTGACGTGCGTCGACATCTCTTTCTTGTTGTAAAGCTGGGATGGCACTTGGAAGTTCAGTCTTCTATTGATTGGCTACGATCAAGGCTTCCTCAACTTGTTTCAGCTCTACTAATAGTTGTTCCTTCCTTGCCGATAGATGGGCAATGTCTTGATCAAGCTCAACGCCAGAAGCTTCTAGGCGACCTATGTCCTTGTGTTTTTCATCGGCAGATTGCTTGAATTGAAGCATTTTCTCTTCAAGTTCTGATTGAGCAGTCCTATCGGCTATACGACGAGAGAGCCTTTGATACTGGAGTTGCTTGCTCTCAAGAAACGCTGCCTAGAAGAGCGTTTCTTCTATATCGGCAGATAGATGGCCTTGAATGTCTTTGAAAGCTATCTTTACTGCAGTGGAGTCTTGGACGAGATGAGATGTGTCTTGTTGCAGTAAAGATAGCAATGCTTCGAGCTTGAGTTTAACTTCTGCCGATAGAGCTGGAGCAGAGCTTTCTTCTTCTTCGTCTTCATCGGGGAGGTTGACGGCGAAGGAGAACAAGCTATTCGGAGAGTCTTGGGCCTGAAAAGGAAGAAGATTAGGGCTTGCCGATCATAAGTTTATGTTATGGGTTTTATGACAGTTGTCTTACCATCTTGAAACAGATCTCTTGCCTAGGACTTGGGATGTCGGTCGGCATGGCATGATCTTGAGGATCGGCAATGGTTGCCGATGCACTTGCTTCTGTTACAGGGACCGTTGGTGTTGGTGATGCTGTTGTTGGCATTGTTTCCACTATTGGGATTGACCCATGTGGTGATCCAGTCCTCTGGTCAGGAATTTCATCTGGTGTGGGTACTGGTACCGATGCCGATGTTGTCTCCATTGTTGCAGCTGGTTCCTGCAGCGGTGGTATCGTTTCCTAGTCAGAAGTTTCGTGCAATGGTTGCTCAGGAATAGACGCCGATGTTGGCTTTGGTATTGGTGCATCAATGAGAGTTGGTGATGCAGCTGGAGTTAATGGCACGGATGGAGTGGCTCGCCTCAAGCGTTTCTTCTTCGGGGCAGCAGTTGGTGAGCTAGCGCGTTTCGGCTGCGAAGCTTAGGGGCCATCGGCAGCATGAGTTGGAGAAGCTTGTACATTCGGAGCAGCTGCCGATGAGCTTGTTGCCTGTAAAAGACATTTGGTGCAAGTTAAATGAAGTGAATATTGCCGATGAGAGTTTGTGATCGGTATAAATGCGAGAAGAACTTACTGCGAAAGCTTGCGCCAAGATGGCGGCAGCAGCCGATGGAGTAGCGGTGGTCCTAGCTGGTATCGGCTTAGGCTTGAGGGTAACCTTAGGTACCCTTTGAGGGGTGAAAGCAGCCAACGTAGGAGCCTTGTTGCCGATGATTAATATGGGGTTCATCATTCGAAGATTGAAGTGCTTGCCGCTCTTTCTCGTTCGAGGGATTGGATCGTCAACCTGTTAAGTAAAAGAGGGTCAGATGCCGATAGTAGAAATAAATAATAAGAGATGCATTAGAATGAAGAACTTACTGCATCATCGGGAATGATGTGATCGGCGTTGATCAAATGCCGATAGTAATGCGATGACTTGGGGAATAGTTGATTTTTCCATTCTTGCCACCAGGATTTGTATGACTCTGTGATAAAGGATGTTGGTGCCCAAGAAGATAAATCGATGTTTGATGTATCGGCATGGGGAGAAAGGTTAACAATCCTATTCTAGTCCATGGCACTAGAAATAACTTCTCTTGGCTTTATCACGTTGGCATAACTAAATTTAATCGGCAATTGACCAAATGCCAGCTGTCTTGCTGCTACCGATGGATAGTAGAACTCATAAGATGTAGGAGCATTCTTCCCGGTTCCAAAGATGTTGACTGGAATGGCTCGGGGGACAATGCTAGCCTTCATGATCATCTCATTCTATGGTATGTTCCCATTGGTAAGGTTGAATGACAGAGGGAATCGGTTGTTCTCATCAATGTAAGGCCACCAGAGCCGTTCTGCAGCCGGGATCCCGTAGTAAAGTCTTTGAAAGAACATGCCGAACTGACCCTCATTGGCATCGGTTCCTGGCAATACGATGATGGCCTCCCCAAAGTTGAGTGGGAAACGGGTTGCCGATTCATCATCATTAAATTCATAGTCCTCCGATATGTCCCTTGGAAATTGTTGATTGAATAAGTCGAACTGGAGGGCTTTATGCATGTGTGCATTCAACCACATGTTGATGAACCACCATGGACTGCCGAGATTGCCGATGGGCTCGCCTAGCAATAGCTTTCTGGATACCTGATGAAGGAGGTGATATACCGAACCAAGGAGGTATCGGCCAAGAGGAAGTCTTGCTCCATCAGCCAGAAGCTCTGCTGCAGGAAGGTACATAGTAGTAGGTCCAACTGTTCTGCCGCAGAAGATGAACTTTTCCAACCACATGTTCAGGAAGGTGGCGTGTTCCCTCTGACCTACCGATCCAGTCTTCTGGTTTTCTCGAATATATCCATTCCAGCCGCCGATGTTGCGTTTGATTACCCGATGTTCGGGTTTCCTACCAAAAAGACTAGAGGGATCGGCAAAGAAGACGTCGAGGCCAGTAAGCATGTGCACATCGGCAAGAGTGGGGGTGGCTGGTCCGTGTCTGAATAAGAATGCGTTCATTGTGTCGTACCAAAATTAGGAAGCAGACATCATCATGTTCTCATTCTTCGCCATATCGGCAATAGAAAGCTTAATGCATTGGTCTAAGTTGCGCTCTGCCCAGTAAACTTGTTGTGTTCTAGCCATCCTTAGATACCAATTCTTCCAACCTTTGGTGGGTTTGGGCCATGAGCGGAAAGCATCCCTCCACAACTCTAGATCAAAACACTCAGATCTAAAAGGGATGCGATTGGTCTCTGCATTGATGAGCACAGTAGGATCGGTATTCCCCATTAGGCCCAGACAGTGAAAATGTGATTGATCAAGAGGGATTACTATCTTGTTGCGCATTTCCTAGGTTTGGAAAATTAAAGAGGAGGAGAAATTACGAAACAATGCGAAAAAGGGAATAGAGAGATGCAGAGTGAGGGAAGGAGGAATTACCTCAGGAACGTTGACGTTGATCGCCATTGGAGTTAGAGAGATTCTTGTGGCTCGCGCCTTGATGAAGACAGAAGACGCCGCCACTTGAGGATCACTGAGTGTTCTTCGGAGGCGCCGGTGAAATTGAGGAGTAAAAGTGAATGCGGGCTCGAGATGAAGAACAGATTGGATGGTGTTAACTTTTATAGGCCCAGTCAGGGGTATTTTGGGATTCTCTTTGCACTGAGCAGGAATATGGAAGAGTATGGTAATGGATTCGCACGGCAATCGAAGGATTTTGAGGTTGGATTTGTGACTGTTTGTGCTACAGTTGCGGGGTTCTGTTGGTAACTTGCGATTTTTACGCGCGGTAATCGAGGAGGTCGTGCAAGTATCTTGGAAGAAAAGATTACAGTAGAGAAAATTTCGGCGCGTAAATATTTTTCACTCCGAAATTGGGGGGCATGTGTTGACACCGTTTTTCGGCATGTGTCAAATGAGCTAAGACTTGCATTGATCAGTAGCCGTTTTCTATCGGCATCGGAAGGTCATCGATCGAAATTACCGATGAGAGTGAATGCTGCAAGTGAAATGAGTTTGTTGCCGATGGAAGCTGGACGATTTTTGCCGATAAGAATTGATTGGTAAAAGCAGGCTACCAGTGGAGGTGAAGAGTTGCCGATTGGAGAGTATTACCGATAAGGAGATACTGCCGATGGGTGCAGGATGACAAGATGGCTGACGTCAGCAAAAAGATGCCGATGGCGTTGGAGGAGTCTGCCGATGGAAAGTTTCATCGAAGAGAAGACATAAGGAAATTGGTGATATTATACCAGTATTGTTATAGAAGTTTGAGTCCAACTCTTGCATGAGTCATTTATTTCCTTAAAAATAGAGGTGTTTGTTTAGGAAATTATTATTGTTATTTGAGTCCGACTCCTGCGCGAGTCAGTTATTTCCTTTAAAATTGGAGTTTGTTTTGTTTAGGAAAGGTACGAGTCGTGTCTATATACAACTCCTATTGCCGGAGTATAAATATGTACCTAGGGGCCGTGAGAAGAACAATCATACATCAAAACAAATATATTACTCTTATTTACTTTTATAGCAATTTACCCTTTTATTGCATTAGATCCAGCTTATCTACGAGTTTTTCAAGTCTCGACGGGCTGTATCTCCTCGATCTCCGTCAACCCTTGCAAGTTCCGCGTTTGAGCAACCAGAGCCTTGACGTCCGGGCGTATCGCTGTCGTCTCGTTCAGCTCTACTCTAGTTATCTTGATCAAGTTTGAGCCTTGACATTCGGGCGCATCGCCGTTGTCTCATTCAGATCTTGTTCCAGTTATCGTCCTTGTCGATTAACTGGTCAAATCGACTGACACACATTTGTACATCAAATTCGGGTATAAGCCCGAGGTGTTCGCAGATCCTGACGCTTTTTGTGTCAACACGGGCATGCAACCGAATGTCAGGGACAAGCTGTTCGGCATGGACTTCGATGACCTTGGTCAACTGTCACAGCGGTTGGCCATGATGAGCAATCAGGCTCAAGGGTTCAGGAGAGACAACCGTTTCCAGAAAGGTGATGTGGCTAATGAGATGTATCAAAGTTTCCTAGAAGAAGGAGCAGAGTACGATGATGAAGATGAAATAGCCGCAGCCGAATTGTTCTGGGGGAAAGAACCAACTCAGGTCAGTCAACGCTGGTTGAGGCAGTAGAAGGGCACATACAACTTTGATGTCTCCAAGTCAGACAAGTTGTTTGAGATGTTGCTCAAGGAAGGACGTTCCAAGTTGCCGAAAGGGCACCACATGCTGCGCCCTGAAGGGGTGAGAGATAAAAAGTTTTGCGGTTACCACAATACCAATTCTCATTCCATCAATGATTGCCGAGTATTCAGAATGCGGATTCAGAAAGCTATTTAGGAAGGGCATCTGAAATTTGATGGTAAGATGAAAATTGATGCTAATCCTTTTGCACAGAACACATTATCTTTCTCCGTGAACATGGTTGCTATAGAAAACTCCAAAGATAAGGGCAAGGTGAAAGTGTTAACCTCAGACAGAGCTAAGAAAATTGGTACTGTTGACCCTGATCGGCAAATTACAAATGAAGAGTTTCGGCAACAAGCTCGATTCCAGAACGGCCGAACCGAGAGAGGGGAAGCTTCCAAGCCCAGAGTCACGACACGGATTCTTTTGAACAAATGGCGACGGGAGCAAGAACGGTATCAGAAGCGAAGGTATTACAAGGAACAAGAGTTCATGGAGGAGCATCAGAGGTATGAGGAACAGATGTACTAGAGGGAGCAAGAGTACATGAGAGAGCAGGAACAAACTCATTGGGGATGCTCGTTCTTTAAACATTGTTGGAATGAAGGCTTGAAGCTGCCTACTAAAGATAATTGCCCTGAATGTAGTGATCAATATTCAGAGTACAGGAAGTCTTGGGCCAACCGCTGTCCGGTCCATGAAAGGCTTGGAGCACATTTTACTGAGGACGATCGGCGTGTAAAAATGGACAGCTCTGGAAATCGGCGAGGCAAGAGATTTGCCGATCAAGGGTGGATCCATTATGAAGAAGGCGCTGAAGAAGAAGAACACTATGAGTACGTGAGTACTTGAGGAACAAAGAGTTGGCACAGACAGTTGCCGAAAAGAAACAAGTGTGGCATCCTAAGGAGAAGCCTGACAAGCAAGACCAGTCGACTGATACGTGTATGGCTTTCTTTATTCCATCAGAGTTCTTAGCTCTGGAAAACCAGGATATCCAAGAAGAAGTGTACTCAGATTTTGATGAGAGTGAGTATGATGATCTGATGGCCCAACTTGTCCTAATTGAACGGGCAATTTTCGATAAACCAGCCAAACATCGATATTTGAAGCCACTTTATGTAAAGGGGTACGTCAATGGCAAGCCTCTGACCAAGATGTTTGTTGATGGAGGATCTGCCATCAATATTATGCATTATACCACTTTAGGAAGCTCGGGATGACTAATGAGAAACTGCTAAAAACTGATATGGTGCTCAGGGACTTTGCTGGCAATCCTTCTGACACCCGAGGAGCTGTGCACGTTGAGTTGATGATTGGATCAAAAACCTTGATTACTACTTTCTTTGTTGTCGATGGCAAGGGGGCATACCAGTCTGCTTTTAGGGAGAGATTGGATCCATGCTAACTATTGCATACCTTCAACCATGCATCATGTTCTCATTCAGTGGATTGGAGATGATGTTGAGGTGGTTCATGCTGATGATTCGGTAAGTATTGCTGCTACAGAGCCTATTTACTGGGAATATGATGGCGTTGATTGTTTCTCTGGGAGAGTATGGGAAGAAGGTCTTGTGAATGTTTTCAACAAGGATCAACAGCCGATCCAAGCAGTCGGCTCTCAAAGCAATTTTTAATGGGGAACCCGATCGATGGCAACAAAGGAAAGTTGGGACGTGGTTTTATGTCGGCCGATAAGCTAGAAGAAATAAATGTTAGTGATAATGTCAAGCCAAGGCCAATGTATATTAGTACAAATTTAGACCCAGAGTACAGATTGAAATTGATAAACCTTCTGAAAGAGTTCAAGGACTGTTTTGCTTGGGATTACACAGAGATGCCTGGACTGGATCGTTCTATTGTTGAGCATCGATTGCCGATCAAGCCTGGGTATCGTCCTTACAAACAACCTCCTTGGAAAATTTTCAAAGAGGAGGTGCTGGCCGATGTGAAAAAGGAAGTTGAAAGATTATTAGGAGCAAATTTCATTCGGCCATGTAGATATGTAGAGTGGATTTCGAGCATAGTTCCGGTATACAAAAAGAATGGAAAAGGGAGGGTCTACATTGACTTTAGGGATCTCAATAAAGCTACGCCAATGGATGGTTACCCAATGCCGGTTGCCGATTTGCTTGTCGATGCAGTAGCTGGTTATGAAGTCATCAGCTTTATGGATGGTAATGCTGGCTATAACCAAATCTTTATGGCAATAGAGGATATTTCAAAAATAGCTTTCAGATGTCTTGGTCATATTGGATTATTTGAGTGGGTCGTCATGACTTTTGGTTTAAAGAATGCTGGTGCAACTTATCAGAGAGCCATGAACTATATTTTTCACGAGTTGATCGGCAAAATCGTGGAGATCTATATTGATGACGTGGTGGTTAAGTCTAGAAATCACGGTGGACACTTAGCCAATTTAAAGAAGACTTTAGAGTGCACTAGGAAGCATGGTTTGAAGATGAACCCGAACAAGTGTGCCTTAGGGGTCTCGGCTGGTGAGTTTTTAGGATTTCTAGTTCATAAAGGAGGGATCGAAGTTGGTAAGAAAAGCATGGAAGCAATAGACAAGGTTGTGCCTCCAACTAATCTCACAGAGTTGCAGTCATTGCTCGGCAAGATTAATTTTGTAAGGAGATTCATATCTAATTTATCAAAAAAAGTTTTGTCTTTCTCTCCACTTTTAAAGCTTAAAAAGGATCAAGAATTTGTATGGGGTGACATACAACAAAAGGCTTTTGATGAGATCAAAGAATACATGAAGGCGCCACCTGTGTTGGTACCTCCGCAGCTTGACAGGCCTTTTAAGTTGTACGTGGCGGCCGATAGCCTGACAATAGGGTCGGCCCTCATGCAAGAGTTTGAAGGAAAGGAAAGAGTGATAGCTTACCTTAGCCGAAAGCTGTTAGATCCAGAGACAAGGTATTCGGCTATGGAGAAACTTTGCCTGTGCGTGTATTACTCATGTACCAAACTTCGGCACTACTTGTTGAATGCCGAATGCGTGGTAGTTTCTGAATTTGATGTAATAAAACATATGTTGTCAATGCCAATTTTAAACGGAAGAATTGGCAAATGGATTTTGGCTTTATCAGAATTTGAGTTAAAATACGAATCGGCAAAAGCAGTAAAGGGTCAAATTATTGCTGATTTTGTTAATCAACACCATGATCCTTCTGCTAACATGATAGATATTGCACCTTGGACTTTGTTTTTTGATGGTTCATCTTGTAGCAAAGGTGGTGGTGCTGGTATTCTCTTGATTTCTCCACGAGGAGTGATTTTTAAGTATGCTATCCCTATTGAGTTTCGTGTTACTAACAATCAAGCAGAGTATGAAGCACTACTTAGAGGACTTCGGTTTCTTGCTGAAATAAAGGCTGTCGCTGTTGAGATCTTCGGGGATTCTGAGTTGGTAATTAACCAACTGATCGGCCAATATGAGTGCAAGAATGATGTATTAAGGGAATATTATGAAGAATGCCGAGAGCTTTTGAAGAATTTCCAGGTGGCAACCTTGCATCATATCCCTAGGGGGCATAATGAAGAAGCAAATAAACTAGCTTAGACTGCCTCGGGATACCGAGAGGATCAAGAGATTAGCACTTTGGATGAGGATCGGGTAATTGATGACTGGAGAAACGAAGTTACTGATTACTTAAAGAATCCAACACAGAAGATTTCCCGAAAGCTCAGATACAAAGCCCTCAAGTTTGTGCTCCTTGATGATCAGTTGTACTATAAGTCTATAGATGGGGTACTTTTCAAGTGTTTGAGTAAAGGAGAGGCCAGAGAGCTAATGTATGAAGTGCATGAAGGGGTGTGTGGTGCACATCAATCGGCTTACCGAATGAAGTGGATAATTAGAAGAACTGGTTATTTTTGGCCGACCATGCTTGAAGATTGCTTTGAATATTACAAGGGGTGTCAAGATTGTCAGAGATTTGGTAACATTCAAAGAGCTCCAGCATCGGCTTTGAACCCAATTATCAAGCCTTGTCCATTTAGAGGATAGGGCATGGATTTAATTGGTCAGATTAATCCTCCTTCTAGCAAAGGACATAAGTTTGTGCTGTTAGCTACTGATTATTTTACATCAGAAAACATGATCAGTTTTGTTAAGGAGCATATAATTCATAGGTTTGGAATTCCTCAAACTATAACAACAGATCAAGGAACTCAATTTACTTCATCTGAGTTTTGTGATTTTGCTGAAAATATGGGAATTAAATTATACAATTCTTCTCCTTATTATGCACAAGCTAATGGCCAAGCTGAAGCATCAAATAAGATCATGATTAAAATTATTCAGAAGAAGATTGATGAAAAACCGAAGAAGTGGCATTCGGTTCTTAATGAGGCTTTATGGGCTTATCGAATGGCTTGTCATGGGTCTACTCAGACATCTCCCTATGAGTTGGTTTATGGGCATCATGCTGTGTTACCATGGGAGCTGCAATCGGGTTCAAGGCGAGTTACATTGCAAAATGATTTGCGGAAAGAAGATTATAAGGACCTAATGATGGATGAATTGGAGGATTTACATTTGGTTCGTCTCAAAGCATTGGAAAGTATTGAGAAGAACAAATTGCGTGTTGCCAAATATTATAACAGAAAGGTCAGAGAGAAGCAATTCGTAGAAGGAGATTTGATTTGGAAGACTGTATTGCCGATTGAAGCAAAAGATAAAGCCTTCGGCAAGTGGTCTCCAAATTGGGAAGGACCTTTTCGGATAGTAAAGTGTGCACCTGGTAATGCGTATATTTTGAAAACTTTGCTAGGAGAAGAGTTTACTAGAGCTATTAATGGAAGATTTCTTAAGAAATTTTATCCTAGTGTTGAGGTTGGTGCATAAGTAAATTTAAGGAGTTCTGTGCACGAAATAGCCGATGTATGAGCATCGCCTTTAGCCAAAAAAATACTCTAAGAGTTTAGAGAATAGCCGACATGGTATGTGTCGCCTTTAGAGCAAAAAATTTAAACACAGTCAAAGCGATGTCATACAGATTCAGGCAACATTCCTCAGATTTATCAGAAAGATTCATGAAGGAAAAACAGGTGAAAATCATAGATAATATTTTATAAGACAAGTGGTTTTTTACATGATTCCTAAGTACAAACTACTCATCAAACAGTCTGTTGAGGACAGACTGAGCATTGGTGGCTGGGCGAGGACAGTTGCATGATCCTCATAGCTCTCTAGAAGATCGTCAATGTCCTCAACATCTTCCGCAGGCCTGCCACCGCGGAAGCCGGCTGGCATGATGTAGAAGTCTTCATTAGTCTGGGTGGACATTTCCGCCAACCCCAGGGCTACGTCGTGGTGCACACCTTGGATGACGGCCTGATCTATATGACAGTCCGCATCATCAAGGCGTGCCTCGGCAGTTTCTCCCCGAGCGTTCACCTTGTCAGCGATCTTGTTCGCCGCAATCTTCAGGCGTTCGACCTCTGCAAAAAGCGCTGAAAAGATGGAACACCAATCGGATGAATAGATGAATCAGAAGAAAGGGAAGAAATGAAATGGATTTGTTTACACTGACCAGTGATGGCGTCGTAGAACTGCTTCCACTGGTTCTCCCACTCGAGTTGGTCGATGTCGTATTGCTTGGAAATCTTCTCCAACTCTCCTCGAGCATCATCCCTTTCGCCCCTGAAGGTAACTGCCTCTGCGTGGGTGTAGGGAGCGTCCATGGCACCCAACTCCAAATCCCAAGGGTTGGAGTGGTAGGAGCTTGAATCAGAGGAGCCGGACGATGGAGTCCCCGGCTCGGCTATTGTCGCCGAAGGGAAAGGGATGTTGTAGCTAGAAGAGATGACCCTTATCCTGACAAGTAAGAACAAGGATCAGGGCTAGAAAGATGGACAATGAACGGGAATACGAGGGAGCAAGGAGCCAAATCTTACCCGCGCTGCCGGTTACGCCATGCTCGGCTTCCTTCGGCTTCCCCTTCAGCAGGGCGCTTGCCGCGATTGTCACCTCCTGCCATTGCTACTGTGCAGGCTAGGGTTTCTTTTGGATTGGTTTTGAGCGAGAGAAGAGGAGACGGAGATGAGAATGCTTGACTGGAACTGTTGACAGGGGTAGAAGAAGAAAGGTTTATTTATAAGCCGAGTGAGAATACCAAACGACGAATTAGGGTTTTTCCCTTCTTGAATGGGCCGTTGCTGGACTGGGCCAGGCTCGGATAAATCAAGAGTCGATCGGCTATTTCTTTGAATCGGAAAGGCAGGAATAGTCGACTATTTCTTTGATTCAGAAAGCTAAATGTGATCGACTATATTCTAATTGGGAGAATAAAAGAGTTGATTACATTTCCATACAAACAGAAGTGTATAGAGGTAAAGACAGAAATATCCGTTTTTCTAAAAAACAGAGTATATCATGGTTAGACTATTACAAACCCATGTTTCTACTAGCTCAGAAGCTGGTTGATGGCATCTAAAGCATCAGCTCTGATTCGGCTGACATTATTCAACACCTTCTGGTCTTCATCCTCAGAACTTTGAATGTTAGACAACCTTGCCTTGAGCTGTTGATCTTCTTTGAGGACAGATGATATTTTTGATGAGGTTGCTTCTATGGAGGTTGGGAAATCTACTATCTTGGCCTTGTGAGACTGAATTCTGACATTCAGCTCGGCTAGTTGGGCCTCCAACTTGATCTTCTCATCCTCCATGACTTTCAGCTCAGACTCCAAAGTTGCCAATGAATTCTTAGCAGTCTAAATTTGGGAGTGCAAGGCTTTAACTTCCTGCTTCTTCAGAGACCTATTGTTCTGCAAGTCATTCTGGGAGGTTATGTTTTTATTTGCCCTCTTCACAACAGCAAAATAATCATCAAGGTGGGCTGCGGATTCCAGGGAAGCTTTGAAGGCAAGTGGAAGATCTTGGTTGATGAGCTCAAGGAGATCTTTTATCTGATCTGAATCTTGAACCAGAATGTTGATGTCCTTGTTTAACAAACTAGCTATATCCTTCAACCGAGCTTGATTTTCTACTCATAGAGTCTGCTGAGAGGTGGCTTCTTCACCTTTTTCATTGATGTAGTCATCAACAGTGAAAGAATAACTGGAAATCGGCTTGGTGGTCTTCTCAAGAAAAAAGAAGTGTTAGCCGACCAGATAGATGTACTAAAGGAGTAGCTTGAGGCAAAAATATCACCTGTTGTGTTGGTTGATCATCAGGATGGGTGATGTCTTGCTCTGATTGAAAGCTTGATTGAATACCCGGGGATGATGAACCTGGAGCTGGACCAGAAGAGTGCTCTTTTGCTAAATTGTCAAGGATTTTGTCTATTTCCAATAATGCAAATGATAAGAGTATAAGAACAAGGAAAAGATGTCATATGAAGGGAAAGAAGTGATTAGCCGAATGATACCAATGAGTTGGAAAGTTTCATGAACATCTGTGCTTTCAGCTTCATGAGCTTCTGTATCTTCGGTTTCATGGGTCCCTGCATCCTCAGTAGAAGCTTGGGGAGGGATTTCCACTGTTGTTGAGACATTGCTTGAGCCTGGAATATCAACATGTGGCTGCAGTAGAAATGATTAAGATAAAAGCTGGTCAGAATTGTTGATGAATAAGATTTATTGCTAAATAAGAGGTTTGTACCTTGGGAGACCGCTTGACTATTTTGGATCTCACCCTTCTGAACACATGGACGTTCTCAAGTGTTTTCCTTTTGCCTTCTCCTCCTGAAGGTGCAATGGCCATAGCTGCAGGGATCTTCATGAAGGTTGCCAGAGTTGGGGCATTAAAACCCAATGCAGGATTGGGTCCGGCTGAGTAGTACTGAACTACTTTGTTAGGAGGAGTAGGCTCGAAGTCCTGTGCATAAGCCGGATTTTAAAATGGAAGGAAATTAATTCAAAAACAGGAAGTAGCAAGTATAATGAAATTACCTCACTATCAGAGGCAAATTGGAGCTGTAGATCTTGGCATAAAGGGTGCACTCGTATGTTGAACATGTGATTGTTCCATTCTCCCACCAGGAAGCAAAGGAGGGGTGAGCTGCATCCACTATCCCAAATGGAGAAGATTCATATGTTGGCAAGTCTCATCCAAGCTCAAAAACTTTCTTAGCTTCTATTTCACTTATGATCAGCTCCCTGTACTTTATGGTTGTGGAGAAGAAGGGTCTTGGGGGCAACTGTCTACATCCTAGTTGTCTGGATGTCATATTTGAATAGTAGAATTCATAGGAAGATTGTACTAACCTCCCATGATGAAATTCGGCTGGAAAAATGCAAGGTTTGATAAAAGAGTTGAACATCTCATAGCTACCTTGTCAGAACAGCCATACTCAAAGCTGAATTTGCAAGGCAGGGTCAAATTGTCATTTTCTCTATAAGGAAGCCAAAGCACATTGCTAAAACCTTTGAAGAATAGCTTGAAAAGATGACCAATATCCATGTCAATGATGATAGAAGAAGCTGCTTCTCCATAAGTCTGGCAGTACTTGACCTTTGTTGCACTGCCTTCAGCATAGTTAACTAAAGGGAAACTCAAATTTTGGAGGGACACAGGCATTGTCTGGTGCATATAGAGCTGCAACCACATCTGGATGAACCACCAAGGACCACTCACACAAGAAATCTCCTTACCATGGTGCATCTGAGCAGTGACCTGATGCATCATATGATAGACAAATCCTAGGAGGTATTTGCCCAAAGGGATTAATGTGCCTGCAACTAGATCATCAGCCATCATCATCTAATTTAAGGTTGGTTCATTGGATTTTCCGCAGAAAATGAACCTGCATAGCCACATGTTCATGAAGGCCCTGCATTCCTTGTCAGAAATGGCACTAGACGCTTCCATATAAGTCTGAATGTATCCAACCCATCCACCTCCAGATTTGACAGCCTTCTGATTGCTTTTGCTTTTATACATGCAAGGGTATACTGGTTGTGATACATTCAGGCCAGTCATCATGAAGACATCAGCCAAGGTAGGGGTCATCATACCATGGCCGAAGACAAAGGCGTTGACGGCATCAGACCAGAAATGAGCAACTGCTATCAGAAGGGATTCATTTCTAGGCGTCTCTGACAGGGATAATTCTAGGCAATGGTTGATGTCCTGAACATCCCAATGGCTGCTGCTTTTTTCCAGCATCCTTCTGTACCAGTTCCGCCATCCAGCAATTGGGGGAAACGGCCAAGTCTTCAAAGTGTTTGGCCATTGGTTTGGCAGGGCGACTCCAGACTTGAAAGGGATTCTTGAAGTTTCCTTCTCAATGATCTCGGTTGGGTCGGGATTCCCCATTGGACCGAGGAGGTAGGAATCGGGGTGTCCAGCATAAGGGATCAGAATATGGTTCTTGTATTCCTTCAAAGAATAACGGAATCGGGAAAAAACGAATGAATCAGGGGAATAGTAAGAGATCAATTGAGAATTGCGAATGCATGGAGGCGAATGAAGCTTACCTTTGGGATTTCATCCTAGGTCGCCATTGGAGAGTTGAAGTAGATCCAATAACCAGTTAGGGCTTGGATTTTCTGGGCGACGGCTGTGATGTTGAACAGTGTTGACCTAGAGGAAAAGGGGGAGCTTGTAGTCAATTTCAGGATAAAATGACTTTTATCCCAAAATTGAGGGGGAATGTGTTAACACTGGATTTTGGTATGCTCAGAAAGATGACAGGTGGGCCAGTGCAGAACTCAGAGCATTCGGCAAGCGTCTGTGCGATCAGCCAGTTTCCAAAGAAGTCAGTAAATGTCCGTGCGGTCGGCTAATCGCCAAAGGTTCTGCTAAATGATCATGCAGTCGGTTATTCTAAGGAGCGGTTTTCCATTGAAGAAGCGACAAAAACGGCAAGCGAAAGGCCGATCTTGCAACGAAGACTGCGACAATTAAGGCAATGAAGACTCCGGAAGAAATTAAAGTCAAAGATATCATGTTTTTCCTTTAATATTTTGTAACTGTGTCCTTTTAGGACCCATGTCACGACCAGGGTATAAATATAAACCCTTGTCCATTGTAAAAACTATTCACAACCAATACAATACAACCGACCCCGTGCCAATTTCGAGTCCTTTGTCGTGTCGTCGAGTTCTTCGAGAGGAACCATTGATCCGTCGACCTCCGTAAGTCCCGGCAACCTTGTTATCATGTCTAGTATCATGTGGTGGATTTAGATGTTGATACAAGTAGTCTTGTTTGTTTTCAATGATCGTGCGGCGGATCCTTGCTTGACAATCAAGAAGTCTTCGCTTATGTTTTGTGTATGAGTAGATACCGTGCGGCAGGTGCTTGCTCGATATGCCTAGCAAAAGCAAGATACTTATCGACTCTATTAGATTTGGCAAGATCTAGTAGATTCATTAAGTTACTACGTGTTGCATGTTTATATATATTTTATATATTTGTAACACTCTTTTGCCCAATCTAGATTGATACGGTTCGGCTTCATCTTTTCTCATATATTTATTTATGCTTTTGTAATTGCTTATACCCATAAATAGATCTTATACTCATAATAGTCGAATTGGTTTCATCTAGATTGTTACGTGTTGCGAGGTCATGCATGTTAACTACGTTTGAGCTTTTATAAAGTTAGGTGTCGTGCGGCGGATGCAAGCTTTAGATTGGTTTGATCGTGTTTGATTACATGTTCCTTCATCATGGACTCCAATTCGATTGGATAGCCAAGTTGGTTATGCTTTAATTCATATTTAATGATGATTCGTTCATATGTACTTTCTCATGCATGCATGTTCGGCAATCAACTCTTTACGCGCTCATTGTTTGTTTTAGCCGAATGATCTATAAAACTTGTTGGCAGACAGCTTCTATAGTTGTATGTCGTCGTAAGTGGCTTCAGGGCAGTATATATGGAACTGTCTGGTCTCACCCAGCATGTTCCAGTTTTATATCTAATGATTTCATCCCTTGTTAGTTTCAGGTCAAAATGACTAGCACATTTCCGGATTTCGAAACACCCGGGCACCTGATTGAAGCTATGCTTTCCGGCTTGCTGTGTGTTAGGCACAGTGCGTCATATTTCGTGTCAACACACGCGGTGTTGGGGAGGCCGTGCTACGCGAAGTTCATGGTCGTCCCCATCTACACTTAACTCCAACTCAAGATGCCGGGGCCGTACGGCATCATCACACTCACCTCCGACCTTAAGGTGGCATACCAGTGCGAGGTGGACTGCTGCGAGAACTCCATGGCCAAGGTGCGTAGCGAGGAGCTAGTGGCGGTGATCGAGGCCGCAGACAAGATGGACGTCGATCCCTAGAGCGCGCAGAGCTCGGACGCCCAGAGCACCCACAGCTATGTCGTTTCTTCTATTTCTATTTAGTGTACCTAGCATTTGTACATACGCATGTAACCCTCGTTAAGCAAAAAAGTTCAAGGAATAAAAACACGGGAACTCTCGGACCAATCTCTTAGCAAGGTGCACTCCCGGTGCATGCCAGAATACACCTCGCTCGGAGGCTGGAAAGGGGGAACCCCCTGTTTTTTCTCTCCGAAAAACTTTTTGCGCAAAAACTCGCACTTTTCCCGCCGAACGAAAACTTCGCTTTTCCCTGTCAAGAAAGAAAATCTCACCAGGCCATGGCAATGGGCCGCGAGGTACTCCGGCTCCCCGGAGCCAACCACTTCCACCCGACTGCCCACCCGAGCAGATCAAACCTATTGCTTGAAAAGGCGGAGCAAGTAGCGTGAAACGGAAGAAATGCAGAAAACAGACAGCAGGCAAAACATAAAAACGAGCTCGCTAAGGAGCAATCAAAAGTTTTCCAAAGCCCTCCTGGGGTACATCGTAGCAAGTGGTAACTTAAAATGTCTTTTACAAGGGCCCTCGGCCCTGTTTTCTGACCACGCAGGGTCACTCCTCCGGCGGCGGGAACACTTCGTCATCAAGCTTGGCGGCCAGAACCGCCGCCGGCTACTCCGCGGCAGGTTCGATCTGGTCGAGCGGGTCTTCAGGGGCGTCCTGAGGGTAACCGTCGCTGACGAGCGAGGGATTCACGGCGTCGTAGAGGCAGGCAGCGATGGCCATCGTGCGGTGGATCCCGACCCGCAGCGCCTCTCGGATCCGAGCTTGACGCCACTCCCAGAGCAGGCCAACACGGTTCCGGGCCGAGTCAGGTCATCCCCCGCGGCTGGCACACCGAAAAGGTTGCAGACCCCATGCACAGCCTTGAGCAGTGCCTGCAACTCCTACGCACCAGCACATAGCTCTGGGACAACGAAAGGAGAGTCACAACCTTCGAGCTCGGAAGCACAAGCATCAAGACAAATGAACAAAGAAAGGCAACGTACCACCATTCTCCCTCTCTAGACCGGTGACTATTGCACGAAGCTGCGAGGTGACCGTCGTCAGCTCACGGACCCGATTAGAGAACTCCAGAATCCTCCGTTCGGCGTTGACTCTGCGCTCGCGCGCCCTGTTGGACAGGTCCTCGAAGCGGGCCACGGCATCGTCGCGCTCCTAGCGATTGTTCTCGTGCTAGAACCGCATGGTGTTGCGCTCCTCCTCCATGGAGTCCAGCGCCGAGACGGCTCGACGTCGCGCCTCCGCCTCAGCATTGCGCTCGGCCGTCAGGCGCTCAACCACAGCCTGACGCGCCATGCGCTCATCCGCCAGCATCTTGCGGACCGCCTCGGCGTCAGCATGGGCCTCGCTCCATTCTCACACAATCCGCTCGACGTCGGCGGCGCTCTGGCGCGCCAGCGCTTGGGCATCCGCCACCCTTGATTCCAAAGCAGCTAGCTGCTCCTGTAGCTCCTCTGCACGGCGGCGAGTCGCCACGAGCTCTTCGGCAAGATCGGCCTCCACGGCGGACGACCACGACCCGGGGTCCCACCGCCCGAGTTCGCGACAGAGGAACTCGGACTTCTCGGCACTCGTAGCCATCAGGATCTGCACGGATGGAAACGTTAGGCAGTCGACAGCAAAGAACAAGCAACACTCACGGTTGGGCAACCTCCTACATTGCCATGGTGGGAGAAGTCCTCGCGGAGCGCCGCGACCGCCCTCTGGATTAACTCCACAGCGCGTGCCACAAGGTGATCATGCTCCCGACGGGAGGCGGCCACACGGTTCTAGTGCCAGAGTTCACGCTCGTCATCCAGCACGAACACTGGCTCATCCTGGTTCCCCCGGGTGACCCATGCGATCGGGTCACTGTCCCCGAAGGCACGGCGGTCCAGACCCAGCCGACGCAGGGCCCCAGGGGCGATGTTCTCTCCAGCGCCAGCCACCTCGCCCGGAGAGGTTGCGACGGACTGGGAAAGGTTGGCCTTCAACGCGCGTGCGGCCGCCACCCTCCTCCTCGGTAAAGGACCGGGGATCCACCGCGCCCCGGGCCAGCATGTTGGGAGGAAGGGTACTGTCCAGGGGCCCCTCCTCACTCGCCCCGGTCGCCTCCACCTCGCCCTCTGGCGTCACGGCAGCGGCGTTCAGTGTCCCGTCCGCGCTGTCAACGCCGCCCTCATCGGTCTCGCCCACCGCGGTCACCACCGATGCATTCTCCACCGCCGTGGCGGGCTGAGCCTCCTCGACGTCCACGGCCATGGGGTCACCTAGGCCGTCCTCCTCCCTGCAGTCGTCGACAACTACCACCTCTGGGGGAGAGGGTGGCGCGACAACCTCAGGGCCGGCGTCCGCGGGGGTTGGCGGCGTCGCACCAATGACGGCGGCGTCGTCAAGGGTCGGCTCTCTCCCAGTCTCGTCAAGGATCGGGGTGGCTCCGGTCTGTCCCTCGTCGGTGGACGACACCCTCCGGCGCAACTTCTTCAGCCCTGCGTGCGTGGTGCCTCCGACAGCCCTGAAACGTCCGTCACGCACCGTCAAATGCGAGCCAACCTCTCTGCTCATTAGAGAACGGAGAAGGACACCAAACATTGCGAACTTACTGTGGGGAGAAGATAAGGTTACGTTTCCGCTTCGGCTCCACTACGCCACATCTGGCGTCGCCCGAATCATCGCTCCGCTCGCCGTCTCGCCCCCCCCCCCGAACGGGACGGAGCGGGGAGTGGTTGGGGCTCCACCAGCAACACCACCCCCAGAGCTCCCGAGGGTTAGGTGTGCCCCAAGCGTCCTGACTGGGGGCATCTCCACCACCGGCGCAACCCCAGCAGGATAGCGGAACATTCTGACCGCTAGGGGCGCAGGCGCCACCTCAGACGAAGGACTCCTGTCATCGTCGCCATCATCATCATCCTCGTCGGACTCGGTGGGAGACTCCTCCTCCAATTCTCTAGCATGGTGTTGCCTAGCCCGTCGCTGGTCCAGCTCTGTGCATCTCAAGGCCTTATTAGCTTTCTTCTTCCTTCTCTCGGCAGCTTCCTCCTGCTACCGCGTGTTCCGCTCCCTGTTTGTCGTTCGCCATCCGCTGCACCGGAGGAACTGGGAGGGGGGCGGCCACATGGCTAGCCATCGAGTTGGGCCCTGCGGGGAAGCACAGAAGACACATGAGTTAGCGCCAGCGAGCGAAGGCAACGCGGGAAAAAATCAATGCCTCACCACCAGAACTCACTAGCGAAACGAACGCAGGATCTGGGCGCATTGGGGGACAGCGGTTGATATCGTCAACAGTAAACAGTGCGGTCGAAGCTCAACTCCATGGCTGCCATGGCGAACCCCTCGCGCGACGCCCCGAATGCCATCTCGTGCAGCCGGCGCTCTCACCCCATGAGCGGGAGTACCTGGCGCTGCAAGAACAACGCAACGACCCTGGCGAAGTTCAGTCCATGGTCCCGGAGCCTCGTCAGGCTCGGAAGGTAGGGCTCCATTCCCTTAAGCTCGTGGGGGTTGGTCCGTAATGCCAGCTGGGGAGCTCCTCGGCAAAACGGCGACCCGTATAAACTAGGAGCGGGGCCTCGGGATGGTTCCGAATGTAGAACCACTGCGAGTGCCACCCCAGGTTGGACGAAGTCGCCCACGCTAGCATGTAGGACGCCAGGTTGGAGGAGCGAAGGCTGAGCACGTATCCCCCACATGATGCCACCGACCTCCCGCCACCGGAGTTGACAAGGAACACCGTCGCCTTAAAGAAAAACTTCCATAGGACGAAGTCCGGCTCCGTCGCCAGCATCCCCTCCGACATGGCCGCGAAGGCCGCAAGCTGAAGGACGAAGTTGGGGTTGAGGTTGTGGAGCTCAATCCCATAGTGTTGGAGGATGCCACGGAAGAAGCGAGACGGCGGTGTCCCGAACCCGCGCTCGTGGAACGGGACGAAGGACACCACGTACCCCTCGGGCGGATCCGGAACCTCGACATCGATGGGGATGCTCCACTCAAGGTCACCATTGGCAGAGAGCTCGGGGCGCAGTAGCCCCGCATCCAACAACTCAAGCGCCCTCTCACGCTCGAGCGCGCACCGGATCAAACTCCTCTCCGAACGACCACCGGCCATGGGCGACACGCCTGGAGAGTGGTTCACGGCGTGACAGAAGGCGTGGCTAAAGCGGAGACGCGGCGGCACAAACCCTAGATTTGAGGCAGTCGGCGCAAACAAGAGTGGGAGGCGAATAAGGCGGACAGTGCAGACTCACGGGGGATGACGCGGCAGGTGGATATCTATAGGTGCCCGGAAGGCGGAACGGCGCCTCCACGGCTCTCCATGCGCATGACCCCATGACCCAAGGCACATTAAATACGGACACTTGGTTACGTCTGCTCCAAAGTACGCTAGAATACCGGGAGCTGCGCACAATGGCAGGTAACTGACACCACCCGCTTTTCTCCCTCGCTCCGAATCCCGCATCCTGTATCTACCATCATTACAAGATCCATCCCGGGCCCACCATGCCGCGCACAAGATCTTTTTCTTGTGCATCCCCGACCGAGGCGCGCGCTCTCCGAGCCCCGACACACCTCGAAAAAACCTCTGACTCGTCCAAGCTCGATCAGCAAACGCGAAGAGCGGAGGGACGCACACGTGGCGCAACTAGTGGCGACGGCCTTCAGGCCCAGGTAAGCTAAAAGGGATAGGGGATATAGACGCCCCGACGGCCCTTTATGGTCCAGAGATACGGAGGCCAACCTAGCAGGCCTCGAAGTGGCCGACTCAGGACATCAGAGTGAGGGGCGAATAGGGGATGGACACACTAGCGGTCATCAGCCTGGCAATCGGATGCTAAGGCTGTCCCCAGATTTCGTATTTGAGTCCGTCTTCATGGATGATTGGATCATGGTATTCCTCCAAAGGAAGGCAACAGGCCCCCGGGACCCACCGAACGGACCCGGGTACTAGATGAAACTGATCTGGAGTGAGCCACGACATGGGCCACTAGTCGGAACCCTAGTGAACGGGAACCAGCACTCCACTCAGATTTGCCTGATATGAACTCGACGAGCATCCATGGTTCGTCCGCCTCGAGGATAGCATGGTTCGGCTCATATTCCCCCTTCTCGCGGAGAGATGCGCGGGGAACGCACAAAAAAGACGGCACAGACCCGAGACGTTTCTTTGCATCGAGTAAAGACTCGAGGGCTGCCGTTGTGCCCCTCCTGCCGGTTCAAGCAACTGGATAACGGAGGGGAAAAGGCACGCCGAGCCTCACTCGTCAGAGGTCCGCACAGGTAAACACAAAACAAGCACGTCTCAATTATATATATATATATATGCTAATCCTTGCAGGGGTTACATGCTCTCCAAGAGCCACGGGGGCTACGCCCGATCATCAGACACCCAAAAACACGGAAACGTTTACAGGGTGGACTGAAGGGAAATCCCCGACCGAAGGTCAAAAGCTAGAAACGCTACACCCACGATAAGGGTTCCGCCGCCCAACGCCTGTGCAATCTAGGTCAGGCAACCCAGCCATAAGGAATGCCTGCCTGGTCATTAGCACCGCGTCAGACGGTGGTGTCACAGCCCACTGGTCACCCTGATTTGACATGTTGCGGCTATGGGAGAACAGCGCCTGCCTCGTCCTCAGGATACCCCAGGCCGTGACGACATCTCTCCCTCCCCGGGAGATGGTTGGGCGCTTTACAGCTAAGTCAGCCCAGCTGCTCCACGATCCAGGCCACCGCTGGCACATGACTTCGAGCCCGCCATATGTTGGCAGCTCCAAGTTCCCATGTCATGCCGACGGCGGCATGGCCATCAACCAACAGTCGAGGGTGAGCCAACTCCTGGGGTCATGCGGGCAAACCAACATGACTTTCCCAGTGGACACACCCTTGACTGCCCTCTGGGGAGGGATAGCACGCCGTCGCTCCCCGGGGGCGAAGAGCAGGATCCATCCCGTGAAAGGATGGACTCCACATCTTCCGCCCCCCAGGAGTGATTCGTGCAGGGGATGGTGACACCTCTCGCTCCACCAGTGGTCGGGATAAGGGGAAGCTATGCACACCTCGCAGAGCTTCCTCTGAATCCCGTCACTGGGTGAAATGGGACGCCTGCACCCCTAACGCAGAACTTCAGGGCCTCACAAGACCACCCGCTAGGGCGGCTTCAGGGCCTCTTCGACGAGACCTTGGAGGGAGAAGCTAGGGCAAGCCATGCCGTGAGGTTGTGTATCTCCTCACAGACGGCCGCCCCTATTTGTAGCCCGTCAAGGAACTCACACGGCAGCAGACCCGTGAAGCTACAGCACTCACCTCTCGACCGGACCGCACTGTGCGTCAGGACCCACTTTTAAGAGGGTATGGCGGGGCTGTAAATGGCCAGGCAGACGGTAGGCACAGGGCACGTCATTCGGAGTTTTGACCACTGAGCGAGCGGTGCTCTTCCACCACCCCTCGAATGGGAAAAACATGGCACGTCCACTTTCGGGCTACAGGGGGGCGCAGTTAGACCTCGATGCCGACAATGCGACTTCGACCAGTCAGTCGTTCGTACTAGCCGAAAGACAGCACAGCACAGTGCCGATTCGTCATTTCAAGACACGTTAGCCCAGGTCCAATAGTGAGCCCCGTGGAAGGGCTGGCGTGCAAGCAGAGCTCTGGGTTAGTGTCCAGAGCGGTCCTCTCCCTTCCTCACTGCCTCATGGGGGGGCGAAGGGCCAAGCACCATACAAGTCTACTGGATAAGCCCTTAGGAGGAAAACTCATCCTCCTAAGGCCTCGGGGGCTACACCCGGCGGGTGCGCTCCTGCGCACCCACCGAAATCCAAAAACTCAGCCGAATATCATCAAGCACTCTCGGAAGCCTCCGGTGTAGTCCTTCACTACATCGCACGCTCGGGGGCTACTGTCAGATACCTGAAAATGGGGTACCCTAAACACTGCACTTCACAAAAACAAAATCACCCTCGAGGGCTCTCCGCCTCGCCCGAGCGGGGGTGACGTCACCGACCCACGGGGGCTCCACGCCTCCGACCAACCAAGATAGGCACCGCTCCCTCGGAGGATCTTCCGCCTCGCTCGAGCTCGGGTGACGTCGCCGAGACGTTATCCACCCTCGGGGACTCTTCCGCCTTGCCCGAGCTCGGGTGACATCACCGAGGCGTCATCCACCCTTGGGGGCTCTCCCGCCTCGCCCGATCTAGGGCAACGTCAGCCGTGACGCCATCTACCCTCGGAGGAGTCGTTGCCACAACTGGCCCGTGGCGTCCTGGCCTATGGTCAAAAGGTCCACAGTACCCCTCGTCCTTAGGGATGGGGCTCCGAGGCATGAACCGTCATGCCTGCCCCTGTCCTCCCTACGGTACAAGGTCCTGTGCGACCTAACCAACGATTGACGTTCACCATCCCCGAGCCATACCTCCGACGGACGCTTGCACAGGGATTAGGGCGCTCTCAGCCCTGTACGATAGAACGCGGGGGTGCCTGGCCCTGTGCTGCCAACCCCCGCCCATACCCAAGGCAGGGAACGGCAGTGTTCCCAGTCATGGGGCGCATGGCTACAGCTCCATCAAGGACGAACAGGGCCCGGACGGCGTGCCTACAGGCATAATCTTCCCCGACAAGGAAGGCAAACAGAAGCCGAAGCACTCCCAAGACTACAGCCCGAGCCGGGCCCACATTTCCCTCTCTCTCCCTCTCTACTATAATTCTCCATCTCTCCCTATGTATAAAGGGGGAGAATGGACCTCCAGTCTCTCTCTCTCGACATTCTCAGAGTTCACACGACTCACACAAACACACACATGCGCTTGCATTCACGCGAGCTTTCAGAGTTCCCTCTTTCCACAGCTTGTAGCTCCCCTCTACGAGCTCTCCACGCTTGGTAACACGACTCCGCCGCAAACTAGACGTAGGGCATTCGTGCCTGAACCAATATAAATCTTGTGTCCTCCGAGCGTAACCATCCGAACTCCGACACGCTTAGAAATTTACTCATTGGTTGTCTAGACACCGCCATTTTAGACACCGACACATAGAGATAATTATCATCTGCAGGAAAAAGAATATTCTAGAAGGGTCAAGAAGCCGTGGAAAGAAACGAGAGGCCGAGCAGGTGTTGACGGAATTTTCACCATGTTTTTATACTATCAAAACCGTCAACAAAACACCTTTTCCAGGAGCTAGCAAGCAAAGACATAATGATTTTTATCAAATAAATAGTTCCACATGTCCATGGAGTATTTCTTGCAGGACTACAGGAAATGGAGAGAAATGAGCTAGTGGGACCCACCATAGGGGGGTCGGCCGACCACCCTATGGGGCCCACCAGCCATCCCAAGCACCCACATGGTATGAGGGCCCACCTGTCATAGTAAGAGGGTCACTACACCTCTTATCTAGGTTGGCCAACCTATACATGGCAACCACCAAGTATTCCAAACACTCCATGATAGGTGGGCCATGCTTCAAGAAGATTGGTAGTGGTCCACATGTCATAGGGGGGTCGGCCGACCCCCCCCCCCAAGGTGACTTGGAGCCACTCCTCTCTCCCACGCTGGCCATGATCCAAGAAAGCACTCCCAAGTGATCCTCCACCAATGGATCAACTTCACATGGATCTATGGGCCCACACCAAAGAGATCAACATGCAAAAACACTTCAGAATGAACAACCACTACGCATGACAGATGGGACCAACACCAGGATGGACAAGGTGGGCCAGGGACCCCTAGGGGGGTCGGCCGACCACCCCCTGGGCCCACCTGGGTCCCACTCAGTCCCTGACCAGTGGGACCACACCCACAAGAACAGGGGATGGCCCACTGGCCAAAGGGGGGGGTCGGCCGACCACCCCCCTTGGTCGGTTGGGTTCCCCCTCAACCACCATATCAAGTTACACATGTTGGAAATCCAAGCCATCCATCCTAGGCGGTTGTGTGACGGTCTGATCCAAGGGAAGAGGATTGAAGCTCCCTGGATCGATGACGTGGCGGTGGAGTAGCCCCTACTCCACCTCTCCACTATAAATACCCCCTCACTCCCTCTCATTGAACACACCAAGGAGGAGCTACTCTCTCTACACATAGGCGAAGCCCTACTCTTCTAGTAGCATAGAAAATAGGGAGAGAGTGAGGAGAGTCTAGAGGAGAGCCGGGCCTGTCTGGCGTCTTCTCCAAGCTGTACCTCGGCGGATGCGGTCTTCTCTTTTGTAAGTCTGCATTTGAGATTCTTTTATGGTAATTGATCTTTAGTTCTAGTAAAGTATTTACTTTAGTTGTTTATTGGTTCACCGCCGTTAAACCGGTACTGTAGTCAATGTCACCGGGATCCGGATTAGAGTAGTAAGATATAGTGTAGACGTGGTGTCTAGGCTATACGCTTACCTGTGTCTGCGGCTTGTCCAAAGGTTTGTTTGTGGTACCTAGTAGGGGTGACAGACCTATCTAGGCTTTGATCCCACCACGTTCGGCCAAGTTCTTAAAACGTAGGCCTTCTTGTGCTAGGCGGTTTAGCACCCTTCTCATCCCTTTTTGTTGCTAAGCGGCCTAGTGGCCCGAAGTGAACAACCTTTGTATATTACCTTACCTTGCTAGTTTCATAACCATAGAAGATCCTCTCTACCCAACCTATCATAAACCCCTTGTGTCATCATAGGGCGAACTTAGTTCTTTATTAAGTACACTTCACATTCCCCGTGGATTCGATACCCTAGGAATACTCTTGGGTGAAAGCTACCTTGACAGTCGTGCACTTGCGGTTTACCCTTTGTGCCACCTTTTGTGTCAACAGCGGGCCCAGGGGCAGGGCGCCCGCCCTACCCCCTGGGGCGACCGCCCTAGGGCAAGGCCCAATGAGGGTCTGCCTTGTGGACCCCCTCTCCACCGCCTTTGAGGTTGCATCTAAGCCCTTCATTAAGGTCGGTTTGATCTGACGGCTGACGTTCATTTGAGGAGGCTATATAAGGAAGGCCCCCTGACCCTAAGGAGAGAGCCCCCCTGAAGCCCTAGAGCCACCACATCAACTAGATCTCTAGTTTAGCATAGCTACACAGGATTAGAACTAGAAGGAGTCAATCTTCAACTGGTTTCCGGATCTGTCAAGAGGATTATTGGTAATTTTCTCTCTAGTTCTTCATTGTTCATCAATTTTTCTTCAGTATTATGAATATGACTTTGCTCTACTTCATTATATTGTTTATGACTTTACTCTATTCGATTATGTTCTCAATTATATTATTCTTAGTTTATTATGATTATATACTTGGCGTAGTTAGATCTGAATCATATCCATGTTTAGGATCGTATAGCGTTTATCCATCAGTACTATGGGTAAATGATAGATATTGTGTAGGCATGGTGCCTAGACCGTATTTATCTGCGATTGTACCCTATATTCTGGATCAAGAGGTAGATCGCGGGAGTGATAGTCCTGTTGAGTCCTTTGTAGTCCTCCTCCCGTTTATCGGGCAGGCAGAGTAGTACTATTACAGGGAAATGATTGCTATGTTTCTCATCTTCCTTAGTAATACTCACTACACATGAATATCTCTTATCTCGCCATGATTGTCAAGTATAATTGCACTAATCATAGTATGCTAGACTGTATAGTTAAGAATGACTTAGGAAATATCTTTGTAGTTCATCCTAATTCCATGCTAATGACTTGCTAGAATATCTATTGAGGTGCTTATCATTATCTTATGTGGCTAATATATATGCTGATCAATATTTATCTTTTGTCACTATTCATTCATTATCTATATCTTATGTGACACATTATCCTGTATTGAGAGAGATAGATGAAAACTCTCCATTACACATGCAGTGATACTCATTACTCATTCCTCATTTATTCCTTAGTATCCCTTCCCAGTGGTAAAAATATAAATAACGATACCTGGAATACTCTTGGTTAAAATGCTACATCGGTATAATCTGTGCGCTTGCAGATACACATTTACATTTATATTTATTAGAAGAGCAAATTTATATTTCAATACTGCATCTCTCTACCATGCTGGGGATGACAACTTGGCTTAAGTGGTATGAGAGGTGGTAAACCATTTTTGGCGTCGTTAATAGAAATTAATCTACTTTTGGTAACGACGCTAGAAATGTCAACAATACCTATGAAGGAGTAGCACCGAGTTTGCAAGGATCTTTTATGTACTAATCTGAAGAACACGTGGAGCTTGGAAAGCACACAAAGATAATACATATATGGCACATGAGTCAATACCAAATAGCAATGCTGGAGTATAGTTTCAAATACCTATTCTGGTTGTTGGCCTTTACGCGTGTTCCATGTAACAGGAATGACAAAAAGGTGGTGAACACAAATATGAAGGGTAGAAAGAGTATCATAAACAATGTGCAAGATAGAACACGCCAACAAAAAGTTTGTGCTCTTGTAGTTTTTGTTCCTATTTTTCCCTTGTCCTTTTTCTCTATTTTTAGGTTGTTGTTGTTTTTGGAAAATTTTGATATTTTTTTACATCGGATCACACAATGACTAACCACAAAAAGTTTAAGCCCAAACAAGTGGAAGGACATGGTTTACAAATGTTTCTGAAGGTGAGCTCAAAAGCTATTAAAATCTTGCAAGCTTGGAACCATAATCTTCTAGGCTATCTATTGGGAAACTTTCTATTGATTCTATAACATATAATTTTTTTTCTGAAACTCGTAGAAACTAGGCTGGCCGGATTTGGAATTGGCCAAGTCAGTTTTGATAGACTAGATTAGGACCCAAATTGTGTATTAATGCATTTTGCATGGGTTTTCGACCCCTTATGTGATAATACGACCTCCTCCTTATAAGCATAAGGAACACATGTAATTGACATGCCCAACACACAATAATCAAAAACCAATCTAGTCCTATTTCTTTGCCTAATCTCTTGAACCCTATGTTGTTGTTCATCGTTTGATCCAATGACCAGGACGGTATCCTAGGCTTGCTGGCTGATCGACCTAGGGCAACTGGCGACGTCGTCGGTGCCCCATGGGGTCCATCCTAGACAAAAAAAAAATCAATGGTTCCTTTGCTAGTTTGATAAAAAAACTGGCCGTTCTTCGTCAGGTAAGCATGATTACCTATCATGGTAAGCATGATTACCTATCATTTAGTGGTTGGCTCGTACACCTTTCCATTCCGTACAATGTAATTGTGATACCTATTGTTCCAGTACTTTCTCAAGAAAAAAACAGATAAAACCGGCAAGGCCGATTCCTAAAATAGGTTAGGCTAGTTTTTGCATAATCACACCTGTGGCTCTGTCCTTTTATGACCCATGCGATCTAGCACTTGTGGTCTTTGACCTATGTTTGCGTCAACAGTCCTGCTCCTTCTCTATTACTCCTATATATGTAATACTGTACATGTCAGTTCCATCCCTGTTTATGAATTATAAGAATTTGTCTTACCTAGATACATATTTCTTCTATGCATTTAGCTATGCTCTCTGTCTAAAAAATAATATATTTAGATTTTAGACAAACAAAACATCTCATAATTATGAGTAACAGAGAGTACGTCAGATTCTATTCCCATTCCCATTGTGCTTTGGACTATATCATCAGCATTATATATACAACTACTTAATTAATAATTCACATGGTTTGTGACGAAGACACTAACAGATGGCAGATCTGACGTATTTCTAGCTTCGCAGCTCCCGTCAGCTAAAGTTGGCGAAGTGGTACAAGTGACAGCAAGCCGCGGCCGCGCCAACACATGCCGATAGGTGTGCTGGGCTGCAGTGCAGCTAGCCTTGCCGGCGACAAGGGACCTGGTCGACGGGGCACCGAGGTGGAAGTCTAGAACTGGAAGACCAGGGGAGGTGATGAGGATGGTTCCGCTGCTCTGTCATCGGAACAGAACGCTGAAAATTTGCTGGGAACCCGACAGCTGTGACATGAAACGAGAGCAATAGAGCATTCAATCTTTTCTAGGATTCCAGTTCCCTGAGGCTGCTGATATGCAAGAATTGAAGGATTTGTAAGGCTGTATGGTTCCAGGCTAGCAACCTACCCCAATCCAACCTGGTGCTGTGTCTATGTCGTAGCCTTCCTGGATTGCTGGATTGAGTGATGAACAAAGACTAGATATAGATGTGCTTGTGTGAATTGATCTCAGTAAGATCAGTGATGCTGATATTTGTGTGTTTTTGGATTTCAATTTCGTAGTTCTTTCTATAGCAGAGCGGGGATCATCTTTTTTCAGCAATGTACTAGTATTATTTTCCAAGAGGTTTATGCTATTTTGGTAGCAAAAGTTGTGTGATGTTTTGGGTCAAGTTAGGTGTGAAACTTGCATCATCTTGCATTCAGAACTGAAAGCTAAGCTTCTGTTTCCAACCGGTAAATCATCAAGAATGAACTCAAGAGGACAGGCTAGCTACTCTGTGTGCCTGTTTAGCTGGCTCTGTACCGGTGGCAGCCGGCAAAAGTAATGCAAGTACTTGTGTACTGCATCAAGTTTATAGCCACACAAGGACATCCAAGAACTTGGGTGATGTGCCTCCTGGTTGTGACAATTGCTGTTTATTCTTATCAGTTCATATGCCTGATACTGGTTTTGACAAAAATGTTTGGTGCTATTTCGAAAGGTTGCGCTTCTTAAACTCTGCTTTTGTTCTGTACTATCTTTTTTAATATATTTATAATATATAAACATTTATTCTGCACTGTCTTTTTATCTATTTATAATATGTATATAAGCAGGTAGGGATAACTCCTGCTGATCCCATAGAAAAAATGATTGCGTTCCTTACAGATACAAATGCACTATCACCATGACCGATCTACGCCTCAGGAGGGTTGTCCAAGACGTCAAGTAATGCTGCAGCCTGCAAGTGATGACATTTGGTTCCTAAGGGCCACGTTTGAGGTTATGAATGAATGACGTGCTATTCGGTTCGTTGAGCTGTAAGGCTTACTACACCTTTAAAGGCTGCCAGTGCTAACCTTTCAACTAACGTAGCAAATGGTTGAAATGTGTGTACGTCACACATAAACCGGATGATGTCAATCAACAAGCTATAGTTTTTTTTTCCTTCTGTAAGAGCAATTTCAACAGACTGGCTGAATGTGTTCGTGAAGCTATTTATAGCTATTGTGCTCCAAAACATCACTCCAACAAATTGTGTATACCGTTTTCTATTTTATCAAACTGGCTATCCCATCATTCTCGATGGTCATATTTACCTAGCGAGTCATGTTTGCTATACGTGTTTTCCAATTTAGCTAGACTGTTGTAAAACTCTACATTTTAGATGAACTTTCTATTTTACATAATGACTAAATCTCATAACTTAGCATCTAATTTTAGCAAGTCTCTTGAAATTGCTCTTAATAATAATGTAAATAAAGATCAAGTCTAGGTTATATGATCGTAACTCGTAGGAGAATGAAAGCAGAGTAACTGAGGTCAAGTGCTTGGCCAGCGTATTCTCAACTCTGAGCCAGCCTTCTTGTGAAGATTAATGAAGTCCTGAGATAAAAAAAAATCCTTCATTTTACCATTTAATTATTTTTACTGTCAATTAATGGTATTTTTTTTGTTAGGATGACCGGCGAGTAGTCTCATAAAAACAGTGAGTGAATAATTGAGTATCCCATTTCTTCGCCGTTCCACTTGTCCTAATGATGAGCATTTGTAAGATTGTTCCACTAAACCCATACATCTGAATGACCGAATCCATTATTTTTGACACTTCTAGCTTCTCCCCCCGTTGTTTAATTCTGCTGCTATCATGCGTCGATCCAATCGAGCCTGAATCTAAGCCCTCCTGTGTCCCCTCGCGAAAACAACCAGAAACGAGGCCGGCTATAAGAGCGGCACAGGTTGGGCACCAGAGCCGACGCCAAAGCAAACCTGTGAGATCGCTGCGCGCGCGCTCTCCCGCCAGGCCGCCGCCACCGCCACCGCCACCGCCACCGCCACAGAAATTTCCATGCGCGCGCGCACAGCTGCACCTGCGCATGCACACGCCGCTCGCGTCCTATGCGTCTCCTCGTCGTCCCTAGCGATGGCTTCGACCCCGGTGCGGCTCTATTACCTTCTCCTGCTGGTTCTCCTTGCCGCGCTCTCCTCGCCGTCCGTCCGCGCGGAGCACAAGCCGGCGTTGCCACCCGCCGCGATCCCAGTCCCAGGGCGCGCGCGGCAGGAGTTCCACGTGGCGCCAACAACGGGACCGATCAGGGAACGGAGGAGCAGGGCGCGCGGCGGTGGCGGCACCGGCGCGTGGACGTTCTCGGCGATGCTGCCCCGGGGGTTCGTGCCGCCGTCGGGCTCGTCCGCCTGCCACAACGACATGCCGGTCAACGCCGGCGGCGCCCAGTTCTTCGCCTGCAGTGGAGCCGGGACGCCTTGACGACAGAGGCCGCCGTTGTGCTGGCTGGCCGCTGGCGTGATTAACTGGGAGGGATCCATATCCAACAGCTAACCCTCGCATCTCTCTGCCAATGCTATCTCCTGACTTCCTGAGGGCTCCTTGCAAGTGAAAATGCGGTGAGCCTGGGTGAGGCTTACTCTGTTCTTCTCTATAGTCCTAATCCTACCTGAATCATTCGGGGGGCGCAGGGGAAGCTATGCCTATGCGAAGCCGGTTGATTTCACGATCATGTGGAGGCCAAACCTTTACTGAAATGCTTCTTGGTTCCGAAACATCTGTGCTCGATCTCTGCATTAACCGCAGTTCTTAACTTCTTGTAATGAGTTGAGCTCTGCCGGCCCCTTCTGTAATTCTGTTCGTTCATCCATGCGGACTCTCCTTCAACTTTTGCTCATGTCGCGAACCATTCGTAGCTTAATTAATTAAGGCCATCTTGTTTTAGGGATCTCGCCATTAAACTAAGCTTAGAGTTCATGTCAAACTCGGGCGGCGCCTTGGATTTCTTGGAGGCAGGAGCGGAGGTTGATGCTTTTGGAGCAGGGGCTTCAGGCGTGCGGTGCGGAACAAGAGAGCAGGAGCGCGGGGAGCTATAACCAAAATCGGGTGACATGCATGTTGGCAGTGGGCGCCGCATGATCTAGGGAGATTTGGGGGCGGTGATTGGTGAGTTCCCATGAACGCCCGATCGCCGTCTAGCAGCGAGTGGCGAATGATGATTGTATTTTATCGTCGTTTCGTGGCGTCTACTCCATGCAGCAGCTATACCACGGCGAAACAAATCGAAGCCCCTTTTTTATTTACAATATAAACAACAACGTCGCGCCGCTCGATCCCGTGTGGTGTTACCGTCCATGTGTGATTATGAAAGTTCAATTCTTTCGCATGCTTTGGCAGTTGAGCAACCGAAGTGAGAAGAAAATGGAGCAAGTGCCTTGACATTGACTGGATTGGTTAAACCACTGCTGGCCTTCCTTGCTTATTCAAATTCTGGCGCCCAAGCCCTTATAAGGGTTTATTTGTATACAGCTTATAATAAACTGATTTATTATGAAAACAAAACTGAAACTACAAGCCAAATAAGTATAGGTTTGGTATGGCTGCAAGAGTGACTCAAGCTCTGACAACGGTGTAGAAAATGGTGGCTTTAGCATTGAAGTTTTAATTAGAGTAGCCAAAGTAACATACCAGGGGAGGAGCGAGCCACTTTATACTAGGGGGGAATAGTCGGGATTTGTGGAGCAGTCAGAGCTGAAACAGTTTTTTAAGTCAGAGTCTTACCAAACACCAAGTTAATCATCGTCCTAAGACAAAAAAAGATGCTCCGTTCTAAGCATATTACAGCGTACCAAGTATTAACAAAAAGTACTGTAATAGGATTTAGTGTTCGACAGGTTATCAGTGTGCATTGCGTGTACAGAGGGGTAGCACACCAAGGCAAAGATTTATACTCGTTCAAGTACTTGCTCCGTCGTCAAATATAAGACATCCACACAAATTTCAAAATTCAAACTTTTTATCTTTGACTAACAATTAGTTAATTGCACTAAAAGTTTGTATTACTAAAGTAGTTACATTCAGGGACGGAACCAGGATTTAAGCATAGAGGGCTAGCCCGACAACAATCATACGTGATAAAATACATACACCGTAAATCGGTGAATATTACAAAAAAAAAAGTGAATAAAATTTAATTACCACTAGATCTCTAACTCCGCTTGATCAGTCTAAATAAAAACATCATGCTAATAATAGTAACAAAATAGATAAAAAATAATATAAAGACTAGTCCTAAATAATATAGATGTCTTTGGAGATCAATATAAAGTGACAATAAACAAGCAAAATACTAATTATACTGGTTAACTAGCTATAAAATTATACCATATAGAGAGTATAAAATAAATTAAAAAAACAACATAAAGGTTAATCCTAGATAATTATGAAACAAGAACAAACATAACACTAATTAGCATCGTTATTACCTTACTAATTGAATGATTAACTAACTAAATAAGGAGGGAGTACAGTGGAGGCACCAGCATATTGGGGGGGGGGGGGGGGTGCCAAGCCCCCCTCAGCACCTCCCTCCCTCTGCCACTAGTTACATGCAATTTGTTTTAGAAATACTTATAACTATTAAACTTTGGTTCATATAAATCATATATTATAAGAAAAATTGCAGGTGAACATATGTTCTTAAAGACCGTATTGAATCAAATCTTACCTTATATTCGAGGACAGAGGGAGTATTTGGATAATGTGGTACTCTACATCTAGTTGTGGACAGTTTTTCTCTTGTGTTGTGCATTTGGATGCTGTGATACCAATGATGTGAGGGCTTATGATTAAGAAAAAATATCAATACAGGCGACCCAACTCCTTAAATAGTCTTGAATTGGGTTTTACATCAAGTAGCTAGGTAGTTTTTTGAAATTTCTATAACATTTTTGGTAAAATCTGTTTGACCCGTCATGGCGCCATATATGGCATCTGAAATGACGTCGTGCTAGACTAAACTAGGACCGGGTTAGGCTATCTCCAACAGGAGATGCATTTGGCCACCCAAATGCAAAATGAGTATCTAGCAGGATACCCATAGCCTCCAACAGAAGACCTCTCATTTTAGGTTTTAGGAGATGCATAACACAAATCTGACAAATCTAAGTATCCTCTCTTGGAGACCCATTTGCAGAAAGGATTGTCTTTTGGGTTACGTTGTTGTAGAAGATCAAAAATAGGCATAGAACCTCTTACCTATAGCGCTACTCAAAGGACAAATAGGTCTTATAATTTGGATCACGCTTGTTGGAGACCGTCTTAAAGCGCGAAAGTTTAAGCAAAACGATGAGCACACGATCCCAACCCCCAAGTGTCAAGTGCGACCCCAGCGCTCCGACTACCATGACCTTAGCTGATAATAAAAACGTACACCACATTTTCTTTGAACGACAATATTTTTTTAATAATTTTTTTATGTTATATCTATTTTGAATTATGTCTGCACCGACGTATTTTGTGTAACGAGGAACAAAACTAGACCCACTTTCCTATATTTTGAAGAATTTAATTATAGCAACATTTTTTGTGTAAATGTGCTAGGAGATTTATGAAAGAAGTTGCCACCATGTAATACTAAACTTGCTACTCCAAAACTATAGTAAAGTTTTTTACAAGGTATGCACATCTATTATTACCATAGGAATATAATAAATTTCTTATATTGTACTAGGTTCATGTCCATGTGTTGCTTCGGAATAACTAACTTTTTGTTGACGTCAAAAACGGATCTTGACGTCAGCACCGTGCAAGGCCCCTCAGAGATCATGGAGAACCAGGGTCCTGATCTCCTGAACCTCTGAATGGCAAGGTCACTTTGATTGATTCGGTCTCAAGGTGTGCCAGTCAATTTGACCTACAATTGATAAGGAGACAAACTGTCAAATTATGGAATCTGTTGGCTGTTGCCAGACAGTTCCATAAATGTGCGGCTCTCAGATAGCCGATGATCAAAGGAAATTGACTAGAGAGTCAACTCCTAGTAGTGTAAAGCACGGTAATAAGATGTGGATAGCTTTTTATGATATACGAATAATGAAGCATGCAACTAGCCGATCTCATCGGTGTATTTGGTAAGGATATGGTACATGCAGCATTTGCTAATCCAAGCTACCAGATCTATTGAACATATCAGATAAAAATTAACCATCAACATAGGTGTGTTTCTCATGCAGCCATGATGACAATTAACTCGATAACTTAGCTTACTCATTAGCATTGGGGTGTTTCCATGCAGCCATAAAAGTAAACAAGCTAAGCCACGTTTAATATAACAAAAGCACATGTATCGTATGAAGAAAGTGCAACCAGATCAGCTATTCAGCCGATATGAGGTCCATGAAGCGTGAACAAGGTCCATTTGCCCAATTATAGACAGATCTAAGGCTGAACAAACGTAGCCTAACATACTAGTAGTGGGGTCCGATAGATGCAGCCGTACCAAGCATATTAAACTAAATTCACTTATTCTCAGATCAATCTAATAATTAAGTAAATGTCTCGAACCCACAGCATGTAACAATCACGATCAATAGATTAGCCGATGGGATCTTAGGTCTATTGTTTCGAGGAGTATAAGAGCGAATGTGCACAAAACAATAGATCTAGATAGAATTGAGGATTAGGCTAATCTGTTGATTGAGATTGGGCAAGCTATTGTTATAACAAATAAACAATGCACAACAAACAATATTGATAACTTAATGAATCTACTAGATCGTCAATCTAATAGAGCCGATAACTAACCACTGTCCAGATTGAGCCTGCATCTACCGAATGATACTTAACTTAACTGAGCGCTTGACGTCCACCGGATGACACAAAGTTTAGACAGAAATCAATGCATATGTCCACCAGATGACACCCATCCGTGTTGACAATGAGATCGTCATACCTACATTACTCCTACTCTTAGGGTTTGGTGTAAATCCGAGAAGTTGTATATTGATTGAATGATGTTTTTTTTTATAATGGCCAGAGGTTTATATTTATACCCTAGGCTGATAAGAGTCTTGAAGGGATTTGCCTAACAAAAATATATCTAAACAAATATTAAGATACATGAATCCTGGTTTCCATCACTTAGTCTCCGTCATGTACGTCTCCTTGCAAGCAAATGGAATATAATATTCCTAATTAATTTGGCCATATGTAATAATTTTGTCTTTTATTTTCCTTGCCCAAGGCCAAATCACGAGTTGATCTTCCTTTCCTTCTTTTATCCCTTGTATCACGACACCTTCGTTCCGTATACGCATCTTTACCATAAAGTCCCAAATTAATAAAGTCTTTCCATAGTTGCATGGTAATAACCCCAAGGTATAGGACATCCATGCTGTGTACGCATATGCTTGTCCGGCCAAATAACCTGAATTCCTACTTGCTTATTTGGCCTTGCACGTAGCTTCTTTTCCTTTTCTTTTCATGCATGGATTCAAGCACGATGAGCCTCATATTTCCATCCGAAAAATGTAAATTTCCTTGCATAGCTTGACAAATATTTTCTTTATGTGTAATCTCTAGTATACAAATACACTGCAACAGAACCATCTTCCTCGACATAATTCCATAAATAATAATATTCATACACTACTGCTTGAACATGGCACATCTTGTGGTAATACTTCTCATCAGACCAAAATTTGGTGTCAACACTTTTATACTAAAAATACAGAATCACATAATAAGATAACAATACTAGGAGTCGACAATATATTTTAGTTACAAATAGAGATTTTAGAAAGATGACAATAATTTGTTTTACAAGTTTGTGTTTTGCTATGTACATTAACCGGTAATTTTTTCCCGTACCAACACACGAGAATTCATCTTAATCATAAAGTTTGTACTCCCTCCATCCCAGATTATATTATATCCCAACAATCTTAGAGAGTCAAAGTATCTCAAATTTGACCAAAATTATATGATAATATAATAATATTTATGATGCCAACTAAGTATCGTTAGATTCCTTATCAATTATATTTTTATAGTGTGTCTATTTGATGTCATAAATCTTTATAGTTTTCTCTATAATTATTGGTCAAACTTGAGATGTCTTGACTCTCCAAGATTATTGAAATATTTTATAATTTGAGATGAAGGAAGTATTTTACCATACATGTTTTATAATATATTATACAATTAAGAATTTAATCTCTCAATAGTTGGATCAGGAGAATGTGCTTTGCATGGACACCAAGCTGCGATTGGTCACCAATCAAAGATGATCGAGAGAATTTTCGAGTCCAAGATGTGATGTCTGACTTCTCGCAGCCAAAGCATGGAGATGGCTTAATTTATAGTTAGAAGTATCTTGCATATAAATTATTTTTTAATTTAAATTTAAAGTACAATTGATATCATGAAGAAATATTGTCGGTGTCTAAAATGACGGGGTGTAGACAGCCAACGAGTAAATTTCTATGCGTGTTGGAGATCGGATGGTTGCGCTCGGAGAATACAAGGTTTATACTGGTTCAGGCACGAACGCCCTATGTCCAGTTTATCACGGAGTCATGTTACCGAGCGCGGTGGTGCTCGTAGAGGGGAGCTACAAGCAATGGGGAGAGAGGGAAGCTAGTTCTCAGGTCTCGTGCGTATGAGGTTCTTGGTTCTGGTGAGAGCTCGCGCGAATGCGAGTGTGTGTGTTCCGAAGTGTCGAGAGAGAGATTGAGGGTCCATTCTCCCCCTTTATACGTAGGGAGAGATGGCAGAGTACAATGGGAGAGGGAGAGAGAACGTGGGCACGGCTTGGGCTGTCGCCTGGGAGCGCTTCTGGGCTTCTATTCGCCTTCCTTCCCGGAGAAGATTGCGCCTGTAGACACGCCGTTCGGGTCTTGTTCGTCCTTGATGAAGCTGTAGCCATGCACCTTGCAATCGGGAACGTCACTATTCCTCGATTAGGGCATGGGCGGGGGTTGGCAGCATAGGGCCAGGCACCCCCGCGTTCCGTCGTACAGGGTTGAGGACGCCCTAATTACTGTTCAAGTGTCCGTCGAAGGTATGGCGCGGGTTATAGCGAGTGTCAATCATCGATCAGGCAGCACAGGAGCTCGTACCGTAGGGTGTATACAGGGTTAGGCATGGCGGTTCACACCTTGAAACCCCATCCCTAAGGACGAGCGGTATTGTGGACCTTTTGACTATAGGCTAAAGCCCCCGATTTGGTCGTGGGGATAGTGCCTTCGGGAGAGGATAACCTCATCGGATGACATCACGCCCGCTCGGATGAGGCGGGGGAGCCCCCGAGGGTAGACGCGTCATGGGTGACGTCGCCCTAGCTCGGATGAGGCGGAAGAGCCTCTGAGGGTGGATGCGTCACGGACGACGTCGCCCTGGCTCGGACGAGGCAGAGGAGCCTCTGAGGGGGCGTTGTTTCCTTGGTTGGTTCGAGTGAGGAGCCCCCGGGAGTGATGGCGTCACCTTGGCTCGAACGGGGTGGAAAGCTTCCGAGGGTGATTTTGTTTTCGCGAAGTGCGGTGTTAGGGTACCCTATTCTCAGGTATCTGACAGTAGCCCCCGAGCCTGCGATGGAGTGCTTGGGACTGCATCGGAGGCTTCCGTTGTCGTTTGGGGAGACGGTATGAAGTTTTGATTCCGGTGGGTGCGCATGAGCGCACCCGCCGGGTGTAGCCCCCGAGGCCTTGGGAGGATGATTTTTCCTCCTAAGGGCTTATTCAATTGACTTGTATAGTGCTTGGCCTTTCTCTCTCCTTGGGGGGTGAGGAGGCGGGGAGTCTTGTCTGTACACGCGGAGTTAGAGTCTGACTTGTACGCTAACTCTGCCACGGGGCGCACTGTTGATCTTCGATTGGTGCTCTTCGACATGACGAGTCGGCGTTGCGCTGCACTGCCACTTGACAGCGGAGTCAAGTGGGCGGGTCGATGTCGTGTGGTCGCCCGAAAAACCTAACGACGCCCCTTGTTGGTCCAATGTGGGCTCACCGTGTTTTTCCGTCAGGGAGCAGTGCGGGACGCCGCTCCCTGTTGGTCAAACTCCGAACGGCGAGACCTGAACCTTGGGACTGTTTGGTCGTTTATGGCCCCGCCGCATCCTCTCAGAAACAGGCACTGACGAGTAGTGCGGTTTAATTGGGGGAGGCGAGTGTTGTAGCCTTACGATTGCCGAGGGGGTGCCCCGGCGGGCTATAAATAGGGGCAGCCGTCTACGAGATAAGACTCACAATCCTGCAGCATGGCACGCCCAATCTTGTTCCTCCGAGGCCTCGTTGGAGATACCCTTGAGCCGCCCTGGCGAGCGGCCTTTTTGAGAGCAAACCGAGATCAGGGGAAGTTCTGTGTTAGGGGTACAGGTGTCCCGTATCGGCCAGTGGAAGAAATCAGAGGAAGCTCTGCGAGGTGTGCAGTCCTTCTTCTCATTCTAGCCACTAGTGGGACGAGAGGTTGTCACCACCCCCTGCACTCATCGCTTCTTGGGCCGGGAGGAGGAGGGCCCATCCTTTCGCCGGATGGTTCCTGTTCTCCGCGTCTGGGGAGTGGTGGCGTGCTATCCCTTCCCGGAGGGCAGTCAAGGATGTGTCCACTGGGAAAGTCACAGCAGTCCGCCTGCGTGACCCCAGGAGTTGTCTCATCCTTGGCTGTTGGTGGATGGCGATGTCACCGTCGGCAAGATAGGCGGACTCGGAGCTGCCAATGTATGGCGGGCTCGGCGTCCCCTATCGGCGGCTTCCCTGATCATGGAGCAGCTGAGGCGACTTAGCTGAAAAGTGCCCAACCAACTCCGATCAAGAAGACGAGGCAGCCGTTGTTCTCCCTCAGTTGCAGCATGCCTGGTCAGAGTGGTCAGCGGGTCATGACGACGCCGTCCGACGCGATCTTGTACACCAAGCAGGCGTTTCCCTAGCCCCGCGGCTGGGTTGCCTGACCTGGATTCCGGGTGTGTCGGACGGTGGTGCCCTTAGTACGGGCGCCTGTGTAGTGTCTCTGGCTTTCGGCCTTTATGGCCTAGGATTTCCCTTCAGTCCACCTTGTAAACGTTTTCGTGTTTTTTGGTGTCTAATGATTGGGCTTAGCCCCCGTGGCTCTTAGAAAGCATGTAAGCGTGTAACCCCTGCAAGGATTAGTATATGAAAATGAAAGGAACGTTGTGCGTTTACCTATGCGGGCCTCTGACGAATGAGGCTTGGCGAGTTTCTCCCTCCGGTTATCCGGTTGCTTGAACCGGGGCGGGGGTGCGGTGGCAGCCCCCGAGTCCTTACTCGATGTAAGGAACCGTCTCGGGTCTATACCGTCTTTCTATGCGTTCCCCGCGCATCTCTCCGCGAGAAGGGGGAATATGAGCCGATCCATGCTATCCTCGAGGTGGACGAACCATGGATGCTCGTCGAGTTATTAACGGGCAAATCTGAGTGTGGTGTCGGTTCCCGTTCGATAGGGTTCCGACTAGCGGCCCATGTCGTGGCGCACCCCAGATCGGTTTCATCTAGTACCTAGGTCCGTTCAACGGGTCCCAGGGGCTCGTCGCCTTCCT
The DNA here is from genome assembly GCA_022036555.1 of Microstegium vimineum. Lineage (NCBI taxonomy): Eukaryota > Viridiplantae > Streptophyta > Magnoliopsida > Poales > Poaceae > Microstegium > Microstegium vimineum. The sequence continues at coordinate 34,638,563 of CM039126.1, forward strand.
CTAGAGGAATACCATGAACCAATCATCCATAAAAACGGACTCAAATACGAAACCTAGGAATGACCTTAGCATCCGGTTGCCAGGCTGATGACCGCTAGTGTGTCCATTCCCTATTCGCCCCTCGCTCTGTTGTCCTGAGTTGGCCTTTTCGAACCCCGCTGGGTCAGCCTCCGTATCTCTGGACCGTAATGGGCCATTCACGCTGATTGTGCCACATGTGCGTTCCTCTGACCTGTGCGTATGTTTGCCGAGCTCGGACGAGTCGGAGGTTCTCCCGAGGTGCGCTTGCGCTCGGAGAGCGTGTGCCTTGGCTGGAGACGCGTAAGAAAAAATCTATGCGCACGGCATAGTGGGCCCGAGATGGATCCTGCAATGATGATAGATACGGGGTGCTGATCAGAGCGAGAAAAAAGGCGGGTGGTGTCAGTTACCTGCCATCGTGCGCGTGGCTCCCGATATTCCCGCGAATAGTGGAATCGACGCAACCGAGTGGACATACTAAATGCGACTGGGGACGTGGGGTCGTGGCGTGAAGAGCCGGGGTGGCGCCGCTCCGCCTTCCGGGTGCCTATAAATATCTGTGCGCCGCATCATCCCCCGTGAGCTCTGTTCGCCTTCTTCGCCTCCCAATCTTGGCTGGGGAGCATCCGGAGAGGAGCTGGGCTCGTGTTTCGCTCAAATATGAGCGGGTGCTCGAGCTAGTGGATGCGGGGTTGCTGTGCCCCGAGCTTTCCGCCAATGGCAATGTTGAGTGGATCGTCCCCACGAACGTCGACGTTTCGGATCCGCCAACGGGGTACGTGGTTTCCTTTCTCCCATTCCACGAGTGCGGATTTGGAACGCCATCGTCTCGCTTCTTTCGCGGGATCCTTCACCACTATGGGATTGAGATCCACAATCTCAACCCCAACTCCGTCCTCCACCTTGCAGCCTTCGCGACCATGTCGGAGGGGATGCTGGCGACGGAGCTGGACTTTGCCCTGTGGAAATTCTTCTTCAGGACGATGGCGTTCCTCCTCAACTCCGGTGGCGCGAGATGGGTGGTGCCGTGTAGGGGGTGTGTGCTCAGCCTCCATCCCGCCAACTTGGTTCTCTACATGCCGGCGCAGGCCGGTCTAACCGGGGGTGGCACTCGCAGTGGTTCTACATCCGGAACCATCCCGAGGCGCCACTCCTGGTTTACACGGGCCGCCGTTTTGCCGAGGAGCTCCCCAGCTGGCATTATGGGCTGACCCCCTAGGAGCTCTCAGGGATAGAGCCCTATCTCCGGAGCTTGACGCGCCTCCGGGACCAGGGGCTGCACTTCTCGGGGGTGGTCGCGCAGTTCCTACAGCGTCGGGTGCTCCTGCTCATGGAGAGAGAGCGCTGGCTGCACGAGATGGTGCCCGGGCATCGCGCGCGCTGTCCGCCATGGAGGAGGTGGAGTTGAGCCTCGAGGACGCGATCGCCGCTGCCCGGAGGCTGCTGGGGAACTCCCTGGCAGAGCACGACATCTATCGTTGCCCACCGATGCGCCCGGACCTCAACTTCGTCAAGCTGGTGAGTTCAGACAGTGTGCAAGACTGATTTTCCCTCGTGTTACCTTTCTTTGGTGGTGCTAACCCGTGCATCTCCTGTTCTTCCTCCGCAGGGGCCCCGTTTGATGGCTCGTCACGTGGCCGCTCCCCTTCCCGTTTCGCCAGCGCAGTGGATGGCGAATAGGGAGCGGAACGTGCGGCAGCAGGCAAAGGCCGTCGAGAGAAAGAAGAAGAAGGCTGATAGGGCCTTGAAGCATACGCAGTTGAACCAGCGGCAGGCTAGGCAGGCGCTGCTGTGACCGCAGGGGTACCGTCCCCGAGTGACGCCACCGTCGTTGCCGTGGCACCGTCGGCCCCACAGTCGCAGTCCCTGCGAACATCGCACCGTCCTCTCCTCCGGGGGTGGTGGTCATTGATGACTCCTGGAAGGAGGGTGGCCTGAGTGACCCCATGGCTGTGGACGCCGAGGAGGATCAGCCGGCCGTGTTACCGGAGAACGCGGAGGCGACAACTGCGATGGGCGAGGCTGATGGGGGCGTCCCTGCAGATGTGGACGAGACAGTGGGCCTCCCTACTGCGATGCTTAAGGTCGAGGTGGTGGCGACAGGGGCAAGTGAGGAGGGCCTCCTAGGCAGCCCCCTTCCTCCCAACGTGCTAGCGCGGGACGTGGTGCCCCCCCGGTCATTCACCGAGGAGGAGTTGGCGAGAGCGCGTGCGGCGAAGGTCGTTCTTTCCCAGTCCAGCGCGACCTCACCAGGCGAGGTGGCTGGTGCTGGGGGGGACGCCGCCCCTAGGTCCCTGCGCCAGCTTGGTCCTGACCGTCGTTCCTTCGGGAACCGTGTTCGGATTGCCTAGGTTGACCGGGGGAACCTGGGGGCGCCGGTGTTCGTGTTGGACGATCAGCGCGAGCTCCAGCATTGGAACCGCATGGTGGACTCCCGTCGGGAGCACGATCATCTCGTCGCCCACGGAGTGGAGCTGATCCAGAGGGCGGTGGCGGCGCTCTCCGACGACCTCTCCCACCATGGCAATGTGAGAGGCCGCTTGATCGTAAGTGTTTGCATGTTCTTTCTTGTTGGCTTCTTGACATCTTTGTCCATGCAGATCCTGATGGCGACGAGCGTCGAGAAGTCTGAGTTCCTCCGTCACGAGGTCGGCCGGTGGGATCCCGGGTCGTAGACATCTGTCGGGGAAGCCAACGTGGTCGAAGAGCTAGTCGCGGCTCGCCGTCGTGTGGCGGAGTTGGAGGAGCAGCTGAGCGCTTCAGAGTCGAGGGCGGTGGATGCCCAAGCATTGGCGCACCGGAGCGCCGCTGACCTCGAGCGGATCGGGCGAGAGCGGGACGAGGCTCGTGCCGATGCTGAGGCCGTCCGCAAGATGTTGGAGGACTAGCGCGCGGAACGTCATGCTGAAGCTGAGCATCTTGCGGGCAAGCGCAATGCTAAAGCGGAAGCGCGACATCGGGTCGTCTCGGTGCTAGACTCCATGGAGGAGGAGTGCAACACCATGCGGTGCCAGCGCGACATCAACTGCCGAGAGCGCGATGACGTCGTGGCCCGCTTTGAGGACCTTTCGATCCGGTCGCGCGATCGCGGCGCCGACACTGATCAGAGGATCCTGGCATTCTCGACTCAGGTTGGTGAGTTGATGGCCGTTGTCTCGCAGCTTCGTGCGACGACCGATGGCCTGGCGAGGGAAAACGTAGGTGCGTTGCCTTTCTTTGCCCTTTTGTTCTGATGTCGTTGCCTTTGAGTTCGGAGGTTGTGACCCCCTTCTTGTCGTCACAGAACTACGTGTTGGTGCGCAAGAGTCGTAGGTGCTGCGCGAGGCTATGCATGGCGTGTGTGCCCTTTTTGGGGTGCTAGACGTCAAGGATGGGCTTGACGCGGCCAGGACCCGTGTTGGCCTGCTCTGGGAGCGGAGCCAAGCCAGGATCCGAGAGGCCTTGCGCGTCGGGGTCCATCGCACGATGGCGATCGCCGCTTGCCTCTATGACGCGGTGACTCCTGCTCTTGTCAGCGAAGGTTACCCCCAGGATGCCTCGGAGGACCTGCTCGATCAGGTCGAAGCTGTCGCGAAGGAGCCCGCGGCGATCTTGGCCGCCAAGCTATCGCGATGAAGTGTTCTCGCCGCCGGAGGAGTGACCCTGCATGGTTAGTGATCAGGGCCGAGGGCCCTTGTAAGAAACAATTTAAGTTATCCTTTGCTACGATGCACCCTGGAGGGCTTTGGACAAGTTGGATTGCTCCTAGTGAGCTCGTTTTCCGGTTTCTGCATTTTTCCGTTTCGATCTACTTGCTCTACTTTTTTCTGGTAAGAGGTTTGATTTGCTCGGGTGGGCAGTCAGGTGGAAGCACTTGGCTCCGGGGAGCCGGAGTACCTCGCGGCCCGTTGCCGCGGCCCGGTGAGATTTTTTCTATTGACCGGGAAAAGCAAAGTTTTTGTTCAACGGGAAAAAGTGCGGGTTTTTGCGCAAAAAGCTTTTTGGAAAGAAAAACAGGGGTTCCCCCTTTCCAGACCCGAGCGAGGTGTGCTCTGGCATGCGCCAGGAGTGTACCTTGCTAAGTGATTGGTCCGAGAGTTCCCGCATCTTTATTCCTCAAACTTTTTGCTTAACATAGATTACATGAGTATGTACAATGCGCTAAGTACTTTTAACGAGAGTAGAAAAAATGACATAGCTGTTGGTGCTCTAGGCATCTGAGCTCTTAGCACTCTAGGGGTCGACATCCATCTTGTCTACGGCTTCGATCGCCGTCACCAACTCCTCGCTGCGCACCTCGGCCATGGCGTTCTCACAGCAGTCCACCTCGCACTGGTACGCCACCATGCGCTCGGAGGTGATGATGCCGAATGGGCCCGGCATCTTGAGCTTGGGGTAGGTGTAGTTGGGGACGGCCATGAACTTCGCGTAACATGGCCTCCCTAGCACCGCATGGTACGTCCTGCGGTAAGCCACGACCTCGAAGGTGAGGTCCTCGCTCCAGAAGTTGTCCGGATCCCCGAACGTGACGAGCAGGTCGATCTGCCCCAGGAGCAATGTTTGTCTTCCGGGGACGATTCCCTGGAAGGGAGCCCCTGACGATCGGAGCTTTTTCCTCCGTAGGCCGAGGGCCTCGAAGGCGTTGTAGTACATGATATTAAGGCTGTTGCCCCCTTCCATCAGTACCTTGGTGAAGTGCACGTTCCCTATGATTGGGTCCACGACGAGGGGATAGCGACCCGGATGGGGAATGTGGTTCGGGTGGTTGTCTTGACCGAACGTGATGTCGGACTTTGACCAGTCGAGGAAAACCGGAATTGCGGGGGCGGCTGCGAAGACCTCGCGCCGCTCCTGCTTCTGCCGGCGCCTGCAGCCGTAGGCCTCCGAGCCCCTGAAGATCATGAGGCACTTGTTTATGTGGGGGTAGGAGCCTTCGTGACCCCCGTCCCCGTCCTAGCCCTCCGGCTGCTTCGGTTGGTCGTCCTTGTCGGGTACGGCCTTGAAGTACCTGGCCATCATTTCACACTCTTGGAGTGTGTGCTTGACCGGTCCGTTGTGGTACGGGCATGGCTTGGTGAGCATGTCGTCGAACTTGCCCCCCTTCTTCCCGCCCTGGGGACGGGGGGTCTTGTGATCCGCCGCTACGACCAAGTTGTTGCCACCGCCGCGTTGCGGCTTGCCCTTCTTCTTGTTCCTGTTCTGGGCGCGGTTGGAGCCGCATTCGCCGGCGCCCTCCACGTCCTTGCCCTTCCCTTTGTCAGGGTGGAAGATTGCACTGACTGCCTCTTCGCCCGACACATAGCTCGTGGCGATGTCGAGGAGTCGCTCGGTGGAGCGAGGGTTGCTGCGGCCCAGCTCGTGGACCAGCTGCTTGCAGGTGGTGCCCACGAGAAACGCCCCTACCACGTCTGCATCGGTCGTTGTCGGGAGCTTCATACACTGCTGGGAGAAGAGACGGATGTAGTCCAGGAGGGACTCGTCCGACTTTTGCCTGCAGCTGCGGAGATCCCAGGGGTTCCCCAGGCGCATGTAAGTGCCTTGGAAGTTCCCGACGAAGGCCCGCTGCAGGGAGCTCCACCCATCGATGGTGTTGGGGGGTAGATGCTCGAGCCACGTGTGGGTCGAGTCTGAGAGGTGGAGAGGCAAGTTGCGGATGATGAACTCGTCATCGTCCGCGCCCACGGCCTGGCAGGCGAGGCAGTAGTCGTCGAGCCAGAGCCCGGGGTTTGTTTCCCCGAAGTACCGGTCGATGTTGGCTGGCTGCCGGAAACGTTGTGGGAACGGAGCGCGGCGAATGCAGCGAATGTAGGCCAAAGGGCCCGGTGGCTCCGGAGTGGGAGGCCGATCTTCTTTGCTGTCATATTGGCCACCACATCGGACGTGGTAGCCTCTGCTCACGTTGTCCTGCTTGGCATGCTTGCGCGCGTCGAGCGTGTCACGCATATCGCGCTTGTCGCCTACGCGAGCATGAACCGTCGGACGTCGGCGTTCGTCCAGCGCGGGATCCTGGTGAACTGAACCCTCGCGGTCGTTGGGCACCGGGTCGGCCTGATGGCTAAAGTTGAGCCCGCGTCACAGCGACGCGGAGCTCTCGACCTTTTGATCCGCAGCGCGCCCCAGAAGGGATGTGAGCTCGTCGTGAGCGAGCTTTCCTTCGGGAGTGTCAGGGATTGGGAGGTTGAGGAGCAGCATCGCCGCTGCCGCGATGTTCTGACTTGCCCGCACGAATTGTGGCGGGTCGTGCTCGTCGTTGATGATGCATTGGTGTACCGCTCGGGCTTCCCTTCGAGCACGGGGCTCCTCGGGGGCCCTTGCAGCTTCACGCTCGAGCTTTTCGTGCTCGAACGTTACCCGTCGCTGCCCTTCCTTGAGCTTCTGCACCATGTCGCGGAGCTCTTGCAGATAGCGTCGTTGGGCATCAAAGGACTGCGGGTTGCCCCGCGGCACCGGTGCTGGTGACCTCGCTCCGTCCACGGGCGTGTGGACGTCGTCACCATCCTTGTCCTCGGTGAGGGTAGCGTCGATGGCAGCCCCACGCGGTGGTGAGTTGCACATGAAGCACTCACGCCCGCAGCCGGCGCTGCGGTCGCTCGAAACGGAGCCGAGCAGGAAATCACTGGCGTGCAAGAAGCCATAGAAGGCATCCTTATCCCCCAGACCTTCGAAGTCCAGGGGCTCCCAGGGATCGACGCTCCCACGGCTGGAGTCGGTGTAAGAGGTGGCCTCCGAACTCGTGAGTAGGTCGTAGGCGGACCGAAGATGGTGGGACGCGAGCCCGATGCATGTCCCCTCCGCGAGGTCAGCACGGAAACCCGCGGCCACTGCCTCTGAGAAAGATGCGATGGCGTTTTGCATGCCGTACGGTAGCGCCTTCGGAACGGGCGCATTGATGAGCTCGGGAGAGAGCGGTTGTCCTCCCGCGAGTTGCGCCGCTACGTTGGCGAATGCAAAGTAGAGGTTGTGCAAGGACCCCGGAGTCGGCTGGGGACCCATCAAGGTATCGATCTGGCACTCGAACTCGAAGTAGTCGACCGTGGGACGGCTGTCCCCTGAGTGGTTTGCTCCCCAGAGGGAGACAGGCCAAGGTGGGCCATGGACGCCATCGGCGTCCACAGTTACCTCGGGGGATGCCGTGGGGCGACAGAGGACCAGGTCGGCCCCCTACCCGTGGCACTGGAAGTCCAGGCTACCAAAACGAACGATGGAGCCTGGTGCGAAATCGATGTGATGAGTTGCCATCCGAAACTCGAAAAATGCGGGTGACACGCAAAGTTCCCCTACCTGGCGCGCCAACTGTCGGTGTCTAAAATGGCGGGGTCTAGACAGCAAACGAGTAAATTTCTAAGTGTGTTGGAGATTGGATGGTTGCGCTCGGAGGACACAAGGTTTATACTGGTTCAGGCACCAATGCCCTATGTCCAGTTTGTCGCGGAGTCGTGTTACCGAGTACGGAGGTGCTCGTAGACGGGAGCTACAAGCAATGGGGAGAGAGGCAAGCTGGTTCCCAGGTCTCATGTGTATGAGGTTCTTGGTTCTGGTGAGAGCTCACGCGAATGCAAGTGTGTGTGTTTCGAAGTGTCGAGAGAAAGAGATTGAGGGTCCATTCTCCCCCTTTATACGTAGGGAGAGATGGCAGAGTACAATGGGAGAGGGAGAGAGAATGTGGGCCCGGCTTGGGCTGTCGCCTAGGAGCGCTTCTGGGCTTCTGTTCGCCTTCCTTCCCGAAGAAGATTGTGCCTGTAGACACGCCACTCGGGTCCTGTTCGTCCTTGATGAAGCTGTAGCCATGCGCCTTGCAATCGGGAACGTCACTATTCCTCGATTAGGGCATGGGCGGGGGTTGGCTGCATAGGGCCAGGCACCCCCGCGTTCCGTCGTACATGGCTGAGGGCGCCCTAATTCTTGTTCAAGTGTCTGTCGAAGGTATGGCGCGGGTATAGCGAGTGTCAATCGTCGATCAGGCAGCACAGGAGCTCGTACCATAGGGTGTATACAAGGTTAGGCATGGCGGTTCATGCCTTGAAACCCCATCCCTAAGGACGAGCAGTACTTTGGACCTTTTGACTATAGGCTAAAACCCCGGTTTGGCCTTGGGGACAGTGCCTTCAGGAGAGGATAAAGTCATCGAATGACATCACGCCCGCTCGGATGAGGCGGGGGAGCCCCCGAGGGTAGACGCCTCATGGGTGACGTCACCCTAGCTCGGACGAGGCGGAAGAGCCTCCGAGGGTGGATGCCATCACGGACGACATCACCCTGGCTCGGACAAGGCAGAGGAGCCTCCGAGGAGGCGTTGTTTCCTTGGTTGGTCAGAGCAGGGAGCCCCCGGGAGTGATGGCGTCACCCTGGCTTGGACGGGGCGGAAAGCTTCCGAGGGTGATTTTGTTTTCGCGAAGTGTGGTGTTAGGGTACCTTATTCTCAGGTATCCGACAAATATGTATCATCATAGAACGCATTACCTCTTTTTATAGAGTTAGAACCTCTTTATATACTATATTCTTTGTGAATATATCCTTTGTTGGTTTCTTTTTTTTCCTTTGTCTTTCCCTTTCCTCTTGTTCATGTCCTTATCAGTAACCGGTTGTTGACATTTATTAACGCCACCACCAAGCACAGAAGTCCCCAACAATGAAGTCAGAAATGCTTGTTGACATTTCTTAACGTTATCACCAAGGACAGAAGTCTCTAGCAATGGTGCCAGAAAAGTAGGGTCACATCAACTAGCATCAGTAAGTTAAGTTATCATCCCTAACATGATACCAGAGTCATGGTTGTACTTATAATCATGACACTTACTCAAAAGATATAAAATAAAGGTTATTCACAAGCGCACAGATAAAATGCACCCATTGTAGCATTTCACCCAGGAATGTTGTAGGTATCGTTATTTATACTTTACCATTGGGAAAGATCTAGGATGAGATAAAGATAGCAGCTATAACTTTTACACACACATGGTAAGAGTTCCACTAGATCATTACTCATAATAGGGAATCAATCTTATAATAAAGATAATAGATAAATGATAAATATATGTCCAGGATAAATCTTAGAGCACTCTAATCTATACCTTTAGCATTGAGAAGAATAGAAGATTAAAGACTAACCCCTATATCATTTTAATTATAAGTCATAGACTACCTTAATTTGTGCACTTACATCTAGCAATCATTGGCTAAACTATATTATATCTACACTCAAGAGACAATCACTAAGTTTGGTTAAGAACAAAGTAGAACCATGACCCGTGACTTCAGCCATACTAGGCCTATATTCGGGGAGTGGACTACAGAGTACTCAACGAGAATGTCACACCCACAATCTACCACATGGCCCGAAACATAGAGCACATTTGTAGATAAACAACGTCTAAGCACCGAGCTTATACTATGTCTACCACCCACCCATTGATCTAATGAATGAGCGTTATACGAACGTGAGTATAAACATGAATATAATATATCTATGCTAAATATATAATCAAAGTAGATGCTAAACATTATAATTTAGAACACATAATCAATTAAGCATCTAGTCATATCTAGAACAATAAGATCAACTAGAATAAGAACTAGAAGAACAAGGATGAACTAGAAAATGAACTAGAAGAAAAAATGAATAAGTTGAATAATACTGTTGTATAAGAGAGAAGCACACGGGTTTACCAAGCCTCCTCACAACTTGATCCGGAATCCAAGGTATGCTTGCTGCCTCTAATTCTATTCTATTATAGCTATGCCCTAGATATGGTGGAGCTCTAAGGTTATCCTTTTAAGGGACACCTCTAAATTCTATTGACTAATTCTTGTATGGACTTGAATTGAATTGAGATGCCTAGAGGGGGGGGTCTGGATCTCCTTATATAGTCCGATGGGATGAACCTTGACCCTTGTATCAAACCGACCTCAAACCGCCCCCCTAGCGCGTTGGGCTTCCGCTTTGCTCTGGTTGCTTCTACGGTCTTCTAGTGTCTTCCTATATCGCCGTCGGTTCGGTTTGGCGTAGTTCAATCATATTGGATTACGATTCTCCCCATAGTAATTCTATTTTCTTATTTAATCCCTATAAAACACAGATTCATTAACACTCATAGATTATTGTCAGATAAATCCCTAAACATATGTTGGTGATGATATCCATACCATTTCCCATGTTTAATTGACCTTTAAATATAATAGTTAATTACCGTAAAAAACTCCCCCAAGCTTACCCTTTGGTAGTCCCTTAGCAAACAATGGATCAGGAGTTGCTGCAATGCTTTCAGGCCTCAAAAGTACACATGCTTTCAAACAAAAATTCTCCTCTAGAGTAACTATTCTTTCTTTCAAACTTACCCATCTTACCTTCACCATGGGGCTTATAGCCTTCACTTGAGTTTTGAGCAATTGAAAAGTAGAATGATCATGTCAAGCACTATGTCTCAAGCTCTTCGCTTAACTTTTATCCTAGAGTATTGCAATGTTTTAAAAATAAAACTCAGAGTTTTTTGTGTATGACTCTCTCATATATCTCAATATGTGGTATTTTTGTATCCTCTTCAAGGAAACAATGGTGTTATGCCTTCTCTCTTCTATTAGAATATGTAGTATTTTTTGAATAGTCAAAGTAATATTGTGCCCTCTCTCTCTCACCCTACAACTAATAGGCATATATGGAGCTCATAGGTGGGGAGAAACAACACATACATACTTGCGAAGCATGTATTGTAAAGTCAAACAATGGATCCAGAGAAATAGGGCATACAATCAAATCAATATGTGCATGTGTGTATATATATATATGGTGGATGTATGAGGGTGTAATGATGAAAACCTAATTCTACTCTGCTCCTTGAAAATATATCTCTCTTTTGGAACTTAGAATTTTGAGAGAACTTGGGCTGCACTTTTCTGTTTTTTTTTCTTAGAGAGGCAGGCATCTAAGTACCCCTTGTTTTGGTAGGACACTTTTCCATGTTTTACTCTCTTTATTTCTTCTCTCTTCTTTTTTCACAACCCCAAGCTTCTTTCTACAATAAAACTTTTGAGTGTAATAACAAGATAATATTTGTAGTTATAACTAGGGTAATATGGTATATGAGTAGGTGGAAAACTGGGATATTTTTATTGCTCACTCTCAAGGTAGGAGTAGAACATTTTTGGGTGGATCCAAATGGCATATGGATGCGTACTTTTAGGATAGAAGTAGCATATATGAGTGGAGTGTACATGATCTTTGTTGACACCAAAGGTATCAAACGTATAAAAGACCACAAGCATACGGTTGTCAAGTGTAGCTTTCACCGGGAGTATTCTAGGTATCGTATTTTCCACAGGGAACGAGAAGTGAATTAACTAGAGATTAAGGTTATGTCCTATGCTGAGACAAGGGAGACTATGATGTTGGGTTGACAGGTTCACTATAGCAAAGACATTTAACTAGGCAAAGTTGGTTATACTAGCTTTATCAACCCTTCTTTTGCAGGAGGCGATGGGATAGATCAGTAGGAGGACAAAACTCCTACCAGACCACTCCACCATGTTGTATTGAAGTCTTACCTTTTAAGAACTTATGTTACACACGTGGTGGAATACAAAGACTAGATAGGGTTGTCACCACCTACTAGCTACCATAAACAATCCATGCCATAAGCGGTTTACAAAGGCAAGATCTAGTCTAGACACCACATCTACACTATTCTTACTACTTTAACCCTTGCATAAGATTAAAGCACTCTACTTAAAGTAAAGCGATGAACAAGCGCGAAAAGATGTATAACAGCTATGCCAGAAGTAGAATATCAAATACTATAAAGAACTCAGATGTATCACTTACAAGTGGATAACTTACAAGAGGATCGCATCCGCTGAGGTACAGCTCGGAGAAGACGCCAGACAGGCCCGGCTCTCCTCCAGACTCTCCTCACTCTCTTCCAACTAGCATAGCACTACAGTAGAGCTACACTAAGCTAAGTAGTTTCTCCAATGAGGCATGAGTTGAGAGTGAAGGCCTAGGGGTATTTATAGCAGGAGGTGGAGTAGGGGCTACTCCGGTGCCACGTCAGCGATCCACGCCATCTCCATCGTACTCTGTAGGATCAAACCATCCTTGCAACTACCTTAGAACAACAGCAGAGATGCTTCTGATGCATGGCGGCATGTAGAAGGCGATGAGCCTCGAGGAGCTTTGAAGCGTACATCCTCTTCTTCTAGAAGAGGTCCCCACTGGTCAGGGAGCTTTGTGGAGCTTGTAGCCTCCATAGGGGGGTCGACCGACCCCCCTATGGCACCTTGGGGCTACCTCAGCCTTCTAGAAGGCTGGCCCACGTGTCATAGAGCTGGTGGTCACTCCTGAGATGTTTATCCGTTGGTGTGGGCCTAGGAATCCATGTGCTCAGCTTCTGGAGCATTGGTCTTGATCACCACTTGATCCAAGGGTTGAAATTGTCTTAGACCACACTATCTTGGATTGTGGTGACTTGGCAAGCCAGGGGGCTCCCATACACAGGTTGGCCGACCCATGATTGGGCCCTTTGGCCCCTGTGGGACCTCCTGGACAAGTGTAGAGTGTAGTAGTGTAGGTGCTGAGCCTATTAGGCTCATATGTGGGTCGGCCGACCTACATATAGGGCCTCTGGTACTCCATTTTTCCTAGTTTACACTCCTGCATACAAATAATGACATGTACATGTGGAACCATGTTATTTGCACACAAGTTACTCTACATTTGTTTGTTAGCTCTTTGAACGATATTTTGTTGATGGTTTTGAAGGTGTAAAAACATGGTGAAATTACCGTCAACAATCTTGATTTTAAAAGCATGATAAGTCTCTAAGGATCAACAAAGCTTGACAAAATTTAATGCATATACAAGCAGTAAATATAAAAGTGAAAAGTTTTCCTAATCTACATGGCATGTATATATGGTTGTGGTAGGAATTCAAGCTCTCATCATATAGAAATTTATCATTTATTATTTTGAATTTTCAAAAGATAAATTCTCCAGAACTCTAGTATCACTAGGAACAATATAAGCAGTAGCTCAAAGTTTCTCATATCATACCTTCAACTACTTAGACTTAGCTCAAGCATATGCAACCCACAAGTTTCAGGTTCAGAGGAAATCTTCATGTCAAAACAATTGTATCTAAAACCTGGGAGAATTCAAGGCTAAAAACTAGATACTTGAAAGGAATTATGGCAAAACAATTATTCATCATTTCCATGTATACATATTATCTTATAGAGCTCAATTATTCTTAGGCAGCAAAGCAACTTACACTCTCTTGTATTTATTCATTACTAAACATATTCAAACCTATATTTAACTAATGGATAAAATTATAAACCCATATTTAGATAATAGATAATATTATAAACCCATTAATAGATAATAGATAAAACCATATTTATATAATATATAATGATCAAACTTTTAATTTCTTAATAATAATATAACCTGATAGATAGAAATATTTATCTAGATATATAGGGGATGCTTCCTCCAAGCTGGATGTTGACGTAGTCGTTCCTCTTGAAAATGTAGACGTACTTCACTCCTCTGAGACTTCAAAGATTGATAGTTCAAAGTGGATGAAAATATCTAGTCATGTCTTGTCTTTTCAAATCCTTCTAAACTCAAATAGATAGCAAAGCTAGTGGAATAGATTAAACATTAGTGATAACTCATCTATGCCACGATTGCCTAGAGCCTTACAGAATTCCTCTATTTCAATATTTTTAGATTTTTCAAGTTTATATGCAGATGACTAATGTAATTTTTTATGTCTCCATAGTAAACAGTTGGAAGACTTATTCATACGGGCCTTAAAGAGTTTTTCTTTTTAAATGCAATACAAAAATATAGTAATGTCATGATAAAGATGCTTATGTAGAGGATTATACTAAGAGTAATATAAGAAGAACATAAAAATTGATTGTAAAAGTAAATATGCTAAAGTGAAACTAATGCAATGCACAAAAATAAATATGCAGATAACTTACCGAGTTTACCTTCGGGCTAAGGTTTGGATATTTAGGTTCGTCGAACCGGACATCTCTTCTGGTTCAAACATCTTTATGAGTGTTGTCCAATCTTGATGAGGACTTGGATGCTTGCTTATCTTGTGTTGGTGTTTCTGATGGTGTCTCTTTCTTCTTCCACACTTTCTTGGTCTGAGGTTTCACTTCCTGTGGTTCATTGTTCTGAGGTTCTACTTCTTCTTTGCTCTCTGTGTTGAATGATACATCCTTTGTTGGTGGTACAACTTCTTTCTCAAGAGAACTTTTATCTTCATTATTGAATTAGTCTTCATATCTTGACACTTCTCCTGGATAGTCTGTCCATCTATCCTTGGTGGCTTGTTTCTTTTGGTGTTGAGAATGACGCTTCCTTGACCTGTTCTTCGTTGGATTCTCATAAGTGGTGTACCTATTGAAGTAACAACATACCTTCTCTTCAGGAAACTAGAAAGTGGATCTCTTCTGATTAAGTAGATCTCTTCTGATTTCATGTAGATGATTGCGCTAGTGGTATTGAGGAAAGGTCTTCCTAGAATGAGGTGGACTTCATCTTCATCTCTCATATCCAGAACCATGAAGTCAGCGGGAACATAGTGATCTCTGATGTTGACCATGACGTCCTTCTATATTCCCTCTGAAACTCAAAATGATTGGTCCGCTAGCTACAACTGCACATATGTCTAGTACAGGAGTCTATTGCCATATAAATGCCGATATGTTACCTTGGACATTATGTTGATGCTTGATCCAATCTCGTAGAATGTCTTGTAGAATTTACTTTCCTTGATGAAAGGTCTAGATATGGCTAGAGGGGGGTGAATAGCCTATTAAAATTTTCTACAACAACACTTAGGCAAACTTGTTAGAATAAAACACGGCGTAAAGCAAGTTTGCACTAGCACTATTAGGGTCGGCAAGACACCTACCACAAGTCTAGATACTAGCAAGATATATCCTATTTCACACACAAGAGCTAGATAACAAGTGCTACTATACTAAGCTACACAAGCTAAGCTAGAATATCTACTTTGCAAGAATGTAGGAATGTAAGTGCAAAGCTAGAGTTAGGAGGCTTATACCGATGTGGAGAGGAGACCAATATATAGCCAATCAATCACAATAGAAATCCTCGGAGAGAGACAATGAGACACAAGATTTTTCTCCGAGGTTCACTTGTTTGCCAACAAGCTAGTCCCCATTGTAGCGATACACCTACTTGGAGGTTCACGCGCTAATTGGCATCACACGCCAAACCCGTCATCGGGTGCCGCAAAACCAACACAAGATAGGGATCCACAAGCTACGAGCAATTCACTAGAGATACCTTTTGCGAACTCCCGCGGGGAAGGTTCAAGAACCCCTCACAATCCACCGATCGGAGCCGGAGACAATCACCTTCCTCCGCTCAACGATCCTCGTCGCTCCAAGCCGTCTAGGAGGTGGCAACCTCCAAGAATAACAAGAACTCCCGCGACGACGACAATCACCAAGTGCCACTAGTATGCAATCAATCAAGCAATGCACTTGGTTCACTCAATCTCTCATGAAATGATCAATTTAGTCAAGAGGATGAGTGGGTGGAGCAATCTCAAGCAAGCACAAGTGTAGGAGTGAAGTAAGAGTGCAAGAGAATGCCCCAAGGGCCGGCCATATCACCTTATGTAGCCTCCACTCAAACACTAGCCGTTTTGCCCCACAAACTGAGTTTCTGCGTCCACTCCGGACGCTGTTTTCATAGGGGGTCCGGACCAATAGGCGCGTCCGGATCCCTTCACCACCGAGCACCAACGGCTCTGAAACCTCCTCCGGACACGACCTCTGGACGCGCGCGAAGCGCCGTCCGGACCATGCCGTATGCGTCCGGTCGAGCCCCTGTTCAAACGACCTGATTCCCATGCTCACTGCTGCAAGCCACGTGTCTCCGAACAACACTGTAGATAGGGTCCGGATCCACTGTTCATAGGGTCCGGAAATATTTTCCCGAGCACCCGAGAGCTCCCTCAGCGCTTCTTCTCCTCCGGACGCATGTCCGGATCCTCTGTCTGGACCATCACTCGCGTCCGGATCACTTTACACAGAGACAACATAGAGGGCCAAGACTCCGGACGCGCGTCCGGAGTGCCCCGTCCGGACGGAAAATAGCGTCCGGACTACTGTCCACAGCATTGCCACGCTAGGGTTTGCCTCCGGACTCACGCTGATGGTCCGGACACGACAAAAACCTAGCGTCCGGACCTCTGTTCGGAGCTGTTCCAGCTGCCCAAACACTTCTCCAACTTCTCCCAAGCTTCCAAGGGCTAACACTAAGTGATTCAAACACTTGTGCATGTGTGTTAGCTTTTAGTTCACAATTATCTTGGAATTAGTTGGATGTTCTCACTAGTTCAATTGATTTTATATGCAATGCAATGAACCTAGTGGCACATGATAACCGTAATCAAACACAAGAGCTCCCTCCTTGATAGTATGACTATCTATCCTAAATGTGATCACACCCTCTATGGTGTCTTGATCACCAAACTAAAAATGGATTCCTATTTCACCTTTGCCTTCACACCATTTTCCTTTGCACCACCATGCTAGAGTCTTGCCATCATCACCTTTGATCCATTAGCTCCATCACATGGCATGTACCAACCTATCTCATGATTCACACTTAGAGATCCAAGGTTAGTACTTAGGTAGGTTTCATCAACTACTCAAAACCAAACACATGGGGCTCTCACTTGATCTTGTAATGAATGGTAGGTACTCCTAGATCATCTAGCTTAGCAAGGTAAGGTGATGGAAGGAGCTGTTCATAAATTAACAGTGTTGAACATCCACATTGAGTCTTCTCGTTTTATTATTCCTCCTATTGTTGGTGTTCTTTTTCCTTGTAGTAGTTGTTGTATCCTCGTAGATGTATGACATTGGAGGATGAGCGGGAGCCTTGAGTGTATGCTTCTTGAAAGTGAACTTCTCCTTCTTATCCTTGATTGTGAAATAGATCTGGTGCTTTTCGCATAGATGATGGCTTTAGATATGCTTAGGAATGGGTGTTCCTAAGATAATGGGTGACTTTTCATTTCCACATGTTTCTACAACCACAAAGTCTACCGGTACATACGAGTCTCCAACTCAAATGCAGATATCATCAAGAATTCCCTTAGGGTAGCATAGTGTCTGCTCTACAAGGTGCAAAACACATGGTTGTGTAGAATAGTGGTTCACCATGAATTTTCTCATAAATTATCTTTAGCATGATGTTGACACTTGCTCCAAGGTCACAGACAGCTTCTTCAAAAATGTTCTCTCCAATGGAGATTGGGATGACAAGTCTCCCTAAATCTCATTTCTTCATTAGTAGGGTGTCATCCTTCCATTCTATTGATAGCACGATGAAGAAATGTCCTGCATTGTAAATGTCTACAAGATTCGTAGTTTCTAATTCTTTCGGATTCCTTGGAATTTTACCTTTTTTGGTCACATGAACTGATGCTACTAACTAGGATATTTGTAATTGTATCATCTTATTAAAGCTATGTTGACTCTTTATGGTAGAAGTAAAGCTATCCATTCTATTATTAATAGTTTCTAGAATTTTATCATTGGAAGCAATCTTTCTAGACATATTCTCAATAACTTTGTTTTGGTTAAAAATTATTTCTCTCAAGGGTGGTTGATTGAAATTATTACCTTGGTAGTTACTTGAGTAGTTACCTAGGTAGTTTGGCCTTTGTTGTTGATTCCATCCTTGATTATGTTGAGAATGATAGTTGTTGTTTTTGTTATTGTTGATGTAGTTCACATCCTATTGGATCTCGGGGCAGTTACTCCCTGAGTGGATGCAGTTACTTCCTGAGTGGCCAGTGCCTCCACACTCTTCACAGGTCATGCGAGAATCATGGATGTGCATGATTTGCTTCTTTTCATTGTCTCGTTCATCAAACTTCTTCATGAGCAAGTCTGTCTTAGCAGACATCATGTCTACTTCTTTAAGTTGGTGCATTCCTCCTCCTCTCTTGCGTGTTTGAGAGTGTTCTTCGTTCCATCCCTGGTTGGAAGACATCTTCTCCACAAGAGGGTTTGAAAGGATCAAGATGCCCAAGAGGGGGGGTGAATTAGGCTTGTTTTTTATTTCTAAAGCAAATATGAAAACCTATCAAATGTCAATTCCCCGTGCCCACCAAAGTGTGTTCTAGTCTAGAAAGTGGTAGCAATTCAAGGAAATTAAGGAACGCCCTACACAATTCTAGTCAAGCATCATGATAAGCATAGCAAGAACAAGTATGAATTGCTTGAATGAAAGTGTTGAAAGGCAAAGAGCTAGGGAGAAGAAAGATTGTCCACGATGATGTTTTGCTGGGGTATCAAGGAGTCAACACTCTCCCCTAGTCCTCGTTGGAGCACCACGCAAGGTAGGAGCACCACGCAAGGTATTGCTACCCTCGATCCGTGCAAGGACCGAGTGCTCTCTATGGGCTGATTCTTCGCCGCTCTGGCTTGGTGAATCACCCACAACCGATCACAGCTTGTGGAGAAGAGGCGCCAACAATCTCCGGCGGTCACCTTCCTCCGATCACCATCGAACCATCTAGGTGATGTCAATCACCAAGAGTAACAAGCTTTGTGTTGGGAGTATGCCCTAGAGGTAATCATAGAGATGATTGTATTTCCTTGTATCCATGACATGTTATGAGTTCAATGAATATCCATTAAAGACAACTTGTATCGATTAGCAATTATGTGAATTGTTTGTGAAACTCTTGTACTTGTATGGTTATTCTAAAGTTGTCCCTGATCGGAGTTCATGCTAGAACACACATGAATATTAGATCAGCACATTATTAGTTGATGACTATGTTTCACAAGTCATAGACATAGAGATGTCAAACTAATAATGTGGACACATGTATGACATGGGGCTGGACAGACCTGACCTGAGATTGTCTCTATTCACATCATGTACGTTATGTCCTTAGACCGAAGATTGTCGTATGTACTCAAGATGTGAAACGACCTACTTAGGGACTACCAAACGCTACTCCGTGATTGGGTAGTTATAAAGGTGGCTTTCGGGTTTGTCGGGAAACATGGTGTGAGACATAGTCAATCAAGATGGAATATGCCACTCTTCATATGAGAGAGATATCACTGGACCACTCAAATGATTAGATAATAAAATGAATGGTCGTGCTTGGGTTAAGTGTTAACCTATGAGTTGGACCAAATATCGTAAGGCAAAAGAATAACATGTATATGGTATTGTGGTGGTCCGTCCGATATGATCATAGCGTATGCATAGGAGTTGACACGCCTTGCTAGAGGCCGCTATCAACTATTGGTCGAGTAAGAGTACTTGGGCCATGTATACGTGTGCGTGAGCCCATAGGGTCGCACGCTTAAGGGGCTGGAAGCCTAATTCGGGTTGGACCCGAATTAGACTAGGTTTAGGGTTTTAATGGGCCTCCAACGTGGGAGCTCGTTAGGACGCCTATATAAGCAAGGGGTGGGCGCGGGGCAAGATCAATCCACGCCTTTTGGCAGCCGTTGTCGCCTCCCCATGCTTGCGCCTTCTGCTCCTTGTGGACCTAGCAGTCCGGAGGCACAACGCTTCCTCCCTGCACGTGTGGGATTCCTCGGAGGTGCTGCATCTAGAGCACAAGGATGAACCACGCGAAGGGGGCATTGAGACGGACGACCTCGCAACTGCATGGCACTGCTACAACGCGCACGACTACATCGAGTCGCATCCGCTGCACCTGCGCGACTAGTGGTAATCCCGTGATCTATAACTAGCACTAGTTCTTGGTTTATGGGGTAGAAATTTTTTTGTTTTCGGCTAGCGTAGCAACCTCATAACCCTACACTTTGAACTCTCACTTGACTCACTCAAGCCTCATGAGATGGATGGATGCACACTTGAACTCTTGGATTCACTAGTGTGGGCTTTATTTGGATTGATTCTCAAATCTCTCTCACTAGGGCTCTTGCTCTCTCTCCCAACCTCTCAAGGTGTTTCTCAGCAAATGGTATGAGCAAAGGCAGGTGGGAAGAACAAGCCATGGGCTATAAATAGCCCCCTCACAAAGCTAGCTAGAGGGTTGCTGATCTG
This sequence comes from Microstegium vimineum, assembly GCA_022036555.1. NCBI lineage: Eukaryota > Viridiplantae > Streptophyta > Magnoliopsida > Poales > Poaceae > Microstegium > Microstegium vimineum. Next base: position 34,658,661 of record CM039126.1, read on the forward strand.
TGCATTTTAAGTTGGCGTTGAACGCTCCAACGCCAGGCATCGGACACTCTGACGCCCTACCCCAATGGCTAGTTCCTATTCAAACTACTGTGCAACGGACGCACCGTTACCCATAGCACCGGACGCGTCTAATGCGAACTCTATGCTCTCAAGTCTTCCCTGTTTCTCTCTGGAAAATCAACAGACACACCCTAGCGTCCATCGACATGCCATCGGATGCGTCCGTTGGCTCAAGACCCTCTCTGGAACCTCTCTGCATATGCACCGGACGCTCCCAACGGACGCACTTTCCTTCCAGCCTCAGCGTCCGTCGCATGCGTCCGCTCCACACTCAGCACTGCAGGGGCATCAGACGCTCTGATGCCTTCATAGAGGTGGGTCTGATGCCAAACCCTAGGCACCAGATGGCACCAGATGCATCCGTCGCCTACGGCACCAGTGTTAGCTCCCTATAAAACACCTCTATCAACTTCAAAACATGTAGCCATGAAAAATGGAAGTTGTTCTAGGCTATCTTAGGGACAACTAGGGCTCACTTAGGGCTATGTATGTCAAGTGTGCACCACACCTATACCATGAAGCCTTCCTAAGTCAAGCTACTCATTCTAACCCCTCTTAATAGTACGGTTAAAGGTAAAACAAAGCCCTATCTATACTAAGTGCCCTTCATCTCCTTTGTGGCACTTAGACCTATCCATTCTAGGGTCTTCATCTTCAACCTTCCGAAATGATATCCATCCTGAGGGCATTAGATAACCAATAGTTGCCAGTCACACTTGTCACTATGGACTAACATTCTAATTGCCTCTACAAAACACACGTTAGCCATAATAACACCATATTATCGTTAATCACCGAAACCATGGGGCCTAGATGCTTTCAGGGTTGCATTCTGAATAGTGAGTGATAAGAACGATCCTCTAGCAGCTGCATCTGAAAGGTCTAGAAATGGCTAAGGGGGGTGAATAGCCTATTTAAAATTTTCTACAACAACACTAAGCAAACTTGTTAGAATAAAACACAGTGTAAAGCAAGTTTACACTAGCACTACGGTTAGGCAAGCCACCTACCACAATTCTAGTTACTAGCAAGAGATAAGACTATAGCACACAATCGAGCTAGCTAACTAGAGAGCTCTAGCAAACTACACAAGTCCAAAAGAGCTAATCTACTCTACTTTGCAAGAATGTAAGAATGTAATGCAAAGCTAGAGTTAGAGAGGTTATACCACCGCGAAGAGATGAGCCAATAGATATCCAATAAAGAAATCAATCACAAGATGAATCCTCGGTAGAGAGACAATGAGACACAATATTTTTTACTGAGGTTCACTTGTTTGCCAACAAGCTAGTCCTTGTTGTAGCAATTCACCTACTTGGAGGTTCACGCGCTAATTGGCATCACACGCCAAACCCGTCACTGGGTGCCGCAAAACCAACACAAGATAGGGATCCACAAGCTACACGCAATCCACTAGAGATACCTTTCACGAACTCCCGCGAGGGAGGTTCAAGAACCCCTCACAATCCACTGATCGGAGCCGGAGACAATCACCTTCCTCCGCTCAACGATCCTCGTCGCACCAAGCCATCTAGGAGTTGGCAAACTCCAAGAATAACAAGAGCTCCCGTGATGACGACGATCACCAAGTGCCACTAGTATTCAATCAATGAAGCAATGCACTTGGTTCACTCAATCTCTCATGAAATTAGCAAGTGTATGAAGAGAATGAGTGGGTGGAGCAATCTCAAGCAAGCACAAGTGTGTGAGTGAAGTAGGAGTGCGAGAAAGTGCCCCAAGGGCTGGCCAAACACACATATATATAGCCCCCTCAAAGAACTAGCTGTTTTAGCCCCAAAACACAGCCTCTACGTCCACTCCGGATGCTCACAACACAGGGGGTTCGGACTAACGCCCGCGTCCGGACCCTTCACCACCGAGAGCCAACTGCTCTGTGTGCAACCTCCGGACGCGCCTCCGGACGCGGGCGACGCATGGTCCGGACCAATGGCGTTGCATCTGGTCACCTGCCCGTTTGAACGAGTTCGTTCCCGCGCTTGCCTCTGCTCGCCACGTGTCTCCGGACGCGTCCGGGCGATACTCTAGACCAATGTGCACCAGCGTCCAGACTCTGCTCTAGAAACCCCCGAAACCACCCGAGAGCACCTTGACTCCGAACGCCGTGTCCGGAGTCCTACCTCCGGACTAACTCCACCGTCTAGACCTCAACTCTAGAGGACTCCAGAGAGCTCCAAACTCCGAACGTCGCGTTTGGAGCTCCGCGTCTGGACACAAAACAACGTTCGGACCTCTATCCACAGCAAAACTAGCTTAGGGTGTGTGTCCAGACGCACACGCAATGGTCCGGACACACCGAAACCCTAGTGTCCGGACCCCTGTCCGGACCTCTTCTTCTGCCCGAACACTTCTCCAAACACCTCCAACTCTCTTTCAAGCTTCTAAGGGCTAACACTAAGTGATCTCAACACTTGTGCACGTGTGTTAGCTTTTAGTTCACATTTTTTTGGAATTAGTTGGTTCACCTCACTAGTTCATTTGATTTTAAATGCAATGCAATGAACCTAGTGGCACATGATAACCGCAATCATTTACAAGAGCTCCCTCCTTGATAGTACGGCTATCTATCCTAAATGTGATCACACCCTCTATAGTGTCTTGATCACCAAACCGAAAATGGTTCCTATATCACCTTTGCCTTCACACCAATTTCCTTTCCACCACCATGCTAGAGACTTGCTATCATCACTTTGATCCATTAGCTCCATCACATGGCATGTACCAACCTATCTCATGATTCATACTTAGAGATCAAGGTTAGTACTTAGGTAGGTTTCATCAATTACTCAAAACCAAACACATGGGGACTCTCAGCATCCATGTTCTCATGGGTACTGGTAGTGAGCCCGATAGAAGGTTTGCATGAGTAACCTATTCTCCATCCCATGCTGAGGACTTTCTAATATGTAATATTGAAAGTGTTCTCATGCCTCTGAGATAGATTCATTGTGTTACTGCTAAAAACTTAAAAAAATTTGTATGTAGGGCATTGGTCTTGCCCATTGAAAAGAATTTTGCTAAGAAGACTATGGAGCATATTTCCCATATAGAGTTTCTATATTTATTGGCATAGAATCATTGCTTCACCTTTCCCAAGAGTGAGAATGGGAACAGATGGAGTAAAATGGTATCTCTAGAAACTCCCTTGATGGTAAAAGTACTACAAATCTCCACAAAGTGTTGGAGATGAGCACTTGCATATTTATTTGCCTTTCTGCAAAACTTACTGGCTTGCACCATGTTGATCAAAGCTGGCTTGAGCTCAAATCCATTAACCCCCACATTGATCGTTGGACCAGTCCTGATGTTGGTAGTGGTTGGTGCAGAGAATTCATGGAGAGTCTTCTCAGTCATGGCTTCAAAATCTGGTGTTAAGCTTCTTTTTGTCTTGGATTCTCAATGTAGTTTGTTGGAAGTTCAAAATCAGTAATACATCACCCTGCATAAAATATAAAATAGACAAAGCCAGGGTGAGCCTGTTTGAGAAAAAGATCAATAGTGTATCTCAATTATCAAAGTGTAAAAGTTATTCCTAGATATTTAATTTGCTATCCTTATCTATCTCCTTTCCTTTCTGGACAACAACACCAGAAGTGTTTGTTGACATTTCTTAACATCATCACCAAGGACAGAAGTCCCTGTCAATGGTGCTAGAAATTCTTGTTGACATTTCTTAACATCATCACCAAGGACAGAGTCCTTAGCAATGGTGCTAGAAATGTAGGGTCACATCTACTAGCATCACTTAAGTTAAGTTGTCACCCCAAACATGATACCAGAGACATGGTTGTACTTATAATCATGACACTTACTCAAAAGATATAAAATAAAGGTTAACCACAAACACAAAAATAAAAGTTGTAGCATTTCACCTAGGAATATTCCAGGTATCGTTATTTATACTTTACCACTGGGAAGGATCTAGGATGAGATAAAGATAGCAGCTATAAATTTTACACACACACACGTGATAAGAGTTCCACTAGATCATTACTTATAATAGGGAATCAATCTTATAATAAAGGTAATAGATAAATGATAAATATAATAGATAAATGATAAAGATATGTCCAGGGTAAATCTTAGAGCACTCCAATCTATAGCTTAGCATTGAGAAGAATAGAAGATTAAAGACTAACTCTATGTCATTCTAATTATAAATCATAGACTACCTTAATTAGTGCAATTACATCTAGTAATCATTGTCTAAACTATATTATATCTACACTCAAGAGACAATCACTAAGCCTAGTTAAGAACAGAGATGAACCATGACATGTGACTTTGACCATGCTAGGCCTATATTCGAAGAGTGGACTACAGAGGACTCAACGGGAATGTCACACCCACGATCTACCACATGGCCCGGAACATATGGCACATTCATAGATAAACAAGGTCTAAGCACCAAGCTTACACTATGTCTACCACCCACCCATTGATCTAATGAATGAGCACTATACAAACATGAGTATACACATGAATATAATCTATCTATGCTAAGTATATAATCAAAGTAGACGTTGAACATTATAATTAAAAAGAACATAAAAAACTAAGAATGTAGTCATATCTAGAACAATAAGATCAACTAGAATAAGAACTAGAAGAACGAGGATGAACTAGAAAATGAATTAGAAGAAAAAAAGATGAATTAGTTGAATAATAATGTTATACAAGAGAGAAGCACCTAGGTTTGTTGAGCCACCTCATGACTTGATCTGAAATCCAAGGTATGCTTGCTACCTCTAATTCTATTCTATGCTAGCTATGCCCTAGATACGGTGGAGCTCTAAGCTTATCCTTTCAAGGGACACCTCTGAATTCTATTGACTAATTCTTGTATGGACTTGAATTGAATTGAGATGCCTCGAGGGGGGTTTCGGTCTCCTTATATAGTCCGGTGGGATGAACTGTCACCCTTGGATCAAACCGACCTCAAACCGGTCCCCCTCGTGCGTCGAGCTTTTGCTTCGCTCTAGTTGCTTCTAGGGTCTTTTAGTGTATTCCTACATTGTCGTCAGTTCAGTTTGGCGCAGTTCAATCGTATTGGATTAGGATTCTCCCCTTGGTAATTTTGTTTTCTTGTTTAATCCCTGTAAAACACAAATTCATCAAAACTCATGGAATATTATCAGATAAATCCCTAAAGCTATGTTGGTGATAATATCCATACCCTTTTTCATGTTTAATTGACATTTAAATATAGTACTTAATTATTGTCAACACTGGCACAACTAAGATCCTAATGTTCGATCTTGCGAGAACACTAGTTCCGGCAAGTATACCTCAACGTTAGGGATAGGCTGCACCTGTGCCTTGTTAATAGTCATTATGAAGCTGAGCCGAATAGGAAACTAATTTTGCTTAAATCGGAAAGGAAACATCTCATCATCTGATGGTCATAAGGGTATGCGAGACAGAAAAACCCGCTTTCCAGCGTGTTGTCCCAACACAATTTTCACATCTATGTTATTCTTTTGGAGCCCCATATGATAAGTCTAGTCCCCTTATAAAGTCCGTTCGTAGGGTCAATGTTCCTAAACAATATGACTGGACAACCAATCTCTAACTTCAACACATGTGGAGGTAAACCATTGGGTGTCAAAGTATTAAGGAATTCCTCAGGGTAGTAGTTGTGCGGATCGTCCACCACACAATCAAACCTCTGATACATCATCTCCTCAATGTGGAAACGACCTATCATCTTCATATTAATCATATCAACCCATTCATTCTGCGTAGATAATATCGCTCAAGAGGTGATATAATCTTTGCTTGACATATTTGTATTGAGGTTAGGGAATATGCAATCAATTAGAGTATCAATAATTCAAGATCACTATCTTTTCCAGTGTGTGGAACACATAGATCATGAGGAAGACGGGTTTTATCATCAACTGTCATCTCCTCAAAACCTCCACCGACACACAACAACTATTCTACAAACCATGGGTCTCCCTTTTCCCTCTTGTGGCGTACTAGTTTTAGATGTCTCATGGAATCCCAAAGGTACGACATCCGTAGTGAGGCACCAACTACCCGAGCCCTTGACCCCCTCCGAACAACGGGAAGAACCTCTCTAAAATCTCCACCAAACACCACGGTCTCCCCCCCCAATGGCAACTATGGTCGGTCCAGATGAAGGCTTTTGTCTAGTGCCTCAACACTTTGCCTCTTTATTATTGTCATCCCATCCCAAATTATAAGGGATGAGGCCCGAAGCAACTTGGAAGTACCACTCTATTTTGTAAAGGTGCAAAAGGCGTCATTATTGATTTGGCTCTTGCGCAAATCTTTCACATGTGTCAACAACGACTCCTCTCGCAAGCTTTCCGTGCCAGTGGTGTTATTGTTTTTCATATATATCTTTTGTGATGATACTCTTGTCATTTTTCCCTCCACTGCGTCTGTTAATAAAATTTTTGTAGGTGAGAGCTCCGACGAAACTTTAGCGTGCTCACGGCGGTCGCCTTCTTTTCTCCCCCATTATTCTTCTATGGCAAGCTCCGGCCATGGAGCTCCTCTACCCCAACTTGGCCCGACCGTCTCCACCGCTAGGGCCCTAAACCGCTCTGATATCATTTTCACCGTCTAACTTTCCTTCGTCTCCCCAAACACCCTTGTATGTCCACTGGAGACGAACAAGAAGAGAGATAGAGTCAGATAGAGAGAGTTGAACTTGTCCGACACCGACGAGGTCTTTCCCAAAACCCTAATAGAGTGTTGCGTGAGTTGATGATGACTAACGATAATGCAAGATTTCATATTTGTTTTGTGAGCTGCTCTATTAAGGGGGTGTTTGGGATCAGTGGCAAAGCTACTCGCAAATCAACCTGGGTGTACCGCTTCAGTAACTTGCACAACTATATTGAAATACATGGTAAAAATAAAACTATTAAAGGAGAATTTTTTTTTTACTCTGGTGCCTGTGCACCAGGTAATCTCTACGTGGCGTTGCCCCTGTTTGGGATTGCTTCGCTCTCATTTTTGGAGCTCCGCTTCAGCTCTGCATTGTCAAACACTTACAACTCCAAAAACTCCGCTCTAAGAAAAAGACAGAGTTAGAGACCAACTCTAAGTTTTTTCTGGAGCACCTCAAGAGGTACTCTAATTTTTAAAGTTTTATACTCTCACATGGAGTTGATAAATAATTACCCATATTACCATTGCCACTAGTTAATCACCGGTCACTTTGCCATCCGTTAAACTCCCCTCCGCCGGTATGCATGAAAGCACATGACCCTCTGTTCTCCGTGACCATCTTTACGTGCACTTGTATGTCCTGCTTTTTTTTTACATTTGGAAACAAAACCAACACTCTCTATACATCTAGATTATCCATGGCCTTTGGAAACAAAATCGCTGGTCAAGGATGACTATTACACCTATTGTTCCTTTTGTCTCCTTTATTTACTAAAAAGATGTTTCCCTTATTACTAAAAAAATTATATGTCACATGGGATTTCATTTTTTAAAACTACATGGAATTTCATTCGGTAAATATACAAAAAACATTAATTAGGGGGGAAATTGACCATTGGGTTGGAAACAATGCATTCCTAGAGCTGGAGCTAGGCTATGTGTCAAACGGTACCATCTGTTCTACAAACTCCATAGTGGAGCTGTTTTATAGTGAAGTTGGTGGAGCGGAGGCACAAAAATTAGGGCGGAGTAGTTCCAAACACCCCAATCTTTGTTATGCAATATCTCTTTGAATAAAGTTGCATTTGTTCCAAAGAATATAAAATACATTTTCAACGCGGGAAGAGGGGCCTCATCCTTTTTTTTTCTTTTTTTTCGCCTTTTGATGATAGTCCTGGATTTGCGCCAGTTTGGTCTATCGGAATAATCATGATACCCTGCGGCTGCCGGATCAAGTTGAACCTGAAGACAACTTGGGAAGTCATTTTTATTCCTTGGTCGCTAGAGATGGAAAGAATTTCTCCTTTGTTCACACTTGCCTCCAGAGCATTCAGGTCACAAGCATTGATCGTGAATGCTTGGCAGTTGGTTTTGTATAAATGTTGGTGATTCTCTAGGTCTGGAACAGTTTGGAGTTAAGTCGCGTCAGTTCTTAGAACAGAGAATTTGACCGGAATGTAGAATGCTTGAATCGACGTGATGAAGAATTAGTACATGCCAGTACAATACGGTCGTACCATCTGTTTTCAGTTTCAGTTTCTTTCTAATCCATTGACCAAATTTAATAACTGTATTCGTGAAGAGAGTAGCAATGTAGGTTCGTTCTAAGTGACACCAGATGTCAAAATTTTCTCTTCTGCTACGTTCACATCTCTTGACGTTTTGCCCTTCTTGTATACTCCTCCTCCTCCTCTCTCTCTCTCTCTATATATATATCGAAAATGTTTATAAAGGTTAAAAAGAGGTTGTCTTTTTTCCTAGAGAATATAAGCAAGATAAGGGGGAAAAAAAGGACTATAGGTACATTTTGCTGCACAATTTCACTCATGCCTTTATCTGTAACTCACGTACGTCAGCACTTAGCAGCCCAAGACATTGAGACATGAGATCCCGTGCAGAAGCGAAATTTATAACACTCGTGCGGCAGGATCACACGTGACGGCAACGCGCCAGAGCAGCGTGGGACAACACGCACTAGCTTAAAAAATAATACAGTAATCTCTTCATTTGGACGTAAAAACTTCTCGAATTTTCATACCGTAGCTGTTTCATTTATATTTAATAATTATTGTCTAATTATAAAGTAACTAGGTTCAAAAGATTTGTTTCACAAATTACAGACAAAGTGTGCAATTAGTTACCTTTTACCTGTATTTAACGATCTATGCATGTATCTAAAGATTTGAGGTGACGGAGAATCTTATAAGTTTTGGAATTTTAAAGACATCTTAACAAGACCTAAGTACTATAGTTTTTTTCGAATTTTGATACCGTAGCACTTTCATTTGATTTGATAATTATTGTTCAATCGTAGGCTCAAAAGATTCATCTCGCAAACTATAGATAAATTATACAATTAATTATTCTTTTACCTATATTTAATGCTCTATGCGTGCGTCTAAAGATTGGATATGATAGAGAATCTTATAAAATTTTGAAATTTTAAAGACATCTATACAAGACCTAAGTACTATAGTTTTTTTTTTTGAATTTTGATATCATAGCACTTTCATTTTATTTGATAATTATTGTTCAATCGTAGAATAACTAGGCTTAAAAGATTCATCTCACAAACTATAGATAAATTATACAATTAATTATTCTTTTACCTATATTTAATACTCTATACGTGCGTCTAAAGATTGGATGTGACAGAAAATCTTGTAAAATTTTGAAATTTTAAAGACATCTAAAACAAGACCTAAGTACTATAGTTTAAGCCTGCGCCCAGATCAAATACGACAAAGCGCAAACGTAATTGTCTATATACAATCGTGCATTAATGTGTCTGTTTTTTTGCTGTGCAAGCGTGCACCACGCATTATCTATTTTTTTCTTAAAAAACAAGTGAGCATATGGAAATGGATCAAACCCCACTGGTTAGCTTAAGTAGTACTACCTCGGTCGCAAAACAAATGACGGTTTTAACTCTTATATCTTGTTTAATCATTTATTTAATTTAACTTTTTGACAAACAATAAAATAAGTCATAAAAAGTAAATAATATTTACTAAACAAATTAATAAGACAAACAATCAAATAAAATGTTTAGAAATAAAAAATATTATATATTTTGGGACAGACGAAATATGCTATAAACCTAGTTCATACTCACTAAACATAGCGAAGCAACACATAAAATTGACTGCACGTTTAAGCTAACCGGAATTTCTCAAATCCCGCAAGTACAAGGTCAAGGTATTCGTATAGCCTATCAGTAAGAGATGATATAGAAAATTTAACCCTCGCATCCAATACAGTCCCTGAGTAAGATGATGACGTGGATGGATTGCATGTTGAAATACACTTTCAGCAGCGATTATTATGAACAATACATATATGAAAATGTGTAGAGGCTACAAAAATAAACTTATTTTAATACATTCTCCCATCTCTTACTTCCATCACCTACTAAGCCATCACTACCTCCACTGTTCTAGAAAAGAGATAAAATCAATTGTTGTTTCCCTCCTCTTTGCCCTAGCCTCTTCTGACACGCTCCAGCCAAAGTCTAGAGCCCTTTGGCCAACCCCAATTACCTGATGCGCGAAAAATAGATATGCAACCTTTTTTATGTTTGAATTCATCGGTAACTTAGCAACATATTGGCTTGTTTTGATCTTTCTCATTTTTTTTAAGAAACATTGTCCGAATTAATATAATAAAAGTCGTCTCATTAAAAAATCTCATACCCAATGAATGTGATGGAACAGCTACGACTGAGGATGTTTGTGCCTCTAGCCAACTAGGGCATCCCTAAGTTTGGTTGAGGGACGGGAGTGCAGCGAGGAGGTGTGGGTTATGAGGAAGAATGAGGTTGTGGGTGGCGGGCATGATCCACATGTGTAGAAGATTAAGATGCCCCTAACAAACCTTCATGTGTGATGATTTTAATTTTAGGAGTGAAATTTTGAAAATGGTTGAAAATACCCAAAAATATGATGGCATCTCTTTTTAGTTGATATATTATTTTAGAAAATATTAAAGATTTTCTAAGGTCTTTCATATCTGTTTATCGGTCAAAAGATCCGCATTCATGTCCTCGAGTACATTCATGTGGCTGCTTCGCAGCTCCACCATGTAAACCCAGTCAAAGTCCTAGAAAAATCCTAGAGCTCACTCAACGGCCATAGAAGATCCGCACCGTCCAGCTCGTTGAGGCCGTGCTATCCCGACGCCGCCGTGCGCCCATGTTTTCTTTGATTCTTTCCAAAAAGAAACCGAGGAAACTATATTTTCTAGCTAGAGAAAAATTATCTGGGAGAAGAAAAAAGAGGGAGGAAAAGGGAGCAGGCTTTGCTTCGGGCTCCTATTTATAGCCAACTGCCTCGAAAGCGATCTCGCCTCGGCTCATCGCATTTTTCTATCTCGCCCCCTCCACTGTTCCAATAATAATAAAAGGATTCTCGATTCGATTTCCTCGCGAATTTTTCCGGTGAGCGGCGGCGATCGGCTTCGGATCGGCGCAGCTCGGCGGAGCGGAGATGGTTGCCGTGGCGGCGGAGGGCCCGATCCGCGGTGCGGACGTCGTGCCGGCGGCGGAGAGGGAGGCGGCTGCGGAGGCGGCGGCGAAGGGCGGTGAGGGGAAACCGGGGAAGGTGGAGGTGAGAGATTACGCGAGCGACATGAGGAAGCTGGAGGAGCTTCTTTCGAAGCTGAACCCCTCGGCGGAGGAGTTCGTGCCGCAGTCGCGCCGCCGCGTGGACGGCGGCGCTCGCCGCCTCTCGGCTGACGCGCCCCTGTTTATGTCGCCGACGATCGACTACTACGCGCGCCACCACCAGCTCCCGCCGCCGCCGCTTCAGCAGCAGCAGCCGATGCACGTGCTGCAGTTTGTGGGTGGCGTCGGCGGGGGTGGCATCGGTGGCGGCGGGGGCAGGGACTCCAGCAGCGACGGATCCGCCAATGGTCAGCCGAATCGACGGGTAATCGTTGAATTGCCGAGTCCGATTCGGTGCGGATTGTCTCCGGGTAGGGGTTTGCAGTGGGCTGTTTCTGGGTCGATCGATCGGCTTTGGAATGTTTTTGTGATGTAGATGGCTTTGGATTTTTGGTAACTCCCGCGCTATCGCTTGGGGGAGCTGATCTTTTGGGAGGGTTTTAGGTCTAGATTGGCTGCAATATAAAATTCAATCCATCTGCCAGGATCAATTGATATTGATACTCTATGATACAAGGCCACAAGGGTTGTTTAAAAGATTCTTATCAGCTGATTACTTCCTGATCCATACCCTGCAAATGAATTTTCTGTCATTGGATTTTTGTTATGGTTTCTTTCTCTTCTTCGCCAGTGCTATGAGTTGGGCGTAGTTGGAGTACTTCCTTGAGAATAATCAGCTATTCCTTGAGAATAATCAGCTACATTTGGTCTGTGATTACAGAGAAGGAATGGTTTGATCCAGGGGAGGAGAAGGATGATGGGTGGACGGCCTCGTCGAGCTGACAGGGAGGATAGTGTGCGGCGAACTGTCTATGTCTCCGACATTGATCAGCATGTAAATTCTTGAGGATAGTGTGTTTGGGTATATTTAGTTTTATTTTTTTTCTTGATCGTTTGATCCTGTTGATTTGCAGGTAACTGAACAGAAACTTGCTGAAGTTTTTTCAACCTGTGGACAGGTGTGTTCTAAGGTTCCTGCTATTCAATCTAACTGAGGTCATATGATTTGTATTCGTCTATATTCTGAACACAACAAATAACGAAATATGAACATCCTATCATTTCTCTTACATGTGCTTAGCTCCTTTGTAAGTTGTGTCTGGTGGGTGCTCATGGCTATGTGTGTGCTGGTTGGTCTTTGGCCCTTTGGACTTTAGGTTGATTGCAGCGGATGTTTGTATTTTTTAGTAACTGGCATTGCGCTAGGATGTATAAACTTGCTAACTAGTTGGATGTGACTATAGTTTCGTTGTTTTCCTGAGTAATGAAATTCAGGTTCCCTCAGTATTGGTGAAAAAACTGATCACAACTTTTGTCTCCTCAGGCTTAAAGATTGCAAGAAGGGGCACACTTATTATCTGCAACATGCAAATACATGGTTTTAAACTTATATTGTTTGACATTATGTACCTTGTTAGAATACTGGCATATTTACATTATAAATAAGCTATCATGTGTATAATTGTAATCTTAGTCTGTAATTTGTAGGATATGTGAATAAAGAATGAATTTGCCATATAGTCTGACCACATATTTTCAATTGTTAACTTAATTGGGTGCCATCTGGACTTATAATTCAGTTAATTGCACACAAAAAAGTTAAATCAGATACTTGTTATTTATGACGATTTTCCATATTTTCCAGATTTGCCTTTTTTCATGTTTTCTTGTTTAGACACTAGCCAAGCCAAGGTATAATGTCTCTTGCCGAATTAAGATCAATGTGGTCTAACCTTTTGAATCAATCATATGCTTATACTGCTTTTCATGGAATTGAAGATTTGTGCTTCTGGTATACTTTTGTCAAGAAAGCAGACATCTATTTTTATTCGTCTGAGAAAGTAGAAACATATATTTCTCTTTGGTAACTACTGAGCTTGTAAGTCCTTCGCGTAATCAGCCCATGAAATGATGATGGTGAGGTCTCCTTGAGTGCTCATGTAGACCATATCATAGTCTTGAGGCGCATTGTTTGCCCCTTGTGCTCCCTGTGCTCAAATCCATCTGATCCAACTAGGCAGTAACGCCTCCAGATACTGGTCCAGACAAGCCATTTTTTAGGTTTTCCTGTTTCATTTGTTATGCTTGGGTGTTGAGAGAGCAGTACTTGGGGTTTGTACCTGTGTGGCCACATGGTCCTCCTAATTGCTCTACATGTACTCCCTCCTTACTAGAAAGCATCAAGTTGGTACAATAATTCCTAGTTTGTACCTAAGATTGGTTACAAATATTGAAGAAAGATGGAAGTTCGAGGCACTGTGTTCAGATTGAGAAGCATGAATGATTCTTCCTTTCGCATTTCAAAAGGGATAGTAACATAAAACTGGGGGACATGGATTATATTATTTCACAAAACATGAGTACTACCCATATGGAGAGTTTAAATTTAAATCCATATTATGTAAACAGGTAGCTCAAACATGGTTGTTTCACTGCACCCAGATTTAAATGCTTCATAATGTGGATCATGTTGTGTGGTTACATTTTGTCTCCTATGTTTGGCTTATTATGATGTATTGACGCATCTTTTTCACATGTAGGTGGTAGATTGCCGTATCTGTGGTGATCCTAACTCAGTGCTCCGTTTTGCTTTTATCGAGTTTGCTGATGATGGTAGTAGCTTTCGACATGCCAATTGTTATTTAATAGTCTTATGTTGGTGTAACAAAAATTCCTTAATGAAGCTGTTTTTTCTGCAGTTGGTGCACAAGCAGCACTAGCACTTGGTGGAACTGTGCTTGGCTTTTATCCTGTCAAGGTTCTGCCATCGAAGACAGCAATTTTACCTGTGAACCCTAAATTTCTTCCTCGAGTAAGTAGACAGATAAATTTACATTACCTGCCAATGTTAAATCTCTGTAATAAATACATCATCTTCATTTTCCTGCAGACTGAGGATGAGAAAGAAATGGTATCCAGGACTGTGTATTGTACTAACATTGACAAGAAGGTATGCCTTGTGCTACATCATTTCTGTTTCCCTTTTATTATGGTAAAGTTAATTTGTGAAATTTGAAAACAAAATGATATTTCAAATGCTAAGTTCTTGTAGGTCTCCTTTTGAGGCCTTCTATTTTCTTTTACTCTTAAAAATGCTATATATATTTATCGTACTACAAATTAAGGCACGTGTGCTTACATAGAAACCAAGTGTGGTTGGGTGTGTTGTAAGTGTTAATGATAGAAAAAGAAAAAAACTGTACTACAACATTTTTAATTTTTGTGTAGATTGCAGAAGATGAAGTGAAGCAATTCTTTGAGGGAACATGTGGTGAAGTATGTGACCTCTCTGCTTTTATTGTAGGCATGTATTTTTAGTATAAATAATCTGGATACATAATTATCTTCTCTTTTCATATAGGTTTCTCGTCTGAGGCTACTTGGTGATTTTGTGCACTCTACATGCATAGCCTTTGTTGAGTTTGTCCAAGTAAGCAAAAATAGAACTTTAAAATTTAATATCATCTCAAATAAATGCATCATCGTTGAAATTAGATTTTCCATCCCACATCTTATTTCCTCTAGACTGGATGATTCACTTTGATTCTTCTCAAATGCTTACTATTTACCTGATTCATATTTGGATCAATTATTTGCATTGCAGTTCACATCATTGATTACGCATTAGTTATATAAGTAACTAAGGGCAATTAGCAGTCATTTGAGTTTTTCATTTCTGTTTTGGGTGGCAAGTTTCAAGAGTTTCTACTGTAGTAGAAAGCTTCTTGTACATTATTATGATGTAGAACTGATGTCAAGCTAGAAGGAATTTGTATTTCCTAACAGATAAAGGAAGATCAACTACTGATTCATGCCACAAGCATCGTAGCTTTATCTACTGGCACCTTTATGCTCCTGGCTTCATCTGCATCTCACCTTCCTACTGCTTTTATTCTGTGTCAGCTGTGCCAATCTTCTAGAAACTTGTTACTTCCCTCTTACAATATTTGTCCGTGGCCTCAGGGAAATACGTTCCACAATATTTCTCCATTGAGGAGATAAAGACTGTAGTTATTTCTATCTTTTCAACTCTAATCTAATCAAATGCTTTGAAGGGAGATAAGTACTTATATCATATTATTTATTAGGGATATTAGATGGCAAGGTTCAAGAAAACGCTAGGCGCTAGGCGGGCGTTAGCCTACTGACTAGTGCCTAGGAAGATTAAACGTGATTAATCATTTGTGTTTTTTTATTTTTATTTTCTGGCAACACACAGTCAAAGTCACAGAAGAAATTATAACACATTAAGGAAATTTCAATTCCAATTCTTGCAAACATGCAAAGAAGTGGTGAAAATACTTGACATTTTGATCCCCACACATCTTGTTTCGCTTTTCCCTAGCTCTTCTGCACCTTCAGCCTGCACGGCCACTCATAGCCCATCAACCTAGCCAGGCTACGCTTTTTCGCGTTTCTATGCCACTTAAGCACTGCATCACGCCTATGCAGAGCAAGTAGACATGTCCAGAGTTTTATTGGATGCCTAGGCCCTAAACGAGACGCTAGGGGTCCGTCTCAGGTTTAATCGAGAGTAAACGAGGTTTAATTTGGTTTTCTCGAACCATGTTAGATGGTCATTTTACTTTTTTTTTTCGAAATAGCACATTCTTGGTCAGTGTGCAAGCTTTCTTTGGATGAATATTGTAGAACAGAGATTATTTTACATCCTCTTACATGACACACGTAACCATATGTGTTTACATTACTTAGATCATTTATGTTTCTCAGTCCTGAGTTTCTGACTCCTGAGCCCTAATTGTTATAACACAGAAACTTCAAATGACCATGTCTTTTTGTCATAGTTTCTTATGTTTGAAAACATACTGATATAATACAGCCTGTAAGGTCAGTAAGTTAGTTGTGGGCAATTTTGTGGTTTATGTTGGGCGACATCCTGTCAGCAGCAATCAAGAACCTAGCAGCATTGAACTTTCAAGTACGAGAAAATTATAAGAACCTGCTTTCCAC
The DNA here is from genome assembly GCA_022036555.1 of Microstegium vimineum. Taxonomy (NCBI): domain Eukaryota; kingdom Viridiplantae; phylum Streptophyta; class Magnoliopsida; order Poales; family Poaceae; genus Microstegium; species Microstegium vimineum. The sequence goes on from CM039126.1 coordinate 34,675,015, forward strand.
TGAAACATTATGTGCTTTAGTGAACTTGGCTCACCTGTTTGCAAAGCATTAACTTCCATGTAGTAAGTAAACAAATTTTGTGCTTCATTAATGTCTATTATCTCTTAGGTAATCCAAAATGGAGATATGTATACATGTATATGTAATGTAATATTAACATGGCGTATCCTAAAAAAAATAAAATAAAACATGCAGTTCAACTGGTTACCCAATGAATCATATCTCAGCCAGTTTTTTTATCGCACTACAGTCAATGGTGTCTCCAGAAATAGTAACACTATAATTATTGTACTACATCATAAAAACAAACAGTGAGCACTTTGCATTATATGATGAAACATAATAAAAATCATGATGTTATTAAAGTTTTGTAAGAAATATGTCATTTTTTTTAAATCATTAAACTGCTCGCCCCCTAAAGCACCCTTTTTATTTCGTGTCCCCTGAGGTGCACAAGCACAACGCTAATCAGGCAGCTCTGCCTAATCTAGGTGATCTGGCAGTGGCAGGCCTGGCCTTATCTGGTCAGACTGTTGACTGGTGCTTATCTGGTGCCTAGGCAGGCTAGGTGTCACCTTGGGCAATTAATTCCTTGTCGAAGTAATAATTTCATTAGATAAACACTATTCACTTATGTGGGCTGTATATCGCTGAGATTTTCCTTGAATAAGAAAAAAAATTTGGTACAAAATAAGTACGCAGAAGTATTAAAAAAGGATCACAAGAGTTTCTTCTCTTTGACACCTGCATGTCTCTCTACTTCTATTTTTGTTTCCTTTTAATGATATGAAACATAATATATCTTTGAAGGAATGAGACATTTATTTGCCCGACGATTTGTTCCTTTTTTGGAGTTTGACCGTTTAAAATTCTGTTTATGCAGGCAGATAGTGCTATTCTTGCTCTGAACTGCAGTGGCATGGTTCTTGGAACGCTTCCTGTTAGGCAAGAACATATTTTCTGCATGTGTTTGAAAGTTCTGACTATGGTAAGGGTGTTTGTTGTCCATTTTTTTGCTTACTCTACTCTGTACTGTTGATTTTTTCAGGGTGAGCCCATCAAAGACACCAGTCCGCCCTCGATCGCCCCGTGTGACGTCATATTGAATTCGGCTCATCTGAAGCCGTCGTCCAGGGCAGCAAATTTCTGGGCAACAAAGCCTTAGTCGTGTGGCCTTAGAGACTGTCGCGTTGCGGATCAGTAATTGTCGTTGAGCAGAGTTCTGGTTGGTTAAAATCTAGTCTAGTAGAAGGCCCCTCAGCTGATGTTTCTCGGATCAGAGACCCGTCTGTATGGTCGCTGGCAGATCTTATTTGACCTCCTTTTTCTTTCTTTTTTGGTCTTTGTTATCATGTTTGGATTCTATAGCAGCCATGACAGGCATTCGAACAATAATGTCTATGGCTTCTCTTATCCGCTGTCGTCTTTAAGCATGTTTCCCAGTTACTGCTGTGCACAAATGCTGTTACTTGCTCCGAGGTGGAACTGTCGCAGCAATATGCAAGGCAGGCCTGAGGCACTCGCCCTGTAACTGCATTTCTACCATATGCATAATGCATATTATTTTTTTTAGAGGGAAGACGGATCCATACAGTTCATGATGTCAAAAGTTAGATTACGGAGGACGGTGTGGGATCATCTTAGTGCAGTTTGGTTTAGGGGTGGGGGGCTGCTAGCTGCCGACCCGGTAGCAGCAAGCCGTCCGCGACCAGGAGAGATTTTTTTGTCCAGCGCACCTAACTGGGCCGAAATCGCTGGCCTTTCCTCTTCTGCACATGGGCCAGCTATCGCGCTCCGCTCCCGCACAAAATGAGAGCCCGTTCCTCTGGCTCTACTGCACATGGTCCGGCCGCCGGGCAGTCCGCTCCCGCACGAAATTTGCCAGAGGTTGAGCATGCGACCTTATAGGCTACAGCTGAACCAATTCACCACGTATCTATCGGTTAAAGTTACTGAACTTTTTATTAACTAGATAAGTGCCCGTGCCTTGCGACGGGAGCAATAGGCAACGCAAAAAAAATGTTTGGTACCGTCCAAGAATTGTCACAAAGCCAAAATCCAAAATCGAAACAATCATGTGGATTATTTTAAGCATCATATATAACTGAAATATGCATGTCCATATTGCCCAACTAAACTTTAGTCTCTCGGTAAGATCCGATCCAAAATAATTATATTGAGACTTTCTAGTAGCCTCAATTTTCTTATCATCAACTCAAGCGACTTTCATATCGAGGTGACACTTCTATCCAATGGAACTCATCGAAACCCTCTACAGAGATGAAAAAACACTGAATATGAACTTCATGCAATCAGGATAAAGTTGATCATTGGCTACTAATAGTTAATCATTTACTCTGTTTTCCTCCTCATAGCCACCTCCCCATTCAGTAAACCATAATAGTCTTTGCTGCATTAATTAATATCAAATCATATGGCTATAAGGCAGTGAAATTAACAATTCACAAATTGTATATGCAGTGATTTCCCCTACCGAAATTCAAACAGTTGTATTTTCCACAATCCTTTATTTGCCACTGTACAACACCTAGGAGCTAGTAAACCAAAACTACTGACTATAAATCACTCCATTGCAGCTAGTGAACCCATCAATGATCTAGTTTCAAGATTCTGATCTGAACACCACATGAAAACTTGATTACTGTAATAAACAAAAGAAAACAGAGAAATGAAGTCCATAACTTGGTTACCTCGAGGCATCCAGCCCGATTGACCTCGCGTATTTCCATAGCCTCTCAATTTGCTCATCTGTGTCACCTCCGATGATCGCCCCAATCACGACTGAGGCCTCAAGCAATGCAGCAGTCTTGTGGAGATGGATGTACTCAAGGCGTCCAAGGGGCACAGTTTCAGATGTGCCTATCATCTCAAGATCCACAACCTGGAGAGGACAGATGAAGCATTTTCAGTGACTTGTTTAAGCACTTGGAAGTCACATTCCATGTTAGAGAGCTAGTAGTTTTCAATATGAGTCCAGCGAATGCAGACAAATAGGGCATCTGCTCAATTCATTGATACCTGAAAGATGAAATTTTTGATCTAATAATGATCTCCAAATTGCAACACCCTCATAGGCATACATTCAATATATTTGGACATCACCAAACAATATTAAGATCTTATTTGGTCATAATGGCTCAGACACTCAGACTTGAGCTTCTTACTGGCATATTGTCGAGCATGTGGGGTACAACTTTGTTGTATCAAAAGTTCAAAACTTTGTTGATCCAAGGGTGTCATACCTGTTTGGACGTCGTCGCTGGTGGCAGTAGTGTCCCACAGAGGCCTGTCCGGGGTGGTGGCGGCTGCCTATTGGCTGTGGCAGCACGTTCAGCAGCGTCCGGTGGCAGAGCCCGGACGTCCAGCGGCGACCCCATCCGGGTTCGTAGTAGCCCATGCAATGCATTCGGCAGCATTACTAATAGATAGACAGATCGTACTTCAAGTAATGCTGATAAAATGGATCAGAGGAAAATTACGGTGGGGAGGAGTCCAGCGTCCAAGGCGGCAGCTGCCCGTCCGGCGGTGGTGGCGCGTCAAGTAGAGGCGTCCGACGCCAGCGTCGCGCCCGTCCGACGATGCCGTCACGTACAGGTTGATCCAAGGCGGCAGCGGCCCGTCCAGTGGCGGCGTCGCGACCGTCCGGCGGCGGTGCGTCATGCATAGGCGTCCGACGGTGGTGATCAGGCAGTTTTTTTCTCTACGAGCTTTTTTCACATGAGATTTTTCTGGGAACAGCAGTTGCCTTGATTTTTGATAGCCCAGGGGAACAGTAGGTGCCATGATTTTTGGGATTGCCCGGCGGGAATCTTTTTTCGCCCGTCTTAGTCGTGGCCGGGCGGGATCTTTTACACTGAGAGGCTTCACCACGGCTGGGTAGACGGATTCTCTCCGTAGTTTTTAGTTGTAGAGATAAATCCAATGATTTTTTTGAATTTAAAGAAAAAATATTCCTTTATTATAAAAAATAATTTTCTAGACTAAAATATAACATTTAACATCTTATGTGATATAAAAAAGCTACATAATAGAGAAAACTAAATAAAAATATAAAAAGGAAAGAAATAAAGAATAAACAAAAAGTAAAAAAAATAAGAAATAAAGGATAAATATCGTAAATGTATACTATGTGCAAACAGCAAAATGTATACGACAACGATATTCTACACCTAAGACCTGTTTGGTTCCCTGCATCCGCCTAAACCAGGCTGGCGGGATGTAGGGACCGACCGTTTGGTTGCCTAGTCGCCTGGGTGAGCTAGGCTCAACGTGTGCATGAGGCACCCCGCAGCTAGGCTCTGCAGGAACGTGGAAATCGGACGTTCCTACCGGGCCTGGCTCGCTGGATGCGCTCATTTTTCCACTAATGACAATATTAATATAAAATTAGTGAATATCAAGTGATATTAATGTGTTTTAAAGATGTTTAAGACATAGTTAGATAAAATAAGTACTTTAAGTGTATATTTGCGTAAAAGAAAAAATACAATAATAACTTATGATATTTTTATCTCATGCAACATATCTCCGTACAAGTAACCAAATAACATCTCTTCTCAGACCGGTTAGATCGATGCACTCAACCAAACACGACACGGTCGCATGCTCTCAGCATGTCCCATGTGAGCCCTGACTCTTAGATACGAGCTAGGCTCTGCTCATACGTGAACCAAACAGGCCCACTAGTTGAAATCGATTAGAACATACTGAACGATCAGTATCATGAATACTGAAACACGGCTAGTGATTTATACTGAATAATTATTGTACATTTAGGGTATAGAATAACACTATATATATATATATATATCACAAGTATATCATGAAAATATAAGAAATAAAAAAAGAAAAATATTTGCTAGAATATAAGAATAGACGAAGATCATAAAATACATTATAAACATCACATATATACTATGTAAACATAAAATAAATATATTAAAGAACATCAAAAGTACAATATGTGAACATCGCAAAATACATCATATATATACTATGTAAACATCACACACATCTCGTTAAATGTTGGAAATAGGAGAATAATTATTATAACTAGACTAAAATAAAGAAGAGAAAAGAGAAATAAAAAATAGATAACAAATATTATGAATGTATTCATGTGAATAAATAAATAAACAATTTAAATAGAAAATAAATTAATAAAAATATGAGGGTGATTAAAAATAATGAAAACAAAAAATAACGTATATACTACACGAACATCACATAATACTGCATGAATATCTCATTTGTACAATATGAACATGCTTAAATATATCCTAAAACATAACATATATACTACACGAACATCCTATTTATATAATATGAACATATTTAAATATATCAAAGAACATTACATACATATTATACAGAACATCTCATGAGAAGTATATGAATACTAAAAAACAATCATGGAACATATCACTTATAAATCGTGAACAACCAAAAAACACATCATATATTACAAAAATATAAATAACATAGTAGTAACATATATAGAAATAGAAAACAAACTTAGAACAAAACATAAAAAATAAAATGAAAAAAATAAAAAGACAAAAAATTAAGAACATCAAATGGATACTAACTGAATAAATAAAATATATTACAGAACATCACATACGTATTTCATGAACATCAAATAATATATTTTATAATATTAAATGTATACTATATAAATAAAAATACATCATAAAACATCACATACATATTACGTAAACATCTAAATATACATAATAGAGAACCACGTGTATACTATATGGCAACATATATATTTTATGAACAATAATATATTTCGTGAACATCATATGTATATATATGACGTGAATATTACATGTCTATTTTGTGAACATCACATCATATATCGAAGAATATTATGTGTAGACTACGTAAACTTGACAAAAAATACATCATAGAACATCACATGTATACTACATAAACATCAAACATAAGAGCATCTCCAAGAGACTCTATAAACATACTAGCCAAATTTAGTGATTTAGTTACTCTCTAAAATAGATAATACTAGATTACTCCAACAGACTCTATAAAATGAAGAATCTAGATGACTAATGAGGTAGGCTATCCAAAGATAGAGAGCGAAGGAGGTAGAATGAAAATCTTCTAAATTTGGAGAGAGTCATTTACAGAGTCTGTTGGAGACATCTTTTCCTTTCATAATAGTCAAATTTACATTTAGGAAACGATTTGACTAATCTCTTGGAGATGCTCAACATAGATAGAAAGAAAACAACACCGAAAAAATGAAAAGAAAAGAAAGAAAAGGACATAAACAAAACCAACCGCGATTGCACGCGGCTATGTACGCGGCTACCTAGGCGGTTACGTAAAAGGAGAAAGAAACAACACCGAAAAAAAAGGAAAAGAAAAGAAAGAAAAGGAAAGAAAGAAAATCAACTGCGATTGCACGCGGCTACATACGCGGCGCTTATTGCGCGCGCTAACGGCAACAGCACGTCGAGCGCTATGCGTGGGCCTCGACCTGGGCCATGATGTGCTTCTGTGGGCCGTATTCATTTCTGTGCGGGAGTCATCGTGAGCCAGGATCAGGGGGTAAGGTAAAGGTAGTGCAATTAGCTGCCAGCGTTGTCAGTTACTCTCTCTAAAATTATATAAGATATTTTTTTAAAGAATATTGAAGTATAATCTATATCTATACCTAATAATAAAGAGACAAAATTTTACCCTTTTTTTTGGTATGGCCTTCCCAACTAACTTTATGAATGTAGAAATTGTTTCTCTTCACATCTATCTATAGCTCTATATATGACACAGGTATAATATTTTAAAATAGGCACAATTAATAATAAGAATATAACTAGGAATCCTAATCCAATACAAGAAAATTCCTAACAACGTTGTGTCCTTCATCGCTCTTTCCTAATCCTTTTTTATTTTTTTATATTTTATATTTTCCTTCCCTGTTAGTTCCGTAACTTCCTAATCCTTTTTTATTTTTCTATATATTTTCTATTTACCTTCCTCCTGTTAGTTTCATAACTTTTTTTGTTTTTTCTTCTGTTTCTTCTTATAAATAGAATATAAATAAATAGTAGTATTAGATTATTGGTATTTGAACACTTTATTCTTCCCTACCCATTCCCAATTTCTTTCTTTTTCTATTTTCTTTTCCTTGTATCAGTGAATTTTTTGTCTTCTTTTTTTTTCCAATTCCTTCTAATATAAATCTATATCTATATACTGGCCATAATTTTGGTCTGGTGTGATTTTTGTTCGGACTTAATTCACCGTAAATCGCATTCTGAAACAACCAGAGTCCGTATCGATCTTGCATAGTCATCACCTGGTATTTCCTGTAGTTGTCCTCTCCCTTTCAAATACCAATAGCATTAGGACTAGGACATCACCCCCCCAGTAGAGTTCAAGTTCTGAAGAAGTGACAATATAACGGAAAGAAAAAATGGCCAGAACGACTCCAAATCACCGATGCTTTGATTGAAGTCGAATCCAAAAAAATAGAATAGATAGAAATGGTGAACAATAATCACCGTAAAATACATACATGATACACTAACAAAACAAATAAATAAAAAAGTACGCAATGGGGGCATCCAGACTCTAGAGCAGAGTAGCGCCATCGAGATGAGATATTTAAATTATATATGTTAGGTAACTCTATCAATACATGAAGAGTAGAAAATTAGTATTATAATAATTTTATAAGTAAATATTTACGGGCTTTACGGTACAAAAACATACCAAATTCTTTTTTATAATTTAAGACAAACTTAACCGAATATTATCATATAAAGAAAATATAATAAATTAAAAATATATCATGATTTTTTTTATCCGTTACAACATACAGACATGTTTTGATAGTACTAATAAAGTATCATTAAATTCTTCATTGGTAAAACGTAACATGTTTTGATTCTTTGAGGTTCTTAAAATGAATTATAATTTTAAGATAAATGGAGTACATGTGGAAACTATAATTGATATTTGTTTAGTTCTCTGTGGAAATGAAAATGATTTCCATTCGCTCTTTTTTATTGGATTTGGATTTGGAAGACGGACGACCGCTTCTCTTTGGCTGGGCAGGGGCGGGGGGCTGGCGGCTGGCCTTGGAGGACTTGGGCACAGGACGTGGCAGACTGGCGGGGATGGAGACTTGGAGAGTATGATGCGACAGCAGGGGTGGACGCGGGAAGGTGGGACAGGAGCAAGCACTAGTAGAAAAATCATTTTTGTTGGCACATCTTTTTTTTTTTCAGAGGCGGTTCACAACTTTATGACGCCAGTACAAAAAATAGGATGGGCCCAGCAAGAGAACCGCCTGTGTAAAACCATTTACACAGGCGGCTCTCCTATCTCTACCGCCTGTGTAAATACCTATATTTACACAGGCGGTCCTCCTTACCAACCGCCTGTGTTAATGCTGCAATAAATTCTCTTCTTTCACCTCCAGACAAGAACAGTTACTCCCGTGCTGTGTGCATAGTATCCGACACAGAGGTGGCTATTCCAAGGGGGGGATGTTTTGAACTTCATTTCTTTGGTGAGAAACTTCCAAAAGGTTAGTTAGTGTTGTTGCCGCCATTTTTTTAGTGATTCTTTGGTTCAATTCTTGTATTGGAGGTGCTCTAAATCTAGGGTTAGGGTTCATAGCTAGGGCAAGAGAGAGAGTTTTAGCTATTTTTTTTTGTAAATTCATAGTAAATTGTATCTTGCTCGGATTATAGAAAATAAATACTTTTTAGAATTCTTGTGAGTAGATCTATGTAATAGAATACTTAGGGTTTATGAATTAATTTAGTAGTTAATGTTTTGTTAATTAGGGTTAGTTATTATTGTCTATACTTAGGGTTTGTTAAATAGGGTTAGTTATTATTTCATGTAGCTTAGGTTTTTCAATAATTTTTGTTAGTAATTGATGGTTTATTACTTAGGGTTAGATATTTCATGTACTTAGAGTTAGTTAATTAATTTAGTTAGTAATTAATGGCTTATTAATTAGGGTTAGTTAGTATTTCATGTACTTAGGGTTTGTTAATTAGGGTTTCTTATTTTTGCTTATACTTAGGGTTTGTTAATCAAGATGCCATCTCCGTTTAATTAATTCTTATAATTATAAAAATGAGTTTAAATAATTATTTAAATTTTTTATTTTGTAAATTCTGTAAGAGGTAGGTTTTCATATCTATTTAATTGATGGAGGATAGAATCTTAGTTATGAGGGATTATTTTCGTTTTGTTTTTAGAGTGACATACAATATTTTCCTAACTACAGATAAATATGGAAAGGTCATTATGGATGTACAACTTATCAAGATTAGACCCATCTTATGTAGTGGAGGTCCAAAAATTTATTGATGCCGTGAAGATACATGCTCAGAGAACAAAGGCGAAGCATATATGTTGTCCATGCGCAGACTGTAAAAATATTGTGGTATTTGACAATGTGGAAGCAATCACTTCTCATCTGGTTTGCAGAGGATTTGTGGAGGACTACTTGATTTGGACAAAACATGGTGAGGGTAGTTCTACACCTTATATGCGGACAACTGACAACACTGCAAGTAACATCAATGTGGAGGGTCCAATGCCATATCTCAATGAATGTGATGCTATGCCAGATATCAATGAAACCCATCATGTTATGCCAGATGTCAATCAAACTCATAATTCTACGTCCGATGTTAATGAAACTCAGCATGTTAACACTGATGCCATTGAAGATGCAGATTTCTTAGAGGCAATAATGAACCGTTGTGCGGATCCATCAATATTCTTCATGAACCGAATGGAAGCCTTGAAGAAGGCAGCAGAAGAGTTTTTGTACGACGAGTCGAAAGGTTGTACCAAAGAGTGGTCGACACTACGGGCTGTTCTTCAGTTTTTGACGATTAAGGCTAGATATGGTTGGTCCGATGCTAGTTTCAATGATTTATTGCGTGTACTTGGAGACCTTCTTCCTAAGGAGAACAGAGTGCCTGCTAACACGTACTATGCAAAGAAGCTAGTCAGTCCACTTACGATGCGTGTTGAGAAGATCCACGCATGTAGAAATCATTGTATCCTATATCGGGGTGATCAGTATAAATACTTAGACAGTTGTCCAAACTACGGTGCTAGTAGGTACAAGACGAATAAAGATCATCAAGAGGAAGGGAATGCAGCCTATATTTCTTCAGGGAAGAAGCGAAAGAAGACGCAAACAAAGACTCAACAAGACAAACGTTCAAAGCCCACTAGCAATATCGAAGTGGACTATTATGCATTGAGAAGAATTCCTGCATTAGTGATATGGTATCTCCCTGTGGTTGATCGTTTGAGGTGTTTGTTTGCAAACCCTGATGATGCGGAACTTATGACCTGGCATGCTTCTGATGAAAGGAAAGATGATGGAAAGTTACGACATCCAGCCGATGCAAAGCAATGGCAAGAATTCGATAAGAAATATCCAGACTTTGCTGAGGACCCACGAAATGTAAGGTTTGCTCTGAGTACTGATGGAATGAATCCATTTGCCGAGAGGAGCAGCACGCACAGCACATGGCCAGTGATCATGACAATATACAATCTTCCTTTATGGTTGAGTTAAAAAAGAAAATATCTTTTGCTAACCATTCTTATTTCTGGACCTACACAACCTGGAGTTGATATGGATGTATTTCTAGAGCCCTTAATGCAAGAGATGCAAATACTATGGGAAGTGGGTGTCAAAATGATCGATGCGTTTCGCAAAGAGACATTCACACTGAGAGCAATTATTTTTGTCACAATTAATGATTATCCTGCTCTCTTCTCATTATCAGGCCAGTTCAAGGGAAAGGTTGGTTGTGTAGAGTGCATAGATGGAACATGACACGTGTCTCTTCCTTCATCTAACAAGATAGTTTACATGAGGCATAGGAGGTGGCTACCGGCAGACCATAAGTACCGCTTACAAAAGATGAATAAGTACTTTGACAATACGGATGAATCAAAATCTACTGCTCCATCAGGTTATAGTAAAGGGCACAGAGTGTATAAGATAGTTGAGAATGTCAAGTTTGTGTTTGGAAAAAAAACCAAAGATGGGAAACCAAGAAAGGTTGTGAAGGCAAATGAGGGAGACACATTTAAGAAGAAGTCTATTTTCTTTAAGTACTTATCGTACTGGAAAGACTTAGACGTACGACATGCGATCGATGGTATGCATGTTCAGAAGAACGTGTTTGACAGCGTAGTTGGAACTTTGCTAGACATAAAGAGCAAGACAAAGGAAGGTCTCAATTCACGTTTGGACATGCAACATTTAAAGATCAGAAAAGAACTTCACCCTGTACTCCTAGAGAATGGGAAGTACCATCTACCGGCAGCAAGCTATAACCTGAACAGAGATGAGAAACATGCAATGTGTGTGTGGTTGAAGAATTTAAAAGTTCCATCTGGTTTCTGCTCCAACATAAGGAGTCTTGTTTCGATGAAAGACCTTACACTCACCGACTATAACTCACATGATTGTCATGTAATGCTGACCACTTTTCTTCCTATTGCCATCAGGGCTATAAATCCAGTCTTTTTAAAGATGGCAATCACACGGTTGTGCTACTTCTTCAATAAGATATCTGAGAAGGTAATTATCCGTGATGAGTTAGAGTCCCTACAGAAATTTGCTGCAGAGACATTGAGCCAGTTGGAGATGTGCTTTCCCCCATCGTTCTTTGATATCATGGTACACCTTATTGTTCATTTGGTGCCTCAAATTGAGGCATTGGGCCCCATGTATTTCCATGAAATGTGGACGTATGAGCGTTTCATGTCAATATTGAATGGCTATATGACAAATCGTGCTCATCCGGAGGGTTCCATGATAGAGACATACACTACAGAAGAGTCCATTGAGTCTGGAGGACCATTATGTAATAATCTCCTAAAAGACCAGATATCAATTGGTTTGCCTCCGTTGCGACATGAGGGAAGGCTTGGTGGACGAGGGAGGATGGGACGAAAATCATTCATCCCGCCAGATTACAACATAGTCCTAGAGGTACACTACAGCATACTACAACAACTCATAATAATGGACCCATTCACCAATCAGCACATGAAAGAGCTTCGTGAGGAGAATCCAGGATGCACAAATGATTGGGTACACAAGGAACACAAGCATCGGTTCACCGCATGGCTAAAGAATTTGGACATGACAGATGAATCAGAAACCATCAAGATTTTAGTATCTGGACCATCAAGCCAGGTCATATCATGGCAGAGCTATGACATTAGTGGCTTCACATTTTCCACCAGTTTTAGGGACACCAAGCGCATGGCCCAGAATAGTGGCGTTCGATGTGAGGCTGTAGATGATACAACTGGTGAAGAAACTACATACTTTGGATTCATTGATGACATATGGGAGATTGAATATGGTCCACGTCTGCAGATTCCAGTGTTTCGATGTCGATGGGTTCAAGATAAACATGTCAATGTGGATAACTATGGCCAAAGAGTTCTTGATCTAAGTAAAGTAGGTTACAAAGATGATCCGTGGATCCTTGTTAACCGTGCCGCACAGGTGTTCTATGTGGAACAAATTCTATCTATGAATGAAAAGAAAAGTACCCAAAAGCCAAAGCACGTAGCAATCCCTGGAAAACAACAAATTGTAGGAGTTGATGGTGTAATGGATTTAGAGGATGTTAATCAATTCAGCGAGATGTCTCTTGTTACAAACTTTGAAAAAAAGATAAAAAATGTGGAGAAAAGTATCCCGCAAACCTCTTTGCCCTAGGTGCGCCATGATGGACAAGGAAGGACTGTAGCACGCTAGATTGTTTATCATTTGTACCTAATGCTACTCTTTCTTATTAAGCAGATGTTTACATTTCCATTTGTTGTATACCTTTATTTACTAACCCTAGGTACATGAAATATTAACTGACCCTATTAAACAAGCATTTAATTACTAACTAAACTAAATACAGGGAATAAATGACCTTTAATTACTTACTAAGTTAACTAACAAACTTATTATTAGTAAACACTAACTAAATTAACTAATTACTAAATAAACAAGCCTTTAATTAAGTACATGAAATAATAACTAACCCTAATAACTAACTAAACTAACTAATAAACACTAACTAAATTAATCCACAAACCCTAATTAAGTACATGAAATAAGAACTAACCCTATTAAACAAGCCTTTAATTACTTACTAAGTTAACCAACAAACTTATTATTAGTAAACACTAACTAAGTTAACTAATTACTAAATAAACTAACTAATAAACACTAACTAAACTAACTACTAAACACTAACTAAATTAATCCACTAACCCTAATTAAGTACATGAAATAATAACTAACCCTATTAAACAAGCCTTTAATTACTAACTAAACTAAATAAAGGGAATAAACTAATTACTAACTAAATTAACTAATTACTAAACTAACTAAATCAATTAACTAATTTAACTAATTACTAAATAAACTAACTAAATTAACTAACTGAAAATGGGAAAAACATTAGTACAGGCGGCTATCAATGAGGGCCGCCTGTACTAATGTATTAGTACAGGCGGGCGTCATTAACCGCCGCCTGTACTAATGTATTAGTACAGGCGGGCCATATTGACCACCGCCTGTACTAATATTTTCACAGGCGGTGGTCAATATGGCCCGCCTGTACTAATGCCGTCCAATATAAATTACAGAGCGCGGCTGCCGAAAATTTCTAAGTCCCCGGAGGCGCGATTTTTGAATCCGACGCCGTCAGGCTGCCGAATTTCGCCACCGCTGCTCCACCGCCGCCGCTGGTTCACCGTCCGCCGACGTCCGCTGCTCCATTCCGCCGCCACTGCTCCACCGCCGCCGCTGCTACACCGCGTTTCCCGCCGCCGCCACTGCCGCCGCCGCGCGCCGTGCTGCTCCACCGCCGAGAGCCACGCTCCGCCGCCACCGTCACCACCGAGCTGCTCCATCGGCACCGCGCGCCAAGCCCCGCTCCGAGCACCGTTGGTTCACCGTCCGCCACCGCCGAGAGCTCCACTGCCGAGACCGAGAGGTGCCTTTTTCTTAATTTCTTAATTTCATTTTTTTGTAATTAGTTTATTAGTTAGTTTTTTTAATTAGTTAATTTAGTTAGTTCTTAATTTGTTAATTTCATTAGTTTAGTTTACTAGTTAGTTTAGTTAATTTAGTTTTTTTAATTAGTTAAATTAGTTAGTTATTAATTAGTTAATTTAATTAGTTTAGTTTAGTTAATTTTGTTAGTTAATTTAGTTTTTTTAATTAGTTAATTTAGTTAGTTTTTATTAGTTAATTTGATTAGTTAATTTAGTTAGTTAATTTAGTTTTTTTAATTAGTTAATTTAATTAGTTTTTGTTTGTTAATTTAGTAATTAGTTAATTTAGTTAGTTAATTTAGTTTTTTTAATTAGTTAATTTAATTAGTTTAGTTTATTAGTTTTTAATTAGTTAATTAGTTAATTAGTTTTTTTAATTAGTTAAGTTAACTAGTTTAGTTTAGTTAATTAGTTTATTAGTAATTTGTTAATTTAGTTTTTTAATTAGTTTTTTGAATTAGTTAATTTAGTTAGTATTTAATTAGTTAATTTAATTAGTTTAGTTTATTAGTAAGTTTAGTTTAGTTAATTAGTTAGTTAAGTTTAGTTTAGTTAATTAGTTTATTAGTAATTTGTTAATTTAGTTTTTTAATTAGTTTTTTGAATTAGTTAATTTAGTAAGTATTTAATTAGTTAATTTAATTAGTTTAGTTTATTAGTAAGTTTAGTTTAGTTAATTAGTTAGTTAAGTTTAGTTAGTTTAGTTATATTTCATGCATAATTAGTTAAGTTAAGTTAAATATAACTCTAATAGTTAAATATAACTCTAGTAGAAAAATCATTTTTGCATAGTTAGTTATATTTCATGCATAATTTAGTTAGTTAAGTTTAGTAATACTTATATTTCATGCATAATTAGAGTTAGTGTACATCCATTTTTATGCTTATATTTCATGCAGATGAGTACTCCATCAAACGCTGAGTAGGCCGATGCCCAGGTAGGTACACCTGGATCTGACTCCTCGGGATCCGAACCTTATAGGAGCCCGAGCGTATCACCACGTGAATCTCCTAGAGCTAAGAAGGCCCGTCTTGAGTTGGAACGTGACCCTAATTACGAGCCTGAAGCTGAGCCAAATGATGATGAGGTATATATGCTCATATATTGTCTATACGAGAGAATAATGCATGTGTATGTATGTACCTAACAATTGAATTGCTAGGAGGTGTTCTCTCAAGTTGTTGCCGAAATGGAGATAGAGTCACAAGATGTTCATAAGGACACAACGCCTCAGACGACCGGGACCTCCTCCGAGCGAAGAAGTACACAGAAAAAGAGTGATCGAGCACGAGGAGATAGAGGAAGGAATAGATTTCCAGAAGAAGTTTATAAGATTACAGAGATTAGCCCGAGCGGAGAGCCCTTAGCACCTCTAGAGGCGCTACCCAAATTTAGGGCCGCCATTGGATGGTTAGTACAGGAAGAATTTGATATCACCTGGAGTGATTGGAGTATGGTGCCTGAAGTAAAGAGGACGAATTGTTGGACTCGATTGTGCACTAAGTTTATTTTACCGGAGGGAACAGAAGGTTTGGTCAAGGGTCATGTCATGAAGCAGTTAGCAATATCGTTCCGGAACTATAGGTACGATATGAATAAAAAGTGGCTGCAGAAGGGACGGGACCCAACGAAGCGGTACCCTATCACAGCAGAACAGTGGGCACGTTTCAGTGTCATGAAAAACTCCGACGAGTCCAAGGCTAAGAGCCAAGCCGCCTCGGCACTTGCGAAGAAGAACAAGTACCACCACCACCTCGGCACTGGCGGATACAAGACCAAGATTCCTAAATGGAGGGCAGAAGACGAAGCTAAGAGGAGAGAGGGCAAGTTGGCATTGACAGATATAGTGCCAGAACGAAGTGCGAATTGGCTTCGCGCTCGGAAGGCAAACACTGAGAGCGATGAGATCTCCTGTCCCGATGAGATCAAGCCAGTTGCCGAGAAGATTTTGGAAGCAACAAACCTGGAAAAGACAGGTGCCTTCAAGTCACATAGAGAGAGGGACAGCCTTTCCCTTGCTCTAGGTAACCTCGAGCATCCAGGTCGTGTACGGGGCGTCTCATCCAGAACCACCTGGAAAGAAGGGTTCGGTGAAGAGTGGAAAGGCATGTATAAGAAAAGAGAACGACATAAGGAGCAATTGAAGGATTATTTTGAGCAGCAGGCTGCCAAAAAATTTAGGGATTTGATGGAAGACTTCGTTAAAAACCCTGATCCTGAAGTGATGAAGCGGTTGGCGGGAGCAGTGTCTGCTCAACAGATGACATCACAAACTCTTTCATATATGCAGCATGTCCCAGGCCCAGCTCAACCCTTGGGTAGCCAGGAGACGGCCACACAATCTATGCCCTTTCAAAGCAGTATAGCGTCAACATCAAATAAGGACCATTATCCAGTTGACGATATTGATAAACCTTGGCCTTGCTCATTGTTAATTGGATATGGCCTTAGGAATCAACATACAAAGCAAGTGGCCACAGGCAATGCCATCCCTGGACGTATGTTCCATGGTGTCGAGATGCAAGATGCATACTGCAGGGTGGAAGTGTTGACGGTCGAGAGTGCATATGAAGACGACTTCATCGACATCCCGACCTCTGAGGGTATAGAGAAGCTTGGACAAGCAATCAAGAACTTCATACAATGGCCGAGACGGTATGTAAGGTTGATTGATCCACCAACGGCACCCTCTCCACAAGTCCATCAAGCATCCCAAGAGGTCGAAACAAGTCAACAACCAGCATCGCCAATGCATGCCCCAGCATCCCCGTATATTTATGAGCCACCGTCGTCATCCCCAATACATGATATGTCATTCTCGCTGGATGAGCTCGAGGGGCTGACCACGAACATGCCTGAGCAGCAGACTCTGCCAGCCAAGAAGGACACAGCACCAGAGAAGGAGGTAGAGCAAACTCCCCCGCCACCACCAAAGCAAAAGGAAGCAGAGCAAACTCCCCCACAAGCATCGGCCTCCAAGAAGGCAAAGAAATTTCCAATTCCAAAATTGGTTTCTCCTCATGAGCCAAAAAAGGGGAAAGCAGCAGGCACGGTTCTATTTCTGAAAGGGATTGGAAAGCAGCGGACGGCACGAGTCGTTGAGCTCGAACCGCCACAGAATAAGGAAGCCGCCGGCCAAGCAACTGAAGCCGTGCCACCAACAAAGGAAGCCCCAAGTGGCGATGTTCATGTCGAACCGCCGTCAAATACACCATTGACCCTTCAGGATATAAGAAAGCCAACGGTTGATGATTATGTCAATGTCCCCAGTAACTACGTGCCCGGGAGGCCTATGCTGCAATGGACGGTGCTTGAAAATGGTCCATGGACGATAAAAAGGTTTCATGACTGGTACATGAGAGCAGTGAATGCTGGCCTGCATGCAGTTAGTGTTAACATACCAGCAGACGTGTTTGCTACTGGCCAGGATAAAAGCGAGACATTTGTTATCTTCGAGGACATGCACCTGCTGTTGAACTATAGAAAACTTGACGTCCAACTCATTACAATCTGGTGCCTGTAAGTATCACTCATGGACACACATTGTTATTATTAAATTTTGGAATGTGATAAACTCTAATATGTGGATGTTGTATGTAGTTTGCAAGACCACGAGCAGAGATCGTTAACTACAGGCACGATGGTCGGTTACCTGAGTCCAATCAGGTTACAAGAAAATATGCACAAATTTGTACTTACAAATGAAGATAGAGCAAAGATAGAGAAGGACAAAACACCAGAACAAGTTGCAGAAGCAATAAAGGCATTGCAACGAAAATACGAGGACACATATGCCCTCTATCTCGGTAGAGCAATGCTGAGATATAAGTACAGAGATTTTATATTGGCACCTTACAACTTTGGGTAAGCGTGACCTCGTATACGTACTTCAAATTATCGTGTTAACAACCCTAAGTACATATGTCGCTCACTCGTTTATTCGTGCAGCGACCATTGGATTGTTTTTTATATATATCCATTCGAAGGGAAGGTGCTTGTCCTAGACTCCTTACATTGTCCCCCTCAGTCGTATCAAACATTCCTGATTCATTTAGAAAGGTGAGCCAACATGCAACCGCATCCGTACTTATATGAATTAGAGTTTAAATAACTATAGTGTTTTATATTCGATATCTAAAGGGCATGGCGGTTTTATAAGAAGCAAAAAGGACCGGTCGACGCCGCCCGCTCAGATCCTAGTGTGCCATTGACGATACAACACCATTATCCGGTAAGTTGTCCGAACACATATCATCATATAAATAATACACAAGGCATGACAATTTTAGTTTAATCTTTTGCTCATTAATTACATAGTGCCACAAGCAACCACCTGGATCGGTCTACTGTGGATACTATGTGTGTGAGTTCATAAGGCAGCGGGGACGATACGTCAGGGACAAAAATATGGTAAAAAATATCTATGTATGAAGTTTTCTCATTAAAGTTGGAAATATTAATATTGGACATGTGTCACTGATGCTTTTAAACTTTGTTTCCAGCCGAGAAGCAAAGGAAAGGACGTGTCATTCACTCCAAAAACTATGGAAAATATAGTAGCAGACTTGTGCGGTTTTATTATGAGAGAAATAATTCCAAGTACCGGAGCATATTTTGATGATGCCGGTGATTTAGCAAGTGAAGGATTTAGAGCGCTGACAGACATAGCAGGTCTAAACTTGAAAAGAAATGACATGTAAAGACCAAATGGTTGCACTCATAACTTGAAATGACGTGTATTATATGTAATTTTATGCTTGATGTTTGATTTCGTGTGGATACATCTGTAATATGTATATGTGTTGTATGTATGATGCAATTTTATGGTTCATGTTTGCATATCTTATATATATATATATTGTGACAAATATAGTACAGTGTGGAGTGGAGGCAAATATTGAAATTTAAAATAAAAAAAATAATTACACAGGCGGCACATAGAGTGAGCCGCCTGTGAAAAATGGATTTTCACAGGCGGCTGACAAAGTGAGCCGCCTGTGTAAATAACTATTTACACATGATTTACACAGGCGGCTGACAAAGTGAACCGCCTGTGAAAATCCATTTTCACAGGCGGCTCACAGCCCGCCGCCTATACTGTGGGCCGATTAGTACTGACCCCCAGTACAGGCGGTGGGTTTTGCCGCCTGTACTAATGCCTCTACCACCGCCTCTAAAAACGTTTTTTGTACTAGTGACGTAAGCCTGGGTACATTACCTGTTATCCATTACCCCAAACCTGGATCCAAAATTCCCGAACCCGAAATACCAAATCACTAATTTGGATACCAACTCTAGAAACCCAAAATTACTTTGGATAATTTGGGTTTTATATCTGGCTACCCGAACTACCTATATAACCTGAATTGTAGCTATGAAAGAATTAGTTTCCAAGAGATTATCTTTATCATGTCAACTATTCTAGTCCTCTAGAAATATTATCAAAAAATTGTTGTTTGTTGCATGTACATTTTTCTCTAATAAATGTTGTTAGAAAATGGTTATTTGTTGATGTAAAATGTAGGCAAAAATATATATTAAAACTAATGTTTTTGTAAGTTCGGGTATAACAAATGGCCTGCTAAGGGCTTGACCTAGCAATCTAGTTATGATGAAAATCATTTGTCACAATCACATGACGCCATAAGTATTATCACCAAAAGACAGTGATGAAACAACATATTTCTTCACCTATCATAATTTAACACGCTTGATAGGTGACGCTAATGTTTTCGTCACCTAAGCATCACAAATGTGTATCTGTGATGAAAATATCAGTGTTGGTGATGTAAACACATCGGCATTGAAGGTCATATCTCTTGTAGTGAACCTAAACCCGAAATTTTGAGTACCCAATAATTTAGGTAATGATATTTTGGGACAAATATCGGGTAGAATTTTTGAAAACCCGAATTATGCGACCCAAACTTTTCGAGTAACCCAAATGCCCATGCCTAGGAGCACGTCGAGCCGATTGGCCGAGCACCAATTATTAATTTTTTGCCTCCATATTTCAACAGAAGCTAACCTTATTACAAGTATACTTACAGACACACATGTCGTGCTCTAAGCTTGACGGGTATGGCATCTTGATCATGAACATTCACGCTTGAGAATACAAAGAAAATGGGGAAAACCCCAGAGCAAAACTTGTGTCGAGTGGGGTTCCACCCAGGCCGCACGTTGGTTTACACCACAATGGACTACAGGTCTATCCTATCCATCCAAATAGGAACATTGGTGTGTGGAAAAGCAAACTGATTGAATAGTGTTATGTGAAAGAGAATAAATTGATGAAATAGTGTTCTGTGAGAATAAACAAGCTGAGAGTAGTTCAAACGAACAAGGAAGTATCCTTTTCAAGATGTAAATTGACGATGGCCTTACTAAACAACTCTGAGTTTAGGCATTGATGATGTCCACAACCGGATTGTCAGTTAGCCCTAGGGGTCGGGTTACCTTATTTTTGCGGGTCGAGTAGTTCAGAAAATTGGATAATGAAAACTAGTATCTGATATTCGCTCAAAAAATACTACTAGCAAATTCGGATTTGGGTTCGGGTATTCCCGACCTACTCAAAATTTACGCAATATGTAGAAAATTCTAGCAGGGTTCCGACGTTCTGGTGCTGAGGGGGGCAACCGGGTGGTGGAGTGCCGGTGTGGGAGACTGGGAGCACAGACGGAGGGGGCATCAGAACCACGGTGCATATGCGTATTGGGCATGGACATATGGATCCGGTCTTCGTATTGGAACCACGTAGGATGCGGACGCATGACCTCTGAGTGAAGAATGATTTCTATCGTATGTGAATACGTGAGCAAAATTGAGATTTGGTATCACCGGGTAGAAGACATATAGTGATATCATAAGGTAGATGATGACATTATAGATCGGGAATAAGGGTAATAAAAAATTTACAAATATATTTTAGCCAATTCGAAATCAAGATAATACTAATTAATTTTAAATGTGTTTTATATTATTATTTGGAGTACTCATTCTACGTGGGATTATCTTATTTGGCCAATGTACTCAAAAACATATTTATCAATTGTATTGAAGTGCTCAATCCTTTGTGCTATATTATTGAATGCACACCAGCAAAAAAAAAAAAAAACAATCATCATACCGCACATACACGTACATACTTTCTACATTTTAAATTACGTTTTAATATTTCTAGATTCATAGATTTTACTATGTATCTAAATATATGTTATATTTTAAATACATATTAAAAATTATGAATCTAACGTTTTATAATTTAAAATGGTGGAAGTACCTTTTTCTTTTTCTGATGATAATCTACTCGGATTCTACAGTTGAGGCAATGGTAATGCGGGAGATAGTTGAATCATAGGCGTCCTGATCATGAACCTTCCCCACTGTGTGGCATGGACGCCTTGGGAGTCCTGCCACTGTGTTTGTTTCTAGAAGACTAAGCTTTAGTCATGTCATATCAAATCAAATCACATTAAGATTATTAAATATTGATTAATTACAAAACTAATTATATAGATGGTGGTTATTTTGTGAGACGAATCTATTAAATCTATTTAGTCTATAATTTAATAATGTGACGCTATAATAAATATTTACTAATAATAGACTAATTAGGGTTAATAGTTTTGTCTCGTAAATTAGCCTAGGTCTTTGCAGTTAGTTTTATAACTAACTTATATCTACTCTTCCTATTTAGCCTCTGAATATTTGATGTGACAAAGACTAAACTTTATCTCAAGGATCAGAGTCTAATATTTAGAAAGTGTCACATCATCATATGTTCAAATACTAATAAATATGGGCTAATCATAAAACTAATTAAAAAAACCATGACTAATTCGAGAGACAAGTATATATTAAGCCTAATTAATCCATCATTAACATATGTTTACTGTAGCACCACATTATCAAATCATGTACAAATTAGGCTTAATAGATTTGTTTCATGAATTAGTCTCAAATTGTGCTATTAGTTTCGTGTTCGACTGATGTTTTATTATGAGAGAAAAACACTAACCACGAGACACGCAATAAGGTTGTGATGAGACGGGGGAGAATCAAATGGAGCAGCCTACACGCTAGTGGCAGAGGACAAAGAAAAATCAAAGTATGGCCTATAGAGCCTAACATACTATGGACTATATTTTATAGCATCTTAAGCCAAATGAAACAACATGCTACCATGGTATCAGACAAGTTCAAGGTATGGCAGTGGTCTAACCATGCCATAATGAGAGCTCCGCCACTGCTACACGCAATGTCGTGTTGTAGCCTAGGTCCACGCCTCCATGGTAGTGCGACTTCGTGCCCTAGCCTAGCTAGGTGTCTAACTCGTCCCTTCCGCGTAGAGCCTCGCCACGGAGGCCGGCACATATGCGTGTGGATCCCATGTACCGGATGTTAATCCCCACGTGATGAGGAAGCGTTTTTCCAAGTCCATACCTGTCTGGTAGTAGCGCGGTAGTTTTTGTTGGTTTTTCATTCTACCGGTAGAGGTTGTGGACGATTCCATCGTAAATTTATTAGGCGTAGAAGATTGATATATATGTGCATAAAACTTAATATATAGTTTGAAATTGTTTGGATGTCCTTATATTTACGTCAGCTCATATATTAAAGTGAATTTAAATTAATTTTTATTTTAATCCATTTTAATATATGTGGTTTATAAGATAGATAGATGTAGATCTAAATAAGTCCTAGCTAGTAGCTGGTAAACACGAGACGGATCAAATAGAGCTCCATCGTCCATCCTGTCCGGTTGCAAGCTATTTTTGAAAGAAGAAATGAAAAGAAGAAACTCCGCGCCTTCAAAACCCGTTACTATCTGACGTGACCTCACCGGCTCACCCGTCCTTCACCCACCGCGCTTCGCTTTCTGAGTGCCACGAGCCCACGACGCACCAATCGTCGTCGATCAGACGATCAGTCTATGCATTTATTACTTTTCTATCTATCTATAGAAAGCAAAGAAAGAGACGCACGCTGGCTGAGGCCGGCTATCAGCCAGCCATCGATCATCTATGGCCACCTCGCTCCGCCATTTCGCCGGCCTCGGCTGTTTCCCTGCCGCGGCCTCTGGCTCCACCTGTTTCCTGCGCCGCTACAGCCCCAACTTCTGCGCCTTCCTGGCGCTCCGTCCGATCAGCCCGCCCGCCGCTGTCGCCACGGCGAAGCCCCCCAACTCTCCATCTCCGGGGGAGCAGCAACAGCAGACCGTGCCGTGGCCCACCTCTCCCTCTCCGGTGGAGCAGCAACAGCAGACCGTCCCGTGCCACAGCGTCGATCCGCTGCCATCATCGGCAGCAGCGGTCACGGCGCCACTGCGGATAGGGATTATCGGGTTCGGCAATTTTGGGCAATTCATCGCGGGCGGCGTGCAGCGGCAAGGCCACGCCGTGCTGGCGGCCTCTAGATCGGACTACTCCGCCTACTGCGCCCGCCGTCACATCCGTTTCTTCAGAAGCGTGGACGCGCTGTGCGAGGAGCAGCCGGATGTGCTGCTCATCTGCAGCTCCATCCTGTCCACGGAGGCCGTCGTCCGAGCCATCCCCTTTCACAAGCTGCGCCCCGACACCATCGTCGCCGACGTGCTCTCCGTCAAGGAGTTCCCCCGCAACCTCCTCCTCCAGGTAAGGTAACCATATCGTACCTACCGTAGATACTATAGCAATCAAAACACTCTAATTATGGTAACCATATCGTACCGTACGAGGCTTTTCATTTTTCAACACCCACCTACCGTTCCCGACCAATAATCAATAATGCACCTACTTTTGCTGACGGTTGGCAGCTGAGCTGATGTTGGTGAACGGCGGAGAATACTATGCGGCCGTTTTGGATTGCAGCCTCTGATAATGTTATCATGTGTGTGCGCGCGCGCGCCCTTAAGACCCATTAGCTTTGATTAGCCCATGCTAAACCCAGAACTAAATTTTAGCTCTATGTATCCAATATGCCCCATGCCATGGTCCAGAATTCATTACGTCACTACCAGAATCGTGAGCTTTGCCACTGGGGCACTCGGGAAATTAAAGCTCTAATTGCACTGTTACCCTAGGCAAAGGCCACTCAGTAAAAAAAGGTGTTGGTAAAGCTATCTTTGTTGAGTGTCAAGCTGAGGGCATGACACTTGGAAAAGTTTAAACCGAAAAAAACACAAATCGGGGGCGCTTTTTGGCCGTAAAATTTGATTTTATACGGACCATGAGATTTGAACCGGTGACCTCTCTCTCGTTGTTACCCTACTCTAACAACTACACAATATTATCACTTATGTTTAGATTTCATATTAGTTCGCCATATATTATACTAAAATGAGTGTAATTTGCTTGTTTCGGGCTATAAACAAATTTAAATTATAAAGTTCTAAACTATAAAATTTCATAACTTTTTGAGATCTACAATTTTTGTTTAGAAAGCTTTTTAATCCAAGGTCATTTATAGAATTTGAATTTCAAAATTTTAAAATTTAAACATAGTTTTGCATGACAAGATGATTTCACATAAAAAAAGTTATCAACTACAATGTTTCATAACTTTTCAAGATCTATAATGTTTATTTTGGTTGTTTTTCCATTCGAGGTAGTTTGAAAAATTTGAATTTTAAACTTTTGAAATTCAAACGCAGTTTTATATCACAAGATGATTTCAAATAAAAAAGTTGTAAACTATAGTGTTCCATAGTTTTTCGAGATCTACAAAGTTTATTTTAATTGTTTTTTCCATCTGTGTTCGTTTGAAAAATTCAAATTTTAAAATTTTAAAATTTGAACGCAGTTTTGCATGACAAAATGATTTCAAATAAAAAAATTGTTAACAACAATGTTTCATAAATTTTTGAGATCTACAAATTTATTTTGGTTGTTTGATCATCTGTTCATCTGACATGGTCGTTCTAATATTATTCACAAATTTTATATATCTCTCTTATAGTTTCATAAATTATTAGAGAGATATGTACTCTCTCTCCATTCAAATTATAGTTTATTTGATTTTTTTAACCCCAAGTTTGACCGCTTGTTTTATTTAAATTTTTGAGAAAAATATCACATCTTTTTGTGTGGCTGCTTATTTAATAAATGGTCTAAACAAATGACTTAAATTTGACTATGTTTGCATAATTTTTTTTAATAAGACGTGTGGTCAAACTTGGAGTAAAAAAAGTCAAATGACTTATAAATGAAACGGAGGGAGTAAGATTTATGAACAAATTTAGTTTTACTTTGCCATACGAAGAAATTACCAAAACAAATAATATATATCTTGATGAATTATACAACTTTGTAATTGAATTTTTTTTCATTTGAATTAATTTACTACTTGAAAATATGCTTTGAAATTTTTCTTTACCTAATATAAAAAAACACTTGGTAAATAACTCCTTTCCGAATGTAAAATGGCACACGGCAAAGAATTTCTCTGCGGAGGGTCCGAAAAAGCACTCGGCAAATAACTGGTTTCCGGTAGCGATGGTTTTCTCTGATTTTTTTTTTTGACGACAAACCCTCCCTATGTTGGACTTACCAGTACTTAACTACTTACACGGAATGTTGCATTGCCGTGTCTAGAATCCGGAATGAGGATTGGTGATACACTGATACATTGCCCATCTGTCAGATTCTCCCACCAGGATTTGGGATCATCTGTACACATCCAATGTTCGGGCCGGAGAGTGGTAAACACGGCTGGGGTAAGCTTCCCTTCGTCTTTGACAAGGTCCGTGTCGCGGAAGACGGGGATCAAGCGGCAAAGTGCGACCAGTTCTTGAGCATATTTGAACAGGAGGTAATTCTACCGGGCCTTTTGATTTCTTTGATGTTCATTCACAGTAGACCATTTGGGTCAGAACAAGTGACGGCTAGAGTTACTGAACATGTGGATTTTTTTTTGTGTTTCATTCATTTCGTTCTAAACGATGCTTGTAGGGATGTAGGATGGTGGAGATATCATGCGCGGAGCATGATCGCTACGCTGCGGGAAGTCAATTCATCACGCACACAATTGGGAGGTGAATGCCTTTTGCAGTTATTACTCGAAATTGTTTCCTATCTGCCTGCTTAGCGTCATGCTATATATAAACAACTCGCGTTGTTTGGGGCAGGGTTTTATCACAACTGAACCTCAAGTCAACCCCGATCAACACCAAGGGTTATGAGACCTTGCTGCAACTTGTAAGTGGTTAATGGCATGGTCTTGTCCATTCTTGATTGAGGCTCTTATCACCTACGAACCTTGCAGACCCAGAACACTGTAAGCGACAGTTTCGATCTGTACTACGGGCTCTTCATGTACAATATCAACGCCACAGAGCAGGTAAGTGGTTTCCACCCTCCATATGCTGTGCTATCCCTATCCCTATCCCTATCCCTATCCCTATCCCTATCCCCTCAACACACCATGCATTAGATGCATAAGCTGCTTTTGGTTAGCCTGTGGGTCAGCGATTGCTGTAAAACATATAGCGCAATTGTCTGTTAACAGTATATATGCCTAAAAGCTCAAATATCTCCCAATTTTTCACTACTTCACGTGCAGCTCGACAACCTGGGAATGGCATTTGAGAAGGTGAGACAGATGCTGTCTGGCAGGCTCCACGACTTCATACGAAAGCAGATTGTGGAGAGGCCCGCTGTCCCAGAGGATTCTTCAGGAAAATTGGCCAGTGCTCCTGCAGCTCGCCTCATATAGACAGGAACTGAAGAAAAGAAGGCACATGTATCCCCCGTATGCCACCGGATACTTCCTGCCCAGGGAAATGCCATTCTGTACATCTTGCTAACTATTACTTCGTCCCATATTATAGTTCACTATGACAAATTTTATAAAAAAGATCTATAACATCAAGTAAGTATATTATAAACATATACATACTTTATGATGTATGTAGTGATACTAATTTGATATCATAAATATTTATGCTACTTCCTATAAATTTGGTCAAGCTCAAATAGTATGACTTAGTACTAGTCTAGAAGTTGATTCAATTTAGAATGGATGTAGAAGTACTGGCAGTGGCACTATACCACAACCTGCCAAGACCATCACAATCTGCCAAGACCATCACATTAGCTTATGTCTAAGAGCAGGTACAACAATAGGCTTAAAAGCCAAGCTAATGCTAATATGGAGGAGAGAAGAGAGGAGAGATGGTAGCTTGCATGGCTCTCGTACAAGCACCAAGCTAGACATGAATGCATATGCAATGGTGGACCAAAATATTAAGTGTTTTGAGGAGGAATAGAAAAGATAAATTATTTTAGAGACAAATAAGAGATAACTACTGTATAACTTGGCTTTTATAATTTGGCTTATAGCTAAGCATTTGGCTCTCTTATTGATCTTGCTCTAATGTAGCAACCCAAGGTTATCATTACTGCAGTTATTGCCCTTAATATTCATTATAGCAAGCCAGTAGAGCACTATTACTGATGTTAGGCTGCTATTTATTGTGCAAATGGTTCATGTAACAATGCAGGTAGTTCCATTGTTGCTATAAGTGTTGAGGATGGTTATTTGGGTAATGATGAAGCATGATAAGATGATGAAATTTGTTATATAAATTAAAGTTATTTTGTCACCATGTGTATTCTTTGTATCTCAATGTATGCTAATTTTTGTACCATGAAATACAATAATAATAATTAAAAACTTTTAAAAAAATGAATATGTTGTTATTATTGACAATTGCAATAATTTATTACTATGTTTTAAAATCTACAATTAGAACTTAATATCCATAATATGCTATGAAACCATTGTCCTCTATTTATTACCTTGAATAGTAATGTATAGGTTACTACACACAATTTCCCGACAACTTTATATGTTCATGTAGCATTGTATGAGCAGTTTCGATGGATGGTTTCTCGAGGTAGTTTCGAAAAGAGCAAAAGAGCGAGTAAGAATCTATCCCTCACACCAAAATGCAAAAGATAACTTAAATGCAACACAAAAAAGAAGTTGATCAACTGTGACAAGCAATCATATGGCCTCAACATACATTGTAGTAAAGAATCATCAAAGAATTCAAATCGTAGGATCCCACAACAAAACAATAAAAGGAAGAGTAACTATACAATACTTACAGATAGCATATTCTCTAATATGCAGACCCCAATAACCATATGATCCCACAACCAGTGAGTGTAATTGTGTAGAAGAAAGAAATACCCCTTCTCATTCTAGTCTACGAATCTTGTCCCCTTCCCGTCCTCTCCTCATTCTCATTCATTCTCTCTCTCTCTCTCTCTCTGCGTGCTTAGCTGGTGATGGAGCAGTAGTAGCAGGCGGAGTGCTCAATAGTATCCTGGTTGACGTGGGAGGTGTGCCGTGCGTTCTTTCATCTTCGACAACGGCAACAATGGTCTAGTCATGGAGAGGCGTGCGCAGGAGCTGAGAGCGTGCGGGAACCGGAGAGGCGGCAATAGTGCAAAGGTTCTGGGAGGAAGGGGATAGAAACCAGTAGTCCTGTCAACATTGTTTTGCTCATTTCTTCATGCCTTGATATCCACGATGATGTCGAGTTATAGTGGAGAAACTGTTTCTCCTATTTGCAATATCTCTATAAAATAATTCTACTGCCACCTCAACAATTTGCTTAGCTGTCATCTTAATTATGATAGATAGAAAGTATCATTAATGTCCCATTAGAACTGCTCTATCAGCATAAATGTATAGTTCATCTTAATGTCAATTTTCTCCAAGGCAATAATAGACTAGGTCTTTAAATCTGGCTTATCATATACGATATAGGATGACTACGATCCTGATATCCTTTCTAAAGTCAAAGTCTTGCAACCTGCCTAGAATCGGATCTGCCTCTCCTTCCATATGGGTTTGAACGACCAATCCCATGCTTCTTTCTAGTGTCAACTTTCCTCATCTTTCGGTGTTTAGATGCACTTCTCTTTGGATCCAGATTCATGTTTAGGAGGGTTCATAAAATAGAAAGATGATACAACTTTCTGGAAAACAAAGAAATTGGAAAAAAATATTTCCTCATCCTTGCAGCCCCACCAAAAATGGGTATCAAATAGACAATTTGTATTTTGCATTCATTGTCCTTCTACTTGACTATGTACGATTTTGCAAGTTAAATAAAATAGCTAGAGTATAGATAAAATGCACACAAAACAAGGACAACCTTAGCAAAGAACTTCACAAGTACGTACCGGGGGATCAAGTTGTGGACATAAAAATGTCTTTCATAGAGTGTGAGCTGTATGCCAAAAGGTAGGACCTATAGGCTTCCTTCGTTGATTGATTTAGGAAGTAATTCCCACCAACAATGTTCTCCGGCTCCAAAACTCAAGTTAAATACTACACATTGAAACACAAGATTGAATTGATTGGAAACGAGACACTCACAAGTTGTGATTGTGATTCAGGCACATGCTTCTCACTGAGCACATATTGGGTCAGAGAAATATTGGTTGCCTGCAATGTGTTACTTCCTCAATCCAATTATGTGGAATATCATAATCGGAGATGTAAGAATCATAAAAAATGCTTTAACATATAAAATCAAACAACAATAGCCATATTTCAGAGTACCCAACACACTATATTGACTCTGTATCCAGATAATATGTAATGCCAAAGAAAAAAGATGATCACATTAAAGTTTAAAACAGTGCCACATATACTTCAAGGTTCCTCTTAATATAATACAGAGAACAGAGAAGGGATGGGGAAGGCACATTACCTGTAGGTAAATAAGCAACTTCAATTCTTTCGGTAGTAAGAATAATAATGCACTTCCTTTGCCCTTTAGCACCTTGGGTAGTACGACCAACCTTGTAAATGTAATCCTACAAATTAATTCCAATGTCAAGTTAGAAAATTTGAGAACAATAGATAATTACTTTAGGAAGGTTCAGAACCTTTTACCTTTGGGTCATCTAGAGGATCATATTGCACAATATGGTCCTAAACAAGACAAGTGGTCCTTAGATTAGCGAGGGGTACAGAAAGGATGGGTACAAATTATTTTAAAAACACAAGCCAAAACCTTACCACATCTGGAATATCAAGTCCACGTGCTGCCACGTTTGTACATATTAAGATGGCCCTTTTCTCCTTCAAAAATTAGAAGAATATACTAGTTTGCTTTTGCTGCTTTAGCTGCCCATGGATATCATACACTCTACCCAAAAAAATTTAGAAGTTCTACATGGAACTTGACTAAACTACATGATGAAAAGAACACTATGATTTTCACATCCTGCTCCCTAAGATGCATCCTTCTTAGGAAAGAATACAGAACTAGAAATCTTTTCTCTCTTGGAATTACACAGTAATCCTACTGTAAGCCCTCAACTGTAGGCTGTAAGTGTATCAAAGTTATTTCTCATACCAAATAGATTAAAAATTCTTTAAAAATAGAGTTGAATAGCATTGTGAAACAGTTCCATACCTTCAATTTAGAATCATCAACTCCAACATAAACAAGTTTCCTTGTATTTCTTCATTATGTCCAAATGTAAACTTCGCAAAATCTATAATCTGTGGGATCAAAGCACATAAACAATGTCACAGGTAGAAGAAATGGTGATGCGATTTTGAATGTGCTAACAACAGATCCACTTATCTTTTGAGTCTGTGTGGTAGAAAAAAGAACAATTTGCCTATCCTACATATTATGCATAACAATTTGAGGACAAAATGCATCAATCTCAATAGAAAAGTTAAAACTCTACACTTTGCATATGAAATGAACATGTCAGATTATCACATATCCAATGGAGTCATTTAAATATTTGTTTCATATCCTCCTAAATTTTTTTCTCAAGTATGTAATCAGCTTCATCAATTATGAGGCACTACAACATAACAAGTTATGATAAAAATAGAGTACATAGGTCAGGAATTACACCCATTGTGTTAAACATGAGTTTTCATGCAAATCCTGCTAAGCAGGTTCCATGGCACATGAGCCAGTTAACCTGGGCTTCTCCACGCGGCAGCCTAGCACAGGTGGCAATATATTCCATTTTCTAAGGTATGAGTGGACATCACAGTTGATTCCATCTCTACCCAAATAATGTATTTACTGTGCAACTATATATTTCTTTCATCTGACAATGGAATTTACTATTGGTCATAGATATGTGAAAAAGCTTTTGTCTAACAAACAACAATACATCCATTGGACTTGGTAACCCAACATAAACATTGCCAATAATGGATCAATAACTTTATAAAAGAATAGAAACTATTAGCTTTTATGATTTTGAATATACTTTGGCATAATGTATGCTGAAATATCGTTTAGATGCTAATTTAGTATTAACTGGCCGGTCCTAGACATTGAAAAGGTGAAACACCAGAAATAAATCATATATGAAACAATCAGGTGACTGATTATGCAATGTAGAGTAGAGATGTATAAAATTACTGATTATAATTATTATTTAATGTGATAATTAGAATATGCATGCTATTTCAACAGAAATATTTTCTTGAAGCTTAGGAAAAATGATAATAACTAGAATGTTTTACCTTTAGCCATTTATAATCGAAACCACTGGTACTTTGTAGATGGTCCAAAAGCCTGCCTAGGTTGCAACTAATAGATTGATGTCTTTCACAAGCTAGTTGGCCTCATTTCTTATGTTAGTGACACCAATTACATCCAAGAGTTTGTGAGTGATACTTCATTAATTCCTTGGCAATAGTGTGTGTCTAGCACAAAATAATCAATGGAAGACAATTAGGGATAGTGAAATGCGATCCCCATGAACGAAGTCTCGGCAACCATCCAACATGAAGATACACTATATAAAACGGACTTCTGACGCATTATGTTTCTACAAGCATTATTTTAGCAAAGGATAAGATTATGTCAAGGTACATTTGATTTTGATTGTTTCATTCAAAGCAAGTTGAAGAGTCACACAAAACATGAAAAATGGAATTAAAGAAAAATATTGTTGAGTCACGCATATATATGTACCTAGATAGCGAGCTCCTTTGCTGGGAAAACTACAATAACTCTAGTTCCATTCCTTGGCATGAAGCATGCTTTGTGTAGTAGTTCAATGTCTGGTATAAGAAAGGCAAGGGTCTTCCTTGAGCCAATTTTGGCTGAACTCAGCACATCACTTCCTAGCATTAGATGCGGTATTGATCTAGCTTGACTCTGCAATCATGTAAAGAACCATGCATACATGTCGTTACAGTAATACCAAAATCCAACAGCTAGTGTAGCAAAGAGCAGATCAAATATAATCAACCCACATAATGCAACAATCACCCGCTGAAATATTCAATCAACTAGACGTGATTATGAAATTGCACTGAGAACACAAAGTATATATCTTGCCACAAAGACGATGTAATAATGACAAAAATTTAGGCGTATGCGAGAATGACCTCGATGAGGTGACTGTAGTTCATCTCTCTGATGGCCTTGGTAGTGAACTTGGATACATAGAACTCTGAAAAAAATTTGTTAGTTATAATTCCTCCTGCATTGCCCTACTTCACCTTATCTCGTTCATCCTCCTTCTGCTTCCGCTTTCCCTGTCCTTTTCATCTTTCTTCTTATCCTTTCCCATACTCTCCATCCTATTCCTCTCTCCATCCCATTTCATGTTCTCCTCATCCCCATCGTTGGTGGCGTTGTGGATGGACTCTCCCAACTCCAGCAGAGCAACAAGGTTCTTGAGGTATATGGCGGCATCGGAGGCTACTCGAGGTTGGTGGGGGTTCAGCCTGGCTAAATTCGAATGGTATATGATGATAGTAGTGGCAGTGGCGGCAGAGGCAGGGGTAGAGGTGGTGGTGGTGGTGGTGGCGGCTAGGGCGATAGAACATGGGTATTAGTGTACGAGCACCACAGCGTCATGGGGGCGCAGATGTCCATGTCGTGGCCCGTGGCGAGGGCCTGGCGCAGTGACCGACTGTGCAGACTGAAAGCCCAAGTTTGGTTTTGGTTAATTGATGACATCCATGGACTAACCCTATTGCTTAAGTGTGTGATCAAGATAGGGTAATCCAACACATGATATGGAGCTTCATAAGATGATCATGATGGTTGATGGATCAAGTGATCCATGGACAAGGAAAAGAAGAAAGAGAAAACAAAAATGGGCTCAAGGCAAAGGTATAACATAGGGGCCATTTTTGGTTTGGTGATCAAGACACTATAGAGAGTGTGATCACATTTAGGATAGATAGTCGTACTATCAAGAAGGGAAAATTCGTGTCTATTGCGGTTATCATGTGCCACTAGATCATTTGCATTACATATCTAAAATGAACCTAAGTGACAAGCAATGAAATAAAATCCAAGATGATTCAAACACACATGCACAAGTGTTGTAACACAGTGTAAGCCCACATGAACTTGGTGTGAAGAAGGCAGCTCGGTTTGGCAAGAATCAGAGGTCTGGACGTTGGTCCAGACGCTAGGTCTTTGTTGTCCGGACAAACGCGGATGCGTCCAGAAGCATACCCTAGGCTCGGCTTACCGTGAACAGGAGGTCTGGACGGTGGTTGTTGTCTGGAGTGGAGCTCCGGATGCAGGGTCCAGAGTTTGGAGCTCTCTGGATCCGCTCTATGCTGAGTCTGGACATTGGTTGTCGTCCGGACACCGAGCTCCGGACGAGCGTCTGTAGTCAGGGAGCTCTCTGGACTGGCTTTGCATAGAGTCCGGATGCACTGTCTTATGGTCCGGAGTACAACTTTTCGACGCATCTAGAGACACGTGTCAAGTAAGGTCAAGGCGCCAACGGACAAATTCAAATGGAAGAGGGTCCTGACGCACGGCCTTCGGTCCGGACCTCGTATCTGCGCAGCATCCGGAGTGACGCAGGAAGCTGAGGTTTGGGGCAAAAATGGCTAGTTGCTTTGGAGTGGCTATATAAGTGCTTTGTCCGGCTCCTAGGGATCACTCTTGCACCTCCCATTCATTCTCACTCATTGTGCTTGCTTGAGATAGCCCCCAACTCATCTCCCTTTGCTTATCTTGCATATTCATCATAGTTTGAGTGATCCAAGTGCTTTGATCATTGCATTGCATCTTAGTGGCACTTGGTCATCGTCATCGCCGTGGGATTTCTTGTTATTCTTGGTGTTTGCCAACACCTAGACGGCTTGGGTGATTGAGGAAGCTTCGGTGCGAGTTGGTGATTGTTTGCGACCGGCTTCGACGATTATGAGAGGGCTTGTAGCCACCTCGGCGGAGCGCCAAAGGGTAACTCTAATGAATTGCTTGTGTCTTTGAGTTACCCTCATTTGTGGGTTGATTCTTGTGGCGCCCGAGTAGTGGGCTAGGCTTGTGATTGCCTATTAGCTACCGAATCACCAAGCTAAGTGAGTGGTCGACACAACGGGGACTAGCTTGGTGGCAACCAAGTGAACCTCGGGAGAAAAATCATTGTGTCATCTTGTCTCCTGGCCTCTCATTGGTTTTCATTGTGATTGGTTCTATTGATTCATCCATCCATCACAAGGCATTGGTATAATCATCTCTATCCTCTTTGTATTTACTTTCTTCATATCTTGTGTAGTTAGCTCTCTTGCTAGTTAGTTTACCTTGTTAGTTATTCTTGCTAGCTTGAGTTGAGTATCTTAGGTTTTTTCTATTGTTTGATAGATACTCAATTGACTAGAATTGCTTGGATAGGTGGCTTTGCACCCCTAGTAGAGCTAGAGCAAAAAGCTTCGCTTAGTGTTAATCTAACCCTTTGCTCTAGTGGTTTGTAGAAATTTTTAATAGGCTATTCACCCCCCTCTAGCCATCTAGGACCTTTCAAGTGGTATCAAAGCCATGGTCACCTCTATTATCAAGGCTTAACAACCTTTGGTGTTAGTGATGGCTCAAATATCATTCAACCATGTGGGGAGCAAACCACCAATGTTTGATGGCACCTCATTTGATTATTGGAATAGAAAGATGAAGATGCATCTAGGCTCAATTCATGAGAAGGTGTGGAATGTCACCAAGAAGGACTACATCATTCTTGATGAAGATAGTCCCACACCTAGAGAGCAAGAGAACAAGGAATGCAACACCATGGCACTCAATGTCATATACAATGGCATTGACTCAAAAGTGTTTGAACAAATCAAAGATCTTGATAGAGCAAGTGATGTGTGGAAGAGATTGGAAGATACATATGAAGGAACCGCAAAGGTGAAGAGTTCCAAGCTAGACATGCTCAAGGACAAGCTATCTCATTTCAAGATGAAAGAAGATGAATCAATTCTAGAGATGTTTCATAGGATCCAAGTGATCATCAATGATCTCAAGAGCTTGGGTGAGGAGGTGAAGGATGAAGACTTCTCAAACCGGTTCCTCGGTTGTTTGCCCAAGAAATACAAAACCTTGAGGCAAATAATTAGGAGAGATGGTTTGACCAACATCACACCAAATGAAGTGCTTGGAGAGATCATGACCGAAGAGCAATACAATAAGGAAAGTGAAGAAGAAGAAGAAGTCAAGGAAGAAGAGAAGAAGAAGAGCATAACATTCAAGGCTTCATCATCTAAGAGCAAGAGCAAAGCAAGAAAGCAAGATTCTTGTGATGATGAAGATGCAAGTGATATTGATGATGAGACCATGTCCCTCTTTCTGCGCAAGTTTGGCAAGTTCATGAAAAAAAAGGGCTATGGGGCTAGAAAGAGAAGAGATAACTTCAAGAGAAAGGAATATGTTAGAAGATGCTACAAGTGCAAGAGCACCGATCACATGATAGCAGATTGCCCAAACAATAGTGATGATGATGATGAGAAGAAAAAGGGCAAGCATGACAAGAAAGAAAAGAAGCTATCTTTCACAAAGAAGAAGAGTGGATCATATGTTGTGACTTGGGATAGTGATGCCTCTTCCTCCGATGATGACTCTAGTGATGATGAGTGGAAGAAGTCCAAGAAGAAGGCATTGGCAAGCATTGCCATCAACAACAAGCCCTCCATCTTTGACACTCCATCATGTTTCATGGCTAAGCCAACTAAGGTACAATCTTGTGATGAGAGTGATGATGATAGTAGTGATGATGATGAGGAGTACTCCAAGGAGGAAATCATGGATATGATAGAACAAGCTCATACATGTTTTGAGATAAAGAGGAATGGGTGCAAAGAGTTGAACAAGAAGCTTAAGGCTCTTGAACAATCCTTTGATGAGCTCAATGGTACTCATGAGAGGCTAGTGGAAGCCCATGAGAAACTTGAGAGGACTCACAAGAAGCTTGAAAAGGCTCACTCCTCTCTCCTTGATCAAAATAAGGAAAATGTTGTTGTATCATGTGATATTGGAGTTACTTGTGATATTCTTGATGAATCATTTTTCACTCCTATCATTGTTGCACCAACCGACACTAGCACTTCCACATGCACATCCACTAGCGATAGCTCCAAGAGTGATGCTTCACTAGTGAGTGAAAATGAAAAATTGAAAAATGATGTTAATGAACTCACTCATGCTTTGGGCAAGGCATATGGTGGAGATTCCCTCTTGCTAAAGTGTTTGGCTAGCCAAAGGTTCTCCCTTAGCAAAGAGGGATTGGGCTACACCCCCAAGAAAGGCAAGGCGACCTTTGTAACTCCAAAGCCTAACTTTGTGAGGGGCAATGGCCGACCGGTTTTGCAATAGTTGCAAGCAAGTGGGACATGTTGACCAATATTGCAAACTTAAAATAAGCCAAACTAAATTTTCTAAAGCCACATCCATTCATTTTGATTCTTGTTATATGCTTACCAAAAGTGCTCAAGGTATCATGGCTAAGTATGTTGGTACACCTATTGTTGGCCCAAAGAAGAAGGCAATTTGGGTGCCAAAATCCTTGGTCACTAACTTTGGAGGACCCAAACAAGTATGGGTACCTAAGAAGAACTAATTTGTTTTGTAGGTCAATTACAAAGCCAGAGGAAGGCTTTGAGTGATTGATAGTGGGTGCACTCAACACATGACCGGGGATTCTAGAATGTTCAAATCAATCAACTCCAACAACAATGATGGCATTGATAGCATTACCTTTGGTGATAATGGCAAGGGCAAGATCAAAGGTCTTGGTAAAATTGCAATATCCAATGACTTTAGCATATCAAATGTCTTGCTAGTTGAGAGATTGAACTTCAATTTGCTATCGGTAGCTCAATCGTGTGATCTTGGATTCAAATGCATATTTGGAGTAGATGATGTTGAGATCATTAGTGTAGATGGTTCAAACTTGATATTCAAAGACTTTAGATATGATAACCTCTATCTAGTTGTTTTCAATGCTAGTGAGTCACAATTATCAACTTGCTTGCTCACTAAATCAAGTATGGGTTGGTTATGGCACAGAAGGCTCGGTCATGTTGGAATGAAACAATTGAATAGATTGATTAAGCATGACTTAGTAAGAGGCTTGAAAGATGTTGTATTTGAGAAGGATAAACTTTGTAGCTCATGTCAAGCCGGCAAACAAGTTGGTAACACCCATCCTAAGAAAAGCATGATGAGCACTAGTAGAGCATTTGAGTTGTTGCACATGAATCTATTTGGACCAACAACATACACTAGTATTGGAGACAACAAGTATGGATTTGTGATAGTTGATGATCTACATGAATCTATTTGGACCAACAACATACACTAGAGTGTGGAATTCGGCTAGTGGTACACTTGAGGAAGTCCATGATGTTGAATTTCATGAAACCAATGGCTCTCAAGTTGAAAATAAGAATCTAGATGATGTGAGTGGATCCCAATTGGCAAATGCTATGAAGAGCATGGATATTGGTGATATTAGGCCAAGACAAGTGATTAACATTGAAGATGACAAAGATCAAGTGATCAACTCTCCAAATGTGCAAGCTAGTCGTTCTCAAATGCAAGATCAACAAGTTGCTAGTTCATCTCAACCAAGCTCAAGCAATCAAGTCCCTATTCTCCAACCAACCAACATCAAGTGGTGTGCAAACAAGATCAAGATTGGCATCCTTTTGTGAACACTATTCATTTGTATCATTCATAGAGCCAACCAAGATTGAAGAGACCTTACAAGATGTTGATTGGGTCAATGCAATGCATGAAGAGATCAGTAATTTCACAAGAAATCAAGTTTGGGAGCTAGTTGAAAGACCTAAGAACTACAATGTGATTGGCACAAGATGGATATTTAGAAACAAGTAAGATCAAGATGGTATAGTTGTGAGAAACAAAGCAAGATTGGTAGCTCAAGGTTACACACAAGTTGAAGGTCTTGACTTTGGAGAAACTTATGCACCGATTGCAAGATTAGAGGCAATTAGAATTCTATTGGCCTAGGCATGTGCACACAACATCAAGCTATACCAAATGGATGTGAAGAGAGCTTTCTTGAATGGATACATCAATGAGCTAGTATATGTTGAGAAACCTCCCGGTTTTGAAGATAACAAGAAGCCCAACCATGTGTACAAGTTGAGGAAGGCTTTGTATGGATTGAAACAAGCACCTAGAGCATGGTATGCAAGATTGAGGGATTTCCTTCTATCCAAAGGGTTCATCATGGGAATGGTTGATACTACTCTCTTCACCAAGAAGCTTGGCAAGGATCTATTTGTGTTCCAAATCTATGTTGATGATATTATATTTGGTTTAACCAATCAAGAATTTTGTGAAGAATTTGGAAGGATGATGGCAAATGAGTTTGAAATATCAATGATTTGTGAACTTAGTTACTTCCTTGGACTTCAAATCAAGCAATTGAAGAATGACACCTTTGTGAGTCAAGGCAAGTACATCAAAGATATGATGAAGAAGTTTGGTCTAGAAGATTCAAAAGGCATTAGCACACCAATGGGAACAAATGGACACTTAAATAGTGATGCTAGTGGCAATATGGTGGATCAAAAGTTGTATCAGCCTATGATTGGAAGCTTACTCTATGTGATCGCTTCAAGGCCGGATGTCATGTTTAGTGTATGCATGGGTGCAAGATTTCAAACCTCATCAAGAGAAAGTCACTTGAAGGCTACAAAAAGAATATTGAGGTACTTGAAGCATACACAAGATGTTGGACTATGGTATCCCAAGGGGTCAAACTTTGAGTTAGTTGGATATTTGGACTTTGATTATGCGGGATGCAATGTTAATAGAAAAGCACATCAGGCATATGTCAATTGCCTGGCATGTCACTTGTATCTTGTCATCAAAGAAGCAAAATAGTGTTGCACTCTCTACCGCCAAAGCCGAATACATAAGTGCCGGTAGTTGTTGTGCTCAATTACTTTGGATGAAAGCAACTTTGAATGACTTTGGAATCAAATTCAAGCAAGTGCCATTGCTATGTGACAATGAAAGTGAGGTCAAGCTAACCAACAATCCGGTTCAACATTCAAGAACCAAGCACATTGACATAAGGCACCACTTCATAAGGACCATCAACAAAAGGGTGACATCACAATTACAAGTGTGTGCATCGATGATCAACTTGCTGATATATTCACCAAGCCACTTGATGAGAAGAAATTTTGCAAGCCAAGGAATGAATTGAACATTCTTGACTTCTCAAATATGTGTTGATGCACCCCATATATGACATGCCTCTCCTTCGAGCAATGCAAGGTAAAAGTTGATTGACATGTCATACATCCGTTGCTTAGGACTTGTTTAGTGCATATAGCCATCAATTCATTGGGCTCATTCATTAAAATCAAATGAATTTGATGCTTATATGGTACCACTATTGCTTCTATGTCTCTATGATCTAGTGGTAGCATATGACATATTTGTAGTCTTGCAAACCTAGTGCTTGATCTAGAATATGAACTTCAATTGGTTCACTCAACATGAGCAAGATACCTGTAACAGAACCGTCCGAATTATAAGAGATCAAGTACTAAAGTAGCCGAATTAACTGCCACTTAAGAGCACTTGAGCCCATATAGTCCCGGTAGTCCGTGAAATCTCGAAGGATTTCAAAACATTTCCACAATACAGCCAAGATTGAGATAGTTCAGTAGCACCATTCACACGATACAAGGTTCAACATAATAAAATAGTATTGGAGTGCGAAGACTCAACAGTTATTACAACCCATGGTTCAAATTGAAATAGAAGCGGAAGTCTTTAAACACGATAATCTCCAAAGTAGTTCTTAATAAAGTGCCCGAGTAGGGACATATCCCGCAACAGCAAAAGAAGAGTCTGGAAGTGACCAAGCCCATGGTCTAGAAGTCATCCCCAACGGGGTAGAGACAGTTAACACAATAACCATGCAGGAGCTGACCATCTGAAAAACAACATGGGATAAAACCCTGAGTACAAGGGGGTACTTAGCGAGACTTAACCGTCATAAACGAAAATAAAGACTCCAAGGAGTATGAAGGCTTATGGTGGTTTGGTTGACTCTTTTGCGGAAAAGCATGCGACTATCCTTTCAAGTTTTAGTAAAGATATAGTAGCAAACTTTTAGTAAGATTACCTGTCATCTACATTAGCCACTAGTCTATGCCAAACATGTTGGAATTAAGCATACAAGAGGATCCATCATCATTCCAGGCTTTCCATAAACCAGATCGCCATCATTAGTTTCATAGTCGTGTAAATGTTGTCATCACCCTAGTCAAGTGCTCTCTAACCAGGAGCGATGGCGATTCGAATCAGATTCCTACTCAGCTGAGGGGGTATTCCCTACACAAACCACACTCACGCGCGTAGTGAGCTACAGGTCACCGAAGACACTATTTGGGTAAAGTTGCGTGATGGACAGGGACCACCGACACTCGGGGGCCGCCCGAAAGCCAGTACGTATGAAGGTCTTAGATCACGCCCCTGTGTCCGAACCCCGCCTCGCACCAGCACGATGTATCGCCATCCAAACCTGGCCCAAATAAAGTACCGGCTTCACGGTCTGAACTAGTTATCCTTCCAGTTAAGTGTAGGGCATGCGTTCAACATGACTAGACGAACGACAACAAAAACAGTCCTTAGTTGACACGATCGAGTCACCCCATCCAAAGTATAGGGAGTTTCCCGCCTATCTTAGTTCCATTAACCCCTTTGGCTATCATTCCAAGATAACCCATATCATGTGATGATGATATATCCTATATCTCGCGGGTAATGAAATCACTCGACTTCTACCGAACTAAGACAACTAAGCATGACTGCCACGATCGAACTTTAGGTAACAAGGTAAAGGTATAGATAGGACAACAAGGTAGTATGCATCAACGGTTGCACTCAACTCCTATACTTAATGCATCAATAAAGCAGGAATATTAAATGTTAGACTTTTGCAAACCGGGAGAATGCTCCGGGGCTTGCCTTGCTCAAAGATGCTGGCGACATGGTTCGGGCACTCCTGCAGCTAGTCCTCCTCACCGGGCTCCTTGGGCTGCACCTCCTGAGTGGCTGGCTCCTGCTCCTGCGTCACGTTCTCCGGGTTCTCGTCCTGCAATCCTATATGATGCGATGCGAGCATATATAAGCGGTTGTGATGAAATGAGAACATGATGAGATGATTATGGATACGAAGTGCTGCATGTAACACTTAATAAATTCCAGCACAAATAACAGAGGTGTAAGTTGATTATTATAATTAACCAATTAAGCAAGCAAAGTTAACTAAATAACCTCTCCTAAACATGGATAAGATAACACTTGAAAATAAAGTTGTACTATGAAAATCTTCAAACAGTTCAGCATGCATTTTTATTTAATACTACTAAATACCAGGATACCTCAAAAAAAGTATCAAATATTTATATTTCATAAAACAATTATTAAAATTCATTAACCTAGTTATTTATCACATTTTAAACCCTACAAAGATTTTATAAACAGAACATAG
The DNA here is from genome assembly GCA_022036555.1 of Microstegium vimineum. Lineage (NCBI taxonomy): Eukaryota > Viridiplantae > Streptophyta > Magnoliopsida > Poales > Poaceae > Microstegium > Microstegium vimineum. Next base: position 34,716,913 of record CM039126.1, read on the forward strand.
GGCATTTAATATTTTTCATAGATATATCGCTACTACAGAAACCTAACAAAACAAATTTCACATTTTTCAGAGCTATAAATAATTAATTATGCATTTTCCAAGTTTCAGCCTTAAGCAAGATTAAATAAATATACCCAGAAAACTTATACAATAAATCATGCAAGGTACATCAAACTATAGATCTAGACAAAAGAAACCTAACAAAACTTGTTTGGCATTTTTAGCATTTTTCTGTGAATTGATATGTATTTTACAAGATTCAAAATGAAATAAAGAAAACCCTTTTTCTTTTCTGATTAAACCCTAACTGCTACGCGCACCCGGGAACACACACAGACACACTCAACGGTGGCCGACAGGTGGGGCCTCGGGCCCACAAGTCAGCCACACGCGCACAGGCGCACACGGCGACGACTCTGCTCGTCACCGGCGAGGTCTCCGGTGATGTGGAGGGCAGCGTCGGCTTTGCCTCGGCGAGACGAATCCGACGGTGGCCTCGGCTTGGCGAGCGCATGCTCGCGGCGGGCTCCTCGCCGGCCATGGCGGCACGGCGGCGGCGGTTCGCGGCGGCAGCGCGGCTGTGGCTGCGGCACGGCGCGACGGCGGAGCACGCTGAGCAGCGAGCGAGGTCAGGGGAGGGAGAGGCGGCGCGGAACGGTGCGGCGGCGCTCGATTAGCGTCGGTCGTGGCCTTACCGTGGCGGTTGAGCGGCGTCACGGAGGCGGGATGGCGAGGCGGAGCTTGAGCGCGCGCGGGAGTCGGCGGCGTGGAGCAGAGCGGCGACACTCGCGTGCACTGCTGCTGCTGCTGTGGCGCTCGGGCGAGGGCGAGAGAAAGTGAGAGTGAGCGGGAGAGCGAGTGGGACAGAGCGGGGGGTAGGGCGCCCTGTCGGAGCGGCCACCGCCCCGGCCGGCCGTACGCCGACGGCCACGTGGCGCTGGCGGGCTGGGCAGTGGCGCGGCATGGCGCAAATTCGTGCTCGGCGCGCGGGACCGGGCGCTGGCTGGGCCGGCTTCGGCCAGTGGGCCGAAAGGGTGGCGCCGGCCCACGAAGCCAGGTAAACCCTTCTTCATTTTTGTTTTTCAATTTTTTTTGTTTTAAAACACATTTTGACCAATTTAAAATGTTTTTCAGGTTTTGGTGCAAAAAACAAATGTTGCTCAGAATTTTAAACTCCACAAAATTGCTTTAAACATTATAGCCAAATTCGGTTTGCTTTTTAAATTAGAACATCAAACTTAATTTATAGCCAAGAGAAATATTATTTTAATTATAGCTAAATCAAATCAAATTTCAGGAATTAAACTTATTTTTATATTTCAACTAAAGCATGAGATTCAAGGTTGCAATTAGCATGATGGTTCAAGATTAAACAGATTAAACAAACAAGAATCAAGCAAGAGTAAATATCACATGAAATGATGATGCTATGCATGAATGCTTCATGTGATGAATGCTTTAGGTTTAATTAAGAATAGTTTAATTATGCTTAACACTTGAGGTGTTATAGCCCTTCCCCCCTTAAAGAAATCTCATCCCGAGATTTGAGTTACGAACCATTCATCATAGAAGTCTTTGTAAGCCCTCTTTAGATACTCTGTTATTTCCTAAGTAACATCTCTCTCATCATGGTGATCCCACTGAACCTTGTAGGTTCTTACCACTTGTCTTCTTATTGACCGATCCTTTGTGTCCAAAACTTTTACTGGCTGCTCCTTATAAGTCAAACTTGGCTTGAGTGTGATTCCTGGACTCCTTAGTCCTTCCTCTGGCACTCTCAAGCACTTTTTGAGTTGAGACACATGGAATACAGGGAAAATAGAACTCATGCTTTCTGGTAACCGCAACTCATAAGCAACGGGACCTTTCCTTTCAATGATCTCATAAGGACCAACATAACGAGGAGATAACTTCTTCTTGCTCCCAAAACGCTTTACCCTCTTCATAGGACTGACCTTGAGGTAAACATAGTCCCCGACTTCAAACTCAAGCGGTCTTCTCCGCTTATCTACGTATTTTTTCTGCCTTGATTGTGCTGCAACCATATGTTGTTGGATCGTTTTGATTTTGCTTTCTGCTTCACTTACAAAATCGGTACCATAAAACCTTCTTTCACTAGGTTCAATCCAATTCAAGGGTGTTCTGCACTTGCGACCATATAAAGCCTCAAAAGGTGCCATTTTGATGCTCTCTTGATAGCTATTATTATATGCAAACTCTGCTAGAGGTAACCATGATTCCCATGAACCCTTGGAAGACAACACACAAGCTCTCAACATATCTTCCAAAGTCTCGTTCAACCGTTCTGTTTGTCCCGAGGTTTGAGGGTGATAAGCTGTACTATGGATCAACTTTGTTCCCAAACTTTCTTGCATACGTTCCCAAAAGTGAGCTGTAAACTGCGGACCTTTGTAAGACACGATAGTCTTTGGTATACCATGCAACTTGACGATTTCTGTTAAATATTTCTCTGCACAATCTAGAGCTCTGTCTGCACTATGAGTGGGTAAAAAGTGAGCTGATTTTGTTAACCGATCGACAATCACCCAAATTGCGTCATGACCCTTCTTGGTTAATGGTAGACCGGTTATAAAATCCATACTTATGTCATCCCATTTCCAATCTGGCACAGATAACGGATTCAACAAACCTGCTGGTCTCATGTGGATAGCTTTGACTCTGCAACAGGTGTCACATCTAGCCACATAAGCTGCTACTTCCTTTTTCATCTTAGTCCACCAAAAGTGACTTCTCAAGTCATGGTACATCTTACTGCTTCTAGGGTGAATTGATAACTTGGACTTATGTGCTTTGTCCATTATCTTATTACAGAGATCATGATCTTTAGGCACGACCAGACGATCTTCAAACCACAACACTCCTTGCTCATCAATCCGAAAGTGCGGAATTTCTTCCTTTACCTTGCTTGGGTCAACTGATATGCCTTTCTCTAAAAGGATATGACCAAGGAAAGGGACTTCCTTTAGCCAAAACTCACACTTACTGAACTTGGCATACAACGTGTGATCTCTCAACCTTTGCAAAACCACTCGAAGATGTTTCTCATGGTCTTGTTCATTTTCTGAATATACCAGAATATCATCTATGAACACGATAACAAACTTGTCTAGCTCTGGCATGAACACTGAATTCGTTAACTGCATGAAATGCACTGGGGCATTGGTCAACCAAAAAGACATGACCAGATACTCAAACAATCCATATCTGGTAGAGAAAGCTATTTTCGGGATGTCCTTTGGCCTAATCTTTATCTGGTGGTAGCCTGACCTTAAGTCGATTTTAGAGAACACTCTTGCTTTGTCTAACTGGTCAAAGAGGATATCAATCCTGGGCAAAGGATACTTATTCTTTATTGTTACTGCATTGAGAGGTCTATAGTCCACACACATTCGTAAGGAATTATCCTTCTTCTTCTTTACGAAAAGTGCTGGACAACCCCATTCATAGGTACTGGGTTGAATTAAGCCTTTCTTTAACATATCTTGTAGTTGTTTCTTTAGTTCTGCTAACTCATTAGGAGGCATCCGATATGGTCTCCTTGATATCGGTGTTGTGCCGGGCGCGAGCTCTATGGCTAACTCAACATCCCTATCAGGGGGAAGACCTAGTAACTCCTCTGGAAACACATCTGGGAACTCACATACTACAGGTATGTCTTGAAGAGAAGTAACACGTGTAGCACAAGACAAGCTTAAAAGATCAGACTGACGTGGGAGCGGTAGCTGGAAACTACCCGTTCCCGTTGGAGCCTTAAGGGTTATTACTCTCTTAGATGTATCGATCACTACATTCCACTGTTTCATCCAATTCATTCCCAAAATCACATCCAAAACTAGACCAGGCATAACTACCAAGTCCATTTGGTATTTCTTAACCCCCAAGTGAAGGATTGCTCCTCGTACCACACGGTTAGTCAACATATCAGCCCCTACCGAGCTGATCCGATAAGCATACCCCAACTCATCCATTTTAAACTCATGTTTATGTGCAAAAGCTTGCCTCATGAAAGAATGTGATGAACCTGAATCAAATAACACAATTGCAGGGTGCTGGTTTACAGAAAACTTACCAGCTGTCACCGGTTCTCCCTCAGGGACCTCATCCATGGTGGTGTGATGCATACGAGCGGGGTAGGTGTTCTGCCTTTTCCGTTGGGGAAGAGGGCAAGTCCTGGAGAAATGCCCTTCCTGGCCACAATTAAAGCACAGACCCTTGACGTAGCTGCCACCACTGTTGTTGTTATTATTTCCCTTTCTTGCCTGGCCAGCCTTTGCAGGTGCACTATTAGCTTGGAAAGGAGCCTTGAAGTTCCTCTGCTGGTTCCTAGGGAACTGGTTCCTAGGGTTCCTCCTCTGAGGCGGCCTGAACCTAGCACCCGACACCGGGGGACGATAAGGAGGTCGCCCACCCATGGGTGCCCAAGGCTGTGACGGACCAGAGGAAAAGGCCCTCTTCTTGCTTTTAGCTGCAGCAAAACACTGATTGTTGCTCTCCTGCGTCAGGCAGTCACTGATAAAAGCATGGAAGGTTGGCTTGCTGTTAGTGCCCAAGAACTTTTTCATCTCGGGGTTCAGTACCCTCTTGAAGCTAGCGATCTTCTTAACATCAGTGTCCACAAACTCTGGGCAGTAGCGTGATAAGCTGGTGAACTGGTGAAGGTAGTCCTTCATGCTCTTAGTGCCCTGGGAAAGAGTCATAAACTCCTCAACCCTGAGAGCTGTCAAACCTGGTGGTATGTAGTTGTTGCAGAAAGCTGTGGTGAACCTGTCCCAGGTGATAGGAGCATTGGCAGGGAAGGTGGTACGAAAGTGCCTCCACCAAGTCCCTGCAGGACCCTGTAGCTGATGTGCTGCATACTCCACCTTTAGAGTCTCTGTCAACCTCAGAAGATGAAACTTTTACTCAATTGTGCCAGTCCATTCCTCAGCATCCAAGGGCTCCACTGCATCCTTGAAGACCGGTGGATTGGTTTGCTGGAACTCCTTGAACTGGCTGTACCTGTTAGCATCCTCTGCAGGTTGGCGGACATTTCCGCCAAGCCCTTGAGCTATATTGCGGAGTATCTCCTCCACATTCCTCTGAGCTTCCTCAGTGTTCCGCTGACTACAAAGCATAGCATTCATGAACATCTCAGCAGACATTGGAGGTGGTGGTGGTGGTGCTTGCTCCCGGTTATCACCAGCATTTTCACCCATGGTATTGTCTCCACCACCAGGAGCACTTGCGGAGGCAGCTGCGGGTGGAACAAAGGTACGATTATTGTTGCCACGGGTGTTGGTTGCCATCTGCATAACGAGGTTGAACACGATCAGAAAGGTTGATGTGAAAGTTGTAACTGATAACAACAAGGTGACAAGGAACTCATAACCAAAAGCTCTTGTAAGCTCAACAAAGATCCAACATGAAACAACACGAGTACTTAAATTAATGCAACAAGCATAAATTTGTCCATACATCCATGATTGCCAGCATACATACACTGGACTTTCGGTGTTCAGATCCCACCACCAACAACAAAAGATCCAAAACATCGGACCTCCATGAAATGAGACGGCGCATACGCAAAAGAACACAAAAGAGGCGCCCTACTGCTAACGAAGCTAGCTAGCCTGTGACTACTCATCGGCATCGTTGTCAGCACCAGAAGCGTCTCCAACTGAGGACGCGTCTCCCATGCCGACGTCAGCGTCAGGGGCAGAGGCATCGTTGATGCTGGACTCCTCGCCGTCGATGTCTCCAAGCTCCATCTCAGCTGCACCAGGAGGCACATAGGGATGCACCCCATGGTACAAGGCGTGGAACACCTCGTGCAGGTTGGCGTTAGCCGCCTCGAGCGCTATCACCTGCTGCTGTAGAAGGTTCCTCTGACCCCAGGCTTCATTCCTCTCCTGCACCAGCTGGGCGATCATCTCATCTGCCTCAGCTGCTGCCTGAGTCATGTTCTGCACCAGGGCTGCGGCCTCCTCCTCTCTCTCCACAGCCTAGTCCCTCTGCAGAACCATGTTCTCCAGCTGCTCCTGAAGCCTCGCAACTGAATGCTCAAGCTTCCTCTCCTTTCTTGCAGCCTTCCTCTTGTCATCACCTCGCAGGGTGTCTAGCCTCATGTTGGTGAACTCCAGACCATCATAGGCCCTCAGCATAACAAACATCACGCTCATGGCGTGACTGTCACTGGCCTGGCCCTCCTGTGGCCCTCTGACCAAGGCACTCCCCTCAGGCTGACCCCAGACAGAATCCCTGGGATCATCCCTAGGAAAAGCACCTGCCAAAGCAGCTGCCACCTCTCTAGGGAAGTCAGCCATCAGGCTCCTAACAACCTAAAGAGCTGCCCCCTCTGCTGCCTCTGCTAGGGTCCGACCCTCATACTCCAGCTCCCATCCATCCCAGCCACGTGCACCCTCCAGTGGCTGCACATTAATCTGCACATCCACTATGTGCTCCTCCTGCAGCTGGCGCTCAGTCCAACTGTACACCGACTCCTGGCCCTTGACGTACCCCACATCATGGAGCACCCTCCAGAGCAAGGTGGGCATGCCAAACTCACCCAAGAAGGTGTCTGAGAGGCGGCGGTCCCTTGGGGCCAACTGGTGACGTGGTACTCTGCCGGTGGACTTGCAATTGGCGGTCTTGGTGCGGGCCATCTGTTACAAGGTTATTTCTGGTGAGAACAGTATCATAACTCATTTAAATGGGGAAGGAATTTAATTTAAATTTCAAGTAAGGAAAGAGCAGAATTTATGCATTGATATGATATGACATTATGATATGATGCATGCACGTTCTTACGTTCTCACAACCTATGAAGGATCCCATAAGAACCCCTTTCTACCGTTAGGTCCGTGGCATACATCGATCTCTCATTAAAACGCAACTATGCATACTACACGATAGCGCTGTTATGTACCTGCAGAAAATTCATTTCAACCCACAAAGAACAATCCCAATGTATAAAAATCACCGGACACTTCCTAATACGCACTAGGTACATATCAGTTCGTTACCCAAACCTTGTGCATCAAGCTCGGAAAACTCACCCAACAATTCATACTCACAGATATGTTTGCGTAAAGCTTGCATATCTTTAAGTAACCATATCACTCCCTAGACCAACGGTTGGAAGGTCGTACTCTCACAACTCACAAATAGTTTTAATGCAATTTTCGAAATTTGTATCGTTCTTCCAAAGACTAATACCCCTGCACCTTTTAAAGATCCAGCATGAGCAAATCCCTGAGCCAAGTTAGTACTTAAATAAGCCACCTGAACTAGTAACTGGGCATAAGGGATATGACCTAGGCACACTTATAGTTTTGCTTTTTGAAATGGAAATGCACACGAAAACTTTTGGCAAATAGTTTGTATATTGAAAATTAAGTTTTTCTGGTTTGGAAATACTATGCGATTAGTAATCTACCGAACCATGCTCCGATACTAGCTGTAACAGAACGATCCGAATTATAAGAGATCAAGTACTAAAGTAGCCGAATTAACTGCCACTTAAGAGCACTTGAGCCCATATAGTCCCGGTAGTCCGTGAAATCTCAAAGGATTTCAAAACATTTCCACAATATAGCCAAGATCGAGATAGTTTAGTAGCACCATTCACACGATATAAGGTTCAACATAATAAAATAGTATCGGAGTGCGAAGACTCAACAGTTATTACAACCCATGGTTCAAATTGAAATAGAAGCGGAAGTCTTTAAACACGATAATCTCCAAAGTAGTTCTTAATAAAGTGCTAGACTAGGAACATATCCCGCAACAGCAAAAGAAGATTCTGGAAGTGACCAAGCCCATGGTCTAGAAGTCATCCCCAACGGGGTAGAGATAGTTAACACAATAACCATGCAGGAGCTGACCATCTGCAAAACAATATGGGATAAAACCCTGAGTACAAGGGGGTACTCAGCGAGACTTAACCATCATAAACGAAAATAAATACTCCAAGGAGTATGAAGGGTTATGGTGGTTTGGCTGACTCCTTTGCAGAAAAGCATGCGACTAACCTTTCAAGTTTTAGTAAAGATATAGCAACAAACTTTTAGTAAGATTACCTGTCATCTACATTAGCCACTAGTCTATGCCAAACATGTTGGAATTAAGCATACAAGAGGATCCATCATCATTCCAGGCTTTCCATAAACCAGATCGCCATCATTAGTTTCATAGTCGTGTAAATGTTGTCATCACCCTAGTCAAGTGCTCTCTAACCAGGAGCGATGGCGATTCGAATCAGATTCCTACTCAGCTGAGGGGGTATTCCCTACACAAACCACACTCACGCGCGTAGTGAGCTACAGGTCACCGAAGACACTATTTGGGTAAAGTTGCGTGATGGACAGGGACCACCGACACTCGGGGGCCGCCCGAAAGCCAGTACATATGAAGGTCTTAGATCACGCCCCTGTGTCCGAACCCTGCCTCGTACCAACACGATGCGTCGCCATCCAAACCCGGCCCGAATAAAGTACCGACTTCACGGTCGGAACGAGTTATCCTTCCAGTTAAGTGTAGGGCATGTGTTCAACATGACCAGACGAACGACAACAAAAACAGTCCTTAGTTGACACGGTCGAGTCACCCCCATCCAAAGTAAAGGGAGTTTCCCGCCGATCTTAGTTCCATTAACCATTCCGGCTATAATTCCAAGATAACCCATATCATGTGATGAGGATATGTCCTATATCTCTCGGGTAATGAAATCACCCGACTTCTATCGAACTAAGCCAACTAAGCATGACTGCCACGATCGAACTTTAGGTAACAAGGTAAAGGTATAGATAGGAGAACAAGGTAGTATGCATCAACGGTTGCACTTAACTCCTATACTTAATGCATCAATAAAGCAGGAATATTAAATGTTGGACTTTTGCAAACCGGGAGAATGCTCCGGGGCTTGCCTTGCTCAAAGATGCTGGCGACGTGGTTCGGGCACTCATGCATCTGGTCCTCCTCACCGAGCTCCTCGGGCTGCACCTCCTGAGTGGCTGGCTCCTGCTCCTGCGTCACGTTCTCCGGGTTCTCGTCCTGCAATCCTGTATGATGCGATGCGAGCATATATAAGCGGTTGTGATGAAATGGGAACATGATGAGATGATTATGGATGTGAAGTGCTCCATGTAACACTTAATAAATTCTAGCACACATAACAGAGGTGTAAGTTGAGTATTATAATTAACCAATTAAGCAAGCAAAGTTAACTAAATAACCTCTCCTAAACATGGATAAGATAACACTTGAAAATAAAGTTGTACTATGAAAAGCATCAAACAGTTCAACATGCATTTTTATTTAATACTACTAAATACCAAGATACCTCAGAAAAAGTATCAAATATTTATATTGCATAAAAAAATTATTAAAATTCATTAACCTAGTTATTTATCACATTTTAAACCCTACACAGATTTTCTAAACAGAACATAAGGTATTTCATATTTTTTATAGAGAGATCTCTACTACAGAAACCTAACAAAACAAATTTCACATTTTTCAGAGCTATAAATAATTAATTATGCATTTTCCAAGTTTTAGCCTTAAGCAAGATTAAATAAATCTACCCAGAAAACTTATACAATAAATCATGCAAGGTACATCAAACTGTAGATCAAGACAAAAGAAACCTAACAAAACTTGTTTGGCATTTTTAGCATTTTTCTGTGAATTGATATGTATTTTACATGATTCAAAATGAAATAAAGAAAACCCTTTTTCTTTTCTGATTAAACCCTAACTGCTACGCGGACCCGGGAACACACACAGACACACTCAACGGTGGCCGACAGGTGGGGCCTCGGGCCCACACGTCAGCCACACGCGAACAGGCGCACACGGCGGCGGCTCTGCTTGTTGCCGGCGAGGTCTTTGGCGACGGGGTGGGCAGCGTCGGCTTCACCTCGGCGAGACGAAGCCGACGGTGGCCTCGGCTTGGCGAGCGCATGCTCGCGGCGGGCTCCTCACCGGCCATGGCGGCATGACGGCGGCGGTTCGCGGTGGCAGCGCGGCTGCGGCTGCGACACGACGCGCGGAGCAGCGGTCGGCGTCCGTGGCTCGACGGTGGAGCACGCCGATTAGCGAGCGAGGTCAGGGGAGGGAGAGGCGGCGCGGAACGGCGCGGCGGCGCTTGGAGCCGAGCTCGACGGCCGCGGCGCGGCGGCGCTCGACTAGCGCCGGTCGTGGCCTTACCATGGCGGTTGAGCGGCGTCGCGAAGGCGGGATGGCGAGGCGGAGCTTGGGCGCGCGCGGGGGTCGGCGGTGTGGAGCGGAGCGGCGGGAACGGCACGGCGAGCGGCGGCACTCGCGTCCATTGCTCTTGCTGCTGCTGCGGCGCTCGGGCGAGGGCAAGAGAGAGTGACAGCGAGTGGGAGAGTGAGGGGGACAGAGCGGGGGTTAGGGCGCCCTGTCGGAGCGGCCATCGCCCCGGCCGGCCGTACGCCGGCGGCCACGTGGTGTTGACGGGCTGGGCAGCGGCGCGGCACGGCGCACATTCGCGCTCGGTGCGCGGGAGCGGGCGCAGGCTGGGTCGGCTTTGGCCAGTGGGCGGAAAGGGTGGCGCTGGCCCATGAAGCTAGGTAAACCCTTTTTCATTTTCTTTTTCAATTTTTTTGTTTTAAAACACATTTTGACCAATTTAAAATGTTTTTCAGGTTTTGGTGCAAAAACAAATGTTGCTCAGAATTTGAAACTGCACGAAATTGATTTAAACATTATAGCCAAATTCGGTTTACTTTTTAAATTAGAACATCAAACTTAATTTAAAGCCTAAAGAAATATTATTTTAATTATAACTAAATCAAATCAAATTTCAGGAATTAAGCTTATTTTTATATTTCAACTAAAGCATGAGATTCAAGGTTGCAATTAACATGATGGTTCAAGATTAAACAGATTAAACAAACAAGAATCAAGCAAGAGTAAATATCACATGAAATGTTGATGCTATGCATGAATGCTTCATGTGATGAATGCTTTAGGTTTAATTAAGAATAGTTTAATTATGCTTAACACTTGAGGTGTTACAATAACCATTCTAGGATGTGTGAGAAAGCTTGTTCATGGTTTAAACCGAGTTAACTATATTGAACATGTAATCTAGATTGAGCCACAACTAAGCTTCTCTCCAATAATCCTTAATTTGAGCACATATTTTATGATAATAGATGACAAAGGGGGAGAAGTAAGTAAGATGTCAAAGAAATATTTTTAAAATATAAGCACACAAGTAGGGGGAGCAATCCTATGAATCAAGTTGTTGCATTTCTTTGTGTATTCATAAGTACTTGCTTGCATTGTATTTATTTTGGAAATATTCATGCTTGTGTGGTGATTGCTAGAAACTTGATTATCATGATTCTTGAAGTGCTAGCATCCATAGGTCTTAGCCTAAGTCTTTGAATTTTTCAAGTGGTATTTCAAGTTTGCTTTCAAGTGGTTTCTAGGCATTCATGGTGCTAAGGAACGTATAAATATGCACTCCGATTGGTATCACGCTTCAAAGGTTCATTCTTTATACCTTAGCATCATTTGGTAGCATTCACTCTCCCACATTTCATATCTATGCATATGTGATCAAATTGAACCAAACTTATAAATCACATATGTAGGGGGAGCTAATACTACCAAAGTTGAATTTTTCACTCAAAATAATTATTTGTGAAAGGTTGTCATCAATTACCAAAAAGGGGAGATTGAAAGCCCAAGTTTGGTTTTGGTTAATTGATGACACCCATGGACTAACCCTATTTCTTAAGTTTGTGATCAAGGGTAATCCACACATGAGATGGAGCTTCATAAGATGATCATGATGGTTGATGGATCAAGTGCTCCATGGATAAGGAAAAGAAGAAAGAGAAAAACAAAAATGGGCTCAAGGCAAAGGTATATCATAGAAGCCATTTTTGGTTTGGTGATCAAGACACTATAGAGAGTGTGATCACATTTAGGATAGATAGTCGTACTATCAAGAAGTGAAAATTCGTGTCAATTACGGTTATCATGTGCCACTAGGTCATTTGCATTGCATATCTAAAATGAACCTAAGTGACAAGCAATGAAATAAAATCCAAGATGATTCAAAGTAAAATCTAACACACGTGCACAGGTGTTGTAACACTTAGTGTTAGCCCACATGAACTTGGTGTGAAGAAGGCAGCTCGGTTTGGCAAGAATCAAAGGTCTGGACGCTGTTCCGGATGCTAGGTCTTTGCTGTCCGGACAAACGCGGATGCGTCCGGAAGCATACCCTAGCCTTGGCTTACCGTGAACAGGAGGTCCAGAGCGGAGCTTCGGACGTAGGGTCCAGAGTTTGGAGCTCTCTAGACTCGCTCTGTGCTGAGTCCAGACACTGGTTGTTGTCCGAACATCGAGCTTCGGATGAGCGTTCGGAGTCAAGGAGCTCTCTAGACTGGCTCTGCATAGGGTCCGGATGCACTGGCTTATGGTCCGGAGTACAACTGTTCGACGCGTCGGAAGACACGTGTCAACGCAAGGTCAAGGCACCAACGGACGGATTCAAATGGAAGAGGGTCTGGATGCACGGCCTTTGGTCCGGACCCCCTATCTGCGCAACATCCTGAGTGACGCGGGAAGCTGAGGTTTGGGGCAAAAATGACTAGTTGCTTTGGAGTGGCTATATAAGTGCTTTGGCTGGCTACTAGGGCTCACTCTTGCACCTCCCATTCACTCTCACTCATTGTGCTTGCTTGAGATAGCCCCCAACTCATCTCTCTTTGCTTATCTTGCATATTCATGAGAGTTTGAGTGATCCAAGTTCTTTGATCATTGCATTGCATTTTAGTGGCACTTGGTAATCGTCATCGCCATGGGATTTCTTGTTATTCTTGGTGTTTGCCAACACCTAGACGGCTTGGGCAATTGAGGAAGCTTCGGCGTGAGTTGGTGATTGTTCGTGGCCGGCTTCGATGATTGTGAGAGGGCTTGTACCCACCTCGGCGGAGCGCCAAAGGGTAACTCTCGTGGATTGCTCGTGTCTTTGAGTTACCCTCATTTGTGGATTGATTCTTGTGGTGCCCGAGTAGTGGGCTAGGCTTGTGATTGCTTATTAGCCACCGAATCACCAAGTGAGTGGTTGACATAACGGGGACTAGCTTGGTGGCAACCAAGTGAACCTCGGGAGAAAAATCATTGTGTCATCTTGTCTCCCGGCCTCTCATTGGTTTTCATTGTGATTGGTTCTATTGATTCATCCATCCATCACAAGACATTGGTATAATCACCTCTATCCTCTTTGTATTTACTTTCTTCATATCTTGTGTAGTTAGCTCTCTTGCTAAATAGTTTACCTTGTTAGTTGTTCTTGCTAGCTTGAGTTGAGCATCTTAGGTTTTTTCTATTGTTTGATAGATACTCAATAGACTAGAATTGTTTGGATAGGTGGCTTTGCACTCCTAGTAGAGCTAGAGCAAAAAACTTCGCTTAGTGTTAATTTAACCCTTTGCTCTAGTGATTTGTAAAAATTTTTAATAGGCTATTCACCTCCTCTAGCCATCTAGAATCTTTCACACATGTCCACGCCGTGGGCCATGGCCAAGGCCTTGCACAGTGACCATCCTGAGGCAATGACGCAATGGCCATATGTAGCAGCGCGCTGGGCAGTGGACCTTTCTTTCCTACAAGGCTGCGACTATGACCCCACGTACCTACGGGTAGTAACAGCCCCCGGATAGTGTTTGCTAAGACTGACTGCACCGCATACTGTAAATTCGTATTGAGGATGTCTTTACAGGAAAAAGCTGCAGCGGGGTACGCTATCCCACATGCTATTGAAGTGGACGGGCGAGCGTCTGCTACTTCTGGCGGACAAGCTGTTGTTTGGCGCGAGATGGGAGGCAGAGCACATGCGCGGTCCTACTGCTGCTGCTATATCAACTAACTAAAAATAAATTATTACTCACAATCAGAAAACAAATTAAATTTCATTTACACTATTAAAATTATTTTAATAAATCCTTCAAAACAAGATCTCACATGAATATAAATAATGTGATAAGTGAGCTCCACTATTGGTAGTTGATATATAATACTACCTTCATCCCTAAAAGAATGCAACTATAGGAAACGTACCATACTACTACAGAATAGACCTTTGACCGATATGTAAAACTGACAATAGTCTCGGACAAACTTGCGCTCGGGACAAAAAATGTCTTTAGTCCCGGATGGTAACACCAACCGAGACTAAAGGTCCTGTCCAACGACTCTGGTGTCAGTCTGTTGAGTTACCAACCGGGACTAAAGTTCAAACTTTAGTCCCAGTTCTGGATACCTACCAGGACTAAATCGTTAGTCTCAGTTTGTGGTCACAACCGGGGACTAAAGGATGACTTTTAGTCCGCGTTATTAATATGAACCAGGGCTAAACCTTTGCTCCCTTAAACAGTTTTCTTCCTCCCCAACCCGAGCCATGTACTGTGTGTTCTTGAGTGTGTTAAGACCTAACTTTCCTTAGCTCTCTAGCTCCCTATATCTCTCTATGCTTCTTTTTTATTTGAAATCATTTTGTTATACAAAACTACATCGGAATTTTAAAGTTTTGAAATTCAAATTTTATAAATAGCCCTAGATGGAAAAACTTTCTAAACAAAAAGTGTAGATATCAAAAAGTTACGAAACTTTGTAGTTGATAACTTTTTTATTTGAATTTGTTTAGCGCCTTAAATAAGAAATGTACACTCAATGAAAAAATAGGCGGGAAATGAAACAGCTGAGAGGCAACATTTTTTTAGAGCGTGCCAAAAACATTTTAGTCCTGGTCTTCAGTACCAACCTTCAGTACCAACCGAGAGTAAAAGCTAACCTTTAGTCACGGTTGGTATTACCATCCGGGACTAAAGATCCACCTTTAGTCCCGGTTGGTAACACCAATCGGGACTAGAGGTGTTTTAGTCCCTGTTGGGCTAGTATATATAATTGTGCGGACTCTCCTGGTCTTCTTCTCCAACCCGTCATCTTCATCCCCCGCCGATCCGCCTCCTCGTTAGCGCCACCACCGCCTAGACGTGCCGCCACCTCGTTCGCGCCACCACCGCCTCGAGACGCGCCAGCGCCTCCTCCGTGCATCCTTGTCGGCGCCACCACCGCGTAGTCTGCGCCACCATCTCTTGTGCCTCAACGCGCCACAGCCGAGGCACCACCACCGACGAGGTTATTTAATATATGCTATTAAATGTAATCTTAGTATATGTTATGAAATTTAATCTCATATATGTTATTTAATATATGCTATGAAATGTAATCTTAGTATATGTTATAAAATTTAATATATGCTATGAAATTTAATCTCATATATGTTATTTAATATATGCTATGAAATAAAATCTTAGTATATGTTATGAAATTTAATATATGCTATGAAATTTAATCTCATATATGTTATTTAATATATGCTATGAAATGTAATCTTAGTATATGTTATTTAATATATGCTATGCAATTTAATCTCATATATGCCATTTAATATATGCTATGAAATTTAATCTCATATATGTTATTTAATATATGCTATGAAATAGAGTCTTATAATATGTTATTTAATATATAGATGGCTGGACATTCGATTTCTCCCACCACTAGAAGTCATTGGTTGGAATGGTTATTGTACTTAGATGGTTTTCGATCCAGTATTACCGGTAGTTCCAGTAAAACATTCAAGCATAGTAAGTTAATCAATATATGTTTGATATATAAGAAACTAAATTATTCAAGTTAATTAACATGTCTTATATGTACGGTAAATAATTGATTCAATTGTTTGGCTTAAAGGAACACTCGCCTATTTCGGAGTTGACAATGTGGATGTTTAGATTTATCATGTAGATAATAGTCCACTACTCCAATATCGTATTTCATTTTCAATTGTCGTTAAGATGGGTCATGGTCGTGGTCGTGGTCGTGGTGACAATCGCAATATGGTACAAATCTCAGAGGTGAGAATATAGACATCGCAACGAGGTGTTGCTATTAAGTATGTTGTCATGGCATGTGCAACTACGTTCTCAAGAAATGGGATCATCCTTCCTACTCTGTCCTCGGTGAAGATTCAAGCTATGAATCTCAACATGTTTCATGATCTTCGGAATTTCTATGCACAAACAGCTCAGAACGCACCAATGGTAAGTCTAAGTCGAACTCGTAGCTTATACTTAGATTTGTTCTTGTATGTTGTCAATATTGCTCTCATAATTAATCCTATTTTCTTCCAATACTTATAGGTAGAGGAGTATGACATGACCTATGCATGGTGTAGTTTTGAAGCCATTCTAAATGAACCAATGGATGGATTGGGTTATGAGTGAAAATATGCTGATGAAGAGACAACACTAACTATACAAGAATTTCAGACAAAGTTGATTGCGACTAAAAAGGATGACCCACCAACTACTAGAGCATCGTTAGCTGTTGATAGTACACCATGTGGTCGTAGTTGTGAAGCAATAGAGAGTGCACTATTTAATGCGCTGTTCTTCATCGATGAGATTTTTGGTTACAAGATCGGTAACCTATACTTCACCGAATTGATAGTGCGAGAAAGCTCAATGCATCTTTGAACTATTATACAATAAGATTGAAACTTCAGTGAATTTTTATTGAAGGCTAGCCTTGTACATATGTATATAGTTTTGTACTATAATTTTATTTGATACATATACATATATTTGCAGCGAAGAATACATATTTGAAAACATAATATAAACCCTAAAACCAAAACCAATAATAAAATAAAATGAAAACAAAAAAGAAAAAAATGACATTTAGTTCACCAACCGGGACTAAAAGGGGTCAGCCAGTGACGTATTCTGGCGCACCTTTTAGTTACGGTTGGTATCACCAATTGGCCTTTAGTCCCAGGCCACAGAACTGGGACTAAAGTTGGGACTTTTAGTCCCGATTTCTTAGTTCCGGCTCCATAACCAGGACTAAAGCCCCTTGAAGCCTGGGACCAATAGCCTGTTCTGTAGTAGTGCAGTCAAGTTTATCCGTCTTTGATCAATTTTATATTAAATAGTATTAGTATTTATGTTTTTAAATATTTTATTATGAAAAATATATTTTATAACTAATTTAACGATACTAATTTCATATCACGAATTTTAGTACTTTTTTTATATAAATTTAGCCAAAGTTCAAACTATTTGACTCTTCGATAAGTGAGAATTATATTTTTTCTGGGTCGGAGATAGAATGAGATATAGAGGATAATGTATGTGGAAAAAATATGTATAGAAGAAAGAATCTTGATGACTAGTTAGGATGAACAGAGGATGATGAGTGAGTCTAAAAAAAAAGAAATTTACACTACTGTACTGTTTGTACAAACAAGACTGTATTTGTAGTTTTGTACTATATTATATATACATATATATACAGGATACAGGAAACAGTGGCAGTACACATCCAGACACAAGAGAGGCCGATGATCAATATATCAAGACACCGAACGACGACCACCAATCTCATGAAGGAGGATGACCGATGACTACATGATCGAGCAAGCACTCGGGTTGTCGTCACTGAAGTAGTTCCGTACGGCGGCTGGCACTACGTCGCCGGGCATCTCCTGGTAGTTCCCGTAGAGCTCGGAGTCATAGTACCCGTGCACATGGTAGTTGTAGGAGCTGTCCTTGGCCTGGGGGTACTGCGCCACCGGCTTCCTGGCCACCGCCGAGACGCCGCCGCCGCCGCCGCCGTTCTTGCCGGCGCGCGAGACGCTGCTGTATTTGTGGTGCAGCTGCGCCTGCGTGGGCTTGGCCTGGTACTGGTACTGGTACTGGTAGTAGGCCGTCGGCGCGTGGGCATGGTGGTTGTAGGCGGACGGCCACAGCACGGCGAGCCTGCCCGTGCGGCGCGCTGCGCGGAGCGCCTTCTTCTGGCTCACCGATCCCGTGACTGTCACCTTGCCGTGCATCCTGTCTATGCTTACGTGGTGCACTCCTGGAGGAAGAGGAGAATCATCGAGCAGTCAAAACTCAAAAGCACTGCTGGTGGATTTGATCATGAGACATTCTCGTATACTTGCTACATGCATATACGCACCTTCGAGCTTTTCCAGGGCCCTCCTCACCTTGCCTTCGCAACCGTCACAGTCGATGTTCACATGCATCTCCACGATCTGCAAACACACGACACGACGATGGTTTAGATTCAGAGAGGGATATTTATTATGAGAGTAGTAAACACAAACATCATTCATCAAGTCAAATCATTGGCAAGTGATTTATGTTAGAGCGAACACAAACTCAAAGCTTACCGTCATGGTTCCTCCTTGGACAGACGATAAAGGAGATTCACTGTGGGGAGTTCACTAGGACAGTGTGTAGTGGTGTATATATGCACAAGAATCACTACTGGAGATGCAGGAGAGAAGACATGGGTATTAGAGGAAGATATTAAGTCACGAGCCAAGTCAAGTAGGAGAATATTATTGCCGGCTATTTTGTTTTTTTTTTGTTTTTTTGACGGAAACGATGGGGGACAAACAGTCCCCACCTGGTATATTGCCGGCTAATTTCGGTGTTGCTGTAGCCCACCTCAGCGCTCATTTAATTTGCCTTATACGTCGCTGGCTGTGCTTATCCCAGTATTTCTTTCCTACGAATGCCATGGAAGTTGCGTGCCATTACTTAAGATGCTTCGGTCACGAACAACAACCAGCCAAGTAAACTATGTTGAAACAACGCAGCAGGGATTGCGTTGTGTAAGATAGATATATATGCAAATTGAGCAAGTAGGCAGACACAACTATCAGGTCGCTGTTTCTGTGAAGGCCAACCACCGAGAGAGCTTCATTTTATTTAATCCAAGTTAATTTAATTATGATTGTTATCTGATCAAGTCTTTTGATCACTAGCAGAGAAATGACCTTCGATTCACATCATTAGTTCCTGTTGTGTTGTTGGGGTCCGAGACTGTAACATGAGCTGAGACTAAAAGCTATCATTTAGTCCCGGTTAGTACAGACTAAAAGGCTAGTTGGTGTCCCCAATTAAGACTAAAGATTTCTCATCTAGGACTAAAGATCCTCCATGTAATTGGGTTGATAGGGAAGGTACGCGCGAGGCAAGAGGTCCTGAGTGTGAACTTCACGCACCATAAGAAAGGTATCTTTTTAGTTCTGAGACGGGGTTTAATACCGGTTGTATGACCCGAGATTTAGGGCTTGTTTGATCCCACCTCCTAAAGTTTAGTGACTGAATTTTAATCACTTTTGTGACTAAACTCCCAAACAAACTGACTAATATAAAGTAGATTAGTCTCATTAGTCACCCAAGAGGTGCTAAAAGTGACTAAAATACAACTTGAACTACTTTAATATAGTTTAGTCATTAGAACCAAACAGGGGTGACTAAAGTTTAGTCATTGGTTTTAATAGCTAAATTTTAGTCATAAGTGTTGGTGTAATCCTGGTCACACTGACAGTGGACACCTGGAGCAGCAACGTGGCATGGGGCAGTTGGTCAAGCAAGGCTCTAAGACTCACTTTGAATCAAGGCACAGCGGGGAGACAAGCGGTGAACGCGCCCACGACGCTGCAGTTATCTGCATTGTGTGTTTTTAGTCATATTCAGTACGTGTTTACGTGTGGTTACTTTCTGTAATCGTGTCTATCAGCTATATCAGCTACGGTAGAAGTAGTTGGGTGTGTTGCGTGTTGTGTTATGCACTTGTAAGCCAGTCAGGCTCATTGTATCCAGAACCACCAAGAGCGAAAGGGGCGTTGTCACCCTGTAGACATCGGGGCAGTTGCCCAAATCTGTTCTTCATTTTTCTTATGTTGTTCGTTCGATCCAGCCACATACAACATGTGATTGAGTTCTTGAGCTAACATCTGGTATCGGAGCCTTGATTACACGCAGAGACACTCGGGATCTCATCCATGTCGATTGTTGCGAGCGGCAGCGGGAGTGGGGAAGGAGCGCGAGGCGGCGGGGAAGCGCATCAAGTGTATCCATCTCTAACGGACTCGAATTATACCAGTTGGTGTATTCGCGTTCAAGTGATTATGGAGGATCGGGAAGAGTGGGAAGTGGTGGAACCAGATACAGAGGTAGCGCCACTGACATCGGCTGATGCAGCATGCTGGCGAAGTTAATTGCCAAGGATAAAAAGGTAAAGCCCATCTACTTCATTGTATCTCTGACGACATCTTGATGCAAGTTGCTAAGAAGAAGACAGGGAAGGAGGTATGAGATTCCTTGAAGGCACGGTTTGTTGGTGCTGATCGAGTTAGAGATGCACGGTTGCAAACCTTGAAGAGCAAAATTGATGCGGTTGAGATGAAGGATGATGAACCATTGGATCAAATTGTGGGGAAACTGACGACATTGTTAGTTAAGAGTAGCGACTTGGTGGGGAACATCACCGATGCAGATCTGGTGAAGAAGTTGTTCGATATTGTGCCCGATCGGTACCTCACCATTGTGGCGGGAATTGAACAGTTCTATGATCTGAAGAACTTCGCATTCGATGAAGTTGTAGGACGTCTAAAAGATTTTGAAGAACGGACATGGCGAGGCAACAACAGTGCTCGTTCAGTGAAAGGCCAGGTTCTCTTGACTCAAGCTGAGTGGGAGGCAAGGCAGAAGCAATTAGATGGTGATTCCTCGAGGAAGGGGAAGAGAGGAGGTGGAGGTTGGCATAGGAGAAGTCATGGCCGTGGAGGTGGAAGCAGTGGCTAAGGCAGTGCACCAGAAGCTAGCAAGGATGGCACTGGGAAGCGTGACAAAAGTCACATCATATGCTTCAAGTGTCATGGCTATGGGCATTATGCAATCCAATGCCCAGGTGAGAAGAAGAAGGAAGAAGCCCACTTAGTCAAGGTGGAGAGAGAGCCTGCAGTTCTATTGGCAGAAACTGTTTTGCTGGGTCGGCTATAGTGGTCTTTTGAAGACAGGATTTAGAAACTGTTCCTGAATGAAGCCAAAGTGCAGCTTGAGCTTCATTTGACTAGTGGAGGTGATCCATCAAGCAAGGTGTGGTACTTGGACAATGAAGCAAGCAACCACGTGACTGGTGACCACACGAAATTCAGAGATCTGAATAGTGCTATTTCTGCCAAGGTAAGATTTGGGGATGATTCTATAGTAGAAATCATGGGCAGAGGTAGTGTAGTGTTCCAAGGTAAGAAGGGTGATCAATGGGTGTTATCTGATGTCTACTACATACCAAAGTTGAGAAGCAATCTAAGCAGCCTAGGTCAGTTAACTGAACTAGGACACAGAGTTATGCTTGATGATAATGTGTTAGAAGTCTCAGAGAAGCTGTTGACACCGGTATGTGTCAATGTAAACCAAGTGTGCTGAACGGCAGGAGAATGGTTGTTGTTCACCATCGGCATTGAAATGCTACTGGTTAGGTTACCGATGGGGTCAGAAGAAGGTCGCTTTGATTGAGGGAGACGTTAAAGAAGAAAAGAAGCTACTTGCCAATAAGTAGAGATTGTCGATTAAGTGTTGATGCCTATGGAAGTAGGAAAGCACTATTGATGAAGGCAGAAGGGATGTTGCCGATGAGAGCAGGAAGGTGTTACCGATAGGAGCAGAGGTGCTACCGATGGAATTAGAGGAAGGTTGCAGACTAAAAGTTTGCCGATGGAATGTTTCATCGTAAAGGAGACGGATATGGAAACTGGTGATGTTTATACCAGTGTTATTATTATAGTTTGAGTCCGACTCTTGCACGAGTCGTTTATTTCCTTAAAAATAGGAGTTTTGTTTAGGAAAGATATGAGTCGTTTCTGTTTACAACTCCCTTTGCTAGGGTATAAATATGCACCGAGGGGGTGGTGTAAAAGGATATACACAATCAATCAAAGAGCTTACTATTTTCATCTACTTTTCCAGCAAATTTACTTTTCGCATTAGCTTAGTTAATCTACGAGTTCTTTCCAAGTTTCGACGGATCATCTCTGTCAATCTTGCAAGATCCGCGTTTCGAGCAATTTGAGCCTTGACATCCGGGCGTATCGCTGTCGTCTCGTTCAATCTTGTTCTAGCTATCGTCCTTGTCGATTAATTGGTCAAATCGACTGGCACACCTTGGATATCGATTGTGGGTATAAGCCCGAGGTGTTCGCAGATCCTGACGCTTTTTTGTGTCAACACCTCTTTTGGCACACCCGGTGGGACAGATTCAATCTCATGGAGAATACTGGAATCAATCCAAGCAATGTCATCGAAGTCTCCGAAGAGAATCTGAAAGATGATCAGAAGCAGGCTATGGAGCAGGCTATGGAGGAGTACAAGCAATTGTATTTGAAATCCTTCAACCTAAACAGGAGTGGCGAAGCTATCCAGAAGCAAGATCCACCGTTGCCACGGCAGGTCACTTTCGACGCCAATCCGGATAAATTACAGGAGATGGTTAATTCTGCACTAAATCAGGCATTAATTACCCACTCCAGTGTGCCGTCTAATACTGTATACAATGCTGTTATGCAATCTTTCAAGGAAGGAAAAGCACCCCAGTATGTTGGTCCAGCGTATCATCAACCTGGATCGGCATCTATGGCAAATCCATCGGTGGCTCCAACAGCATCTTCCCAACCTGTGGGCCCATCTGCCGATGAGGTTACGCCGCCAAGATCGAGCCCTGCAAGTGTCACTTGATTGAATACAGATCTGGTGGCATCGGCAATGTCAGAACCCGTAACTAAGAGTCAGCCAACTCCTGCTAACTGGTGGGGATACGGTATGCCTCCAAATCCATCTGTTGATTCTAATCTGATCCAAAGTAACAATGCATCATGGAAGGGTCCTGTGGCATCGGCAATGCCTTTGCAGTCGATGATCCCTATGATGCATTATGCTATATCCTCCCCGACTATGCAATTGCCGTCGGAAGATCTTCAAGTGGTAATACCCAAAATGCCTCTTATGCCACCATCGACAAGTTCTTTAGAGATGCTACAAGGCCACACAGCTGCAAGTCAACCCATGGCAGTGGTAAATCCTCAAGCTGGAGTATCCGCACATCAAGGTGGCCAATTTGTTGACTACTCGAGAATGCAAGAGCAACTGGCACCAGCTAGCTATCAACCATCGGCAAATTACAGGCCGTTGACTTATAATCCTAGATGGACTGGACCAATTCCAATCCAAAAATAGGTGGTACAACCTGGGTATCAGTACCTGGAAAAACCCTCAGAGTGGGGCATCGGCACATCAACCGATGAGTGTAATGCCTCGGTCTTTCCCAATGGGCGTTCAAAGTGGTCCCTCGGCAAATCAGCCGATGTACAATATTCAGCGGCTAATGTTGCACCTGCACCAGCTGCTCCGGCCTATCTGCCACAAAGATATGAGGAGTATATCATCCAGTGCAGCCGATCAACATTCCACAAGTGCATCGGCAAGATCAAGATGCATACTGGACCGATAAGATTGCCGAAGTGATGAAAGAGCAATTCGGCATCAAACCTAAGGTTAATACATATTCTTATCGGACGCCGTACCCTCCAGGATATGATCTGATTCCTCTCCCAAATCGGTACAAGGTGCCGGATTTCACAAAGTTTTCTAGCTAAGATGACACATCAACTATGGAGCACATCAACCGCTTCATTATCCAGTGCGGGGAGGCAGCTAGTAGAGATGAATTGAGGTGAGATTGTTCTCATCGTCATTATCTGAATTGGCATTCACATGGTTCATTTCACTACCTCCAAATTCTGTGATCACTTGGGCTGATCTGGAGAAGCAGTTTCACAAATACTTCTTCGCTGGCATACATGAGAAGAAGATTCCAGATTTGGTTAAGTTGAGGCACCGTAATGACGAATCGGTAGAAAGCTTCATCCAGAGGTTGCGAGACATAAAGAACAAGTGCTACAGCTTGGTGCTTGATGATCGGCAATTGGCAGATTTGGTCTTCCAGGGATTACTGCCACATATCAAGGATAAATATGCGTCTCATGAGTTTGAAAGTTTGAGCCATCTCGTGCAGAGAATTGCCGATCAGGACGTTAAAGCTTTTGAGCCTAGAAAGACTTGGAATAAGAAGGTGTCCTTCACGGAGCAAGAAGATTCTGAGTCGGATGAAGAGCTAAGTATCGACGCTGCTAAATGGGTAAAAGATAAGAAGTCGGTATCCTGTCCATTTGGTCAGAAAGAAGCTGAGAGATTCACCTTTGATATCACCAAGACCGATAGGATGTTTGATCTATTGCTTCAAGAAGGGCGGATTAAGCTGGCGCTTAACCAGGTAATTCCATCGGCCGAAGAGCTTAGAAGGATCAGGTATTGCAAGTGGCACAATGCAACTTCGCACAGTACCAATGATTGCAAAGTCTGTAGGCAACAATTGCAGTTAGAAATTGAATCTGGGAGAATTAAGTTGAAAATTCCAAGGCCCAAAAACCGATGAAGATCGACCAGCACCCGTTTCCAAATAACATGGTGGAAGCTAGTGGAAAAAACTAAAGTACTGACATCGGAAGCTGCCAAGAAAAGTGCGTCGGTGGATCCTGAACATCAAATAACCACACATGAAGTAAAAGGAAGAAGATTTGCCGATGATAGAAAAGGCAAGAGGTTGCCGATGAAAGCAGCAATGCCAGGAGATCCCAAGGCGTTGTAATGACGCATAGGCGGCCACGGCAAGATTATCGGCAATCGCAGGAAGAGCGATATCGGCAGCAGGAGGAAGAAAGGCGCCAAGAGTGGTATCGGCATAAATATCACTGGAGATGTCCCTTCTTTGTTCATTGCTAGGAGGAAGGCATTAAGCTACCCACTGTCGATAATTGCTCTGAATGCAATGGGTAGTACCCTGCTGATCGGTCAGAAAAGAAACCTTGTTTTGACGATCGGACATCAAACTATAGCAGGCCGATCAGAGAAAAGAGATCAGCGCATGATCGGCTGGGGGGCAATCTCAGCATACATGACAGACTTGGCAGGTGCGTTGGTCAAGAAGACCTTGAAGAGATGGCTAATGCAAGAGTGCCTGATGAGGAGATATTCTCTAGGGATCCAAACGTGAGGGGTGGTGCAGATACAAGCAATGAGAAACAGTACCAGCCTGTTTGGAAGACTAGGCTTCCTCAATAGTGCCCTAAGGGTCTGACAAAGACTCAAAAAGAATGATCCAACACGAACGCCAAGAAGGCTTGTATCACGGTGAAAATCCTTCAAGGGAAAGATCTCCAATTAAGTAGTGGAGGCCAAAACACAAGGATAGAGATCCATCGACAGAAATCAACATGGTTGTTATATTGCTGATGGAATTTATGGCGCCCGCTAATGATGAGGAAGAGACTGCTGAGATGACACAGTTGGTGTTGGACCCGATGCCAGCTGTCTTCGAAAAGCCTGCTGATGATGAAAGGCAACACTTGGGGCCTTGTTTGTCAAAGGCAAAGTAGATGAGCAGCCAGTGTCAAGAATGCTGGTGGATGGCGGGCATCAATCAATATAATGCCATACGTCATGTTTAGGAAGCTTGGGAAAGGTGACCAAGACTTAGTCAAAACAGACATGAAGCTCAAAGATTTTGAAGGCAATGTGTCACCAGCTATGGGAGCAGTGTGCGTTGAGTTGACCATCGGCAGTAAAACTTTGCCGACGACATTTTTCGTGATCAGTGGCAAGGGCACCTACAACTTGCTCTTGGGGAGGGATTGGATCCATGCTAATTTCTGCATTCCTTCCCCCATGCACGAAAGCCTCATACAATGGGTTGGAGACAAGATTGAAGTCGTCCAAAGTGAAGCCCCGTCGATCGTTGCATCGGCAGAATCGGAAACATATGAGCAAACCAGATGCATATCAGGAGAGGCTTGGGATACAGAGTTCCTCAATGTTGCCGATTATCGAATTACACCGATCCAAGCAGTCGGTTTTGAAGAAGAGTATTAATGGATCAGTTCGCCGATGATGGAAAGCTGCGGTAGGGGTTCACGTCCGCCGATGATTTACTAGAAATAGATATCGGCGATGGCAGTAGGCCCCACCAACTTTTATTAGTGCTAAGTTAGACTCCCAATGTAAACAACAGTTGAGTTATTTATTAAAGGAATATAAAGATTGCTTTGCTTGGATTATATAGAGATGCCTGGTCTAGACCGATCAATAGTTGAACATCGGTTACCTATTAAGTCTAGTTTCGAACCTCATCAACAACAAGCACGCCGATGCAATCCTAATGTATTAGCTGACATAAAGCTGAAATTACAAAATTGATTGAGGCTGGACTTATTTGGCAATGTCAATTGGATTTCTAATGTGGTTCCTGTATATAAGAAAAATGGAAAACTCCGTGTTTGTATTGATTTCAAGAATCTCAACAAGGCTACGCCGATGGACGGTTATCCGATGCCTGTTGCCGATCTACTGGTTGATGGTGCTGCTGGATATCAAATCATTAGTTTTATGGATGGTAATGCTGGATATAATCAAATATTTATGGCTAAGAAAGACATATCCAAGACTGCTTTTCGATGTCCGGGTCACGTTGGTTTATTTGAGTGGGTCGTAATGAATTTTGGTTTAAAGAACGCCGGTGCTACTTATCAGAGAGCAATGAATTACATCTTTCATAAGTACATCAGCACAATAGTTGAAATTTACATTGACGATGTGGTGGTTAAATCCAAAAACTTCAAGAAGCATCTTGCCGATTTACGGAAGATTCTAGAGTGCACAAGGGAACATGTGTTGAAGATGAATCCTAATAAGTGTGCATTTGATGTATGGGCAGTCATTCTTGGTTTCATGGTGCATCAGAGAGGTATAGAGATCGGTAGAAAGTCTATTGATGCGATTAATAAGGTGGTTGCTCCTACAAACAAGACTGAGTTGCAATCCTTGATCGGCAAGATTAATTTCATTAGAAGATTTATATCTAATTTGTCTGGGAAGATTAAGTCTTTTAGCCCTCTGTTGAATCTGAAGGCCGGTCAGGAGGTTGTGTGGAAAGAGGAACAACAATCAGCCTTAGAAGAGATTAAGAAATATTTGGTAAATCCTCCAGTTTTAGTTCCACCTCAAACACGGAAGTCTTTCAGGTTGTATTTATCTGCCGATGATAGCATTATCGGATCAGCCTTAATCCAAGAATTTGAAGGGAAGGAACGGGTGATTTATTATTTAAGTAGAAGATTGGTGGATGCTGAGATTAGATATTCGGCCGTAGAGAAATTATGTCTATGTTTGTACTTCTCTTGTACTAAATTAAGGCATTATTTGTTATCAGCCGAGTGTACTGTCATAATGCAAAGATGACGTCGTTAAATACATTTGTCGATGCCGATATTAAGTGGAAGAATCGCAAGTGGATTTTGGCACTGTCAAGTTTGATTTAAGGTATGAATCGGCTAAGGCGGTCAAAGGTCAAGTAATGGCCGATTTTGTTACTCACATTGTGGTACAGTGAACTCCGTACAGATTGCTCCTTGGACTTTGTTTTTTGATGGATCCACATGCAAGGAAGAGCAGGTATCATATTGTTTTAATTTCACCCAGAGGGCAAAGTATGAAATCTCATTGCCGATTGTTGCTACTTCAACAAACAATCAGGCTGAATACCAGGCTTTGCTGAAAGGGTTGGAATTACTCAGGATGTGCGTGCTGATGCTGTTGAAATCTTTGGCGATTCCATGTTGGTGATCAATCAGTTGATTGGATTTATGAATGCCGAAGTGAAGTTTTGATTGCGCATCATGAAAAGTGTTTGCAATTATTGAGGGAATTTAAAGAATACCGCCTAGAAGCATATTCCTAGATTGCATAATGAAGAAGCTAATCGTTGGCGCAGTTGCTTCAGGATATCATCTAATTCGGGGGATAATAACATCGGTGATGGTTGCTGATGATTGGAGAAAAAGAGATTGCCGACTACTTAAGGGATCCAGAAAGGCGTCTAAGGTTCAGCTACCAAGTATGTACTCCTTGACGATGAGTTGTATTATCGGACAATCGATGGAGTTTTGCTCAAATGCCTTGGTAAAAGAAGAATCAAAGAATTGATGGGCGAAATCCATGAAGGAGTGTGTGGAGCACATCAATCGGCATTTAAGATGAAGTGGATGATTAGATGGAATGGATATTATTGGCCGACGATTCTTGAAGATTGCTTTAGCTACTTTAAAGGTGCCAAGATTGTCAGAAATTTGGAGATGTTCAGAGAGCACCTGCATCAGCAATGAATCCTATAATCAAGCTTTGGCCGTTTGGGGGATGGGCCATTGATCCATCGGCCAGATTTATCCCCGTCCAGAAAGGGGGCATAAGTTTATACTTGTTGCTAACCGATTTTTTCACAAAGTGGGTTTGAAGCTATTCCGTTGAAAAAGGTGACATCGCAAATATGATAGCTTTGTAAAGGACATATTGTTTATCGATTGGTATTCCTAAAACTATTACAACCGATCAAGGAACATGTTTACATCTGGAGATTTTGATGAGTTTGCTATCCGTATGGGTTTAAGGTTTTGAACTCTTCTCCTTTTTAAATCTCAAAACTAATGGTCAAGCTGAAGACACTAATAAAGGATAACTAAACTTATCAACGCAAGATTGAGGAAAAATCCTAGGCGTGGCATAAGCGCTAAATGAAGCTTTATGGTCTATCGAATGACTTTCTGGTGAAAACTAAATTTTCTCCGTTTTAAATTTGGGCATGGACATGATGCTGTTTTTGCCGTTGGAGATTAAAACTAGTTCTAAAACGTTAACTTCCCAGAACCAATTAATAGCCGATGACTATGATACCTTAGGAAGGATGAGTTAAGGATTTAGCAAGTCATCGTTGAAGCTCTGATCAGCAAGAAGAAAAATAAAAGAGGTTACCAGGTGGTATGACAAGAAAGTGAAGGTGAAGGAATTTTGTTGAGGGTGATCGGGTATGGAAGCTAATTTTAACCATTGGAACTAAGATTCGAAATTTGTAAGTGTCCCCTAATGGGGTCCTTTGGGATAAATCGATCCGTTCCGGGTAATGCTTATGTTTTGGAAACCCTCGAAGGGTTCGTTCCCAGAGAAATAATGGTAAATATTTAAAGAAGTATTATCCTAGTATCTGGAGGGATGCATAAGCATGCTAACAACTGCTGATAGTAAGATTATCATACATAGCACGACAAGAAAGGTATTAATGTTATTATACAAACAAGTCATGATCAATTTTTCATCAGTGCAATAAGATTACAACAAGGACTGAATAGAGGAAATCGCACGAAAAAACAATCTGGTCTGCTTCTTCATCTCCCCTACGTCTCAGGGCATGCCTTCAATTGGGTTTTGATCCTTCTCTTCAACAAGGGGGGCCCCTGCCGAGCATGGGTATCCCTTCTTGTTGTAGGGCTTTGACCACATCGGGAAGTTTGACTTTTTTTTGGTTGGCCATATTTAAGGTTTCATCAACTTTTTGAAAGCTCTGCCATCATTCTTCCTTTCTTGCCGATAGATGGTAATTTCTGTTCAAGCTCGATGCTAAGGCTTCTAGCGACCGATGCCCTATCTTTTCCTCAGTAGTTTGCTTGAATTGGACATTTCCTCTTCAATTTTACTGAGCATCCTATCGCAATGGGGTGTGGGGCTCGTTGATATTGATTGTCGGCTCTCGAAAACGCGGTTTGGGAAGAGTGTTTTCCTCATACAGCAGGCAGCTGGTCTTGGATCTCTTTAAAAGCATCCTTACTGCTTGGAATCTTTGGACCATTGAAGATGTACTCTGCACTAAGATAGCAATGCTTTAATTTGGATTTCACCTCTGCTGAATGATATTTATGGCGGGGCGGAGCTTTCTTATTCTTCATCATCGTCTGTATTTGATGGGAAAGAGAATAAGCTGTTTTGGGGGAGTCTGGGGCCCGAAAAGAAGGAAAATTAGAGTTTGCCGATCACAAGTTTGTTTTTTTGCAAATTTTTATGACATCATTTACCATCTTTAGATGGATCTCTTGTCTCCGGACTCATAAAGCGGCTGCATGACGGGTCTTGAATATTGGCGATGTTCCGATAACTCCCCTTCTGTACTGGCTTGTTAGTACCAATGCTGATGTCGATGCCGGAACAGTTTTTTTTACCAAATAATTCCTGCCGCCGGCGCGCCCCTTGGGTGGAGACTTTTGCTGGTTCTGGTCAGGAGTAGACACCGATGCTTGCTCTTGTTTGGCGCATCGGTAGGAAATTGAAAATCTGCCGAAAGAAAGCCTTAGGCTTTTTGTCGAGGGGCGGTACTTGGTGAGCCTTGACGCTTCGACTGCTGTACTTGGGGTCATCGTAGCTTGGGCTTGGGGACTTGAGACTGGGGGTAACTACCGATGATCTTGTCTGCTACAGAGAACATTAATACAAGCCAAATGAAAGTTGCCGATGAAAATACGAAATCGGCATAAATTGATAGAAATTTGTTACCCCAGCAAAAGCCTGCGCTAGGGAGTACAGCATCGATGGGTGGCAACATCGATGGAGTGGCAGCCCCCTATAGTCGGTATTGACTTCGGCTTGAGGGGACCTTGGAGCCACCCTTTGTTGCAAAAAGAAGATAATGAGGCCCTGCTACCAATTACCGATGTGGGGTTGTTTGGTCGCAGTTGAAGTTTTTGCCGCTTCGACTCTTCTTTGGGATTAAGTCATTAACCTGTTAACAGATCATTGCCGATACATTTGGAAGAAAAGGGTATATCAAGAAGAGCTTACCGCATAAACGGAATGACATGATCATGTCAACTGGGGTCGATAGATCCGACACATAAAAACATTGGCCTTCCACTCTTGCCACCAAAACTTTTAGACCATGATAAGGAGATTGGCGCCCAGTTAGACAATCGATGCTAGTTGTATCGGCATGAGGGGAAAGGTGAAAATTCTGTTCCAGTCCAGCACAAATAATGGCTTCTCTGGCTTCACCATATTAGCTAGCAAAGCTTGATCGCATTGCCCGAATGCTACTTGCCTTGCTGCTGCCGACGGGTAGTAGAACTCGTAGGAAGCATGTCTATTCTTCCCCTACCGAAGATGTTCACTGGATTGCATGGGAATGAGGATGGCCCTCATAATTACCTCATCCTTTTCTAATCTGCATCGACGATGTTGAAGGTGAAGGGAAATATGTGTCAGCATCGACATAGGGCCACCAAGCCCGTTTGGGGAAGGGACTCCACAGTAAAATCTCGGGAAAAACTGCCGATCGGGTTTCTTTCCCCCCGGGGCCCCCGGGTAACTATGAGGGTTTTCGCCAAATTGAGAGGAACGATTTTAAAACTGGCTCGTCATGGGAAAATGCGTACCCTTCAGCACATAAAGGGGGGAAATTTCCCTTTTTTAATAGAAAAAATTTTGGGGATTTTGGTGCATATAAACGTCAACCACTTTTTAAAACGACCGGGGTCCCCCAAATTTTTTGCCGAGGGGTTTCACCTTGTACCAATTTTTTCTGAACTTGGTGAAAAAAGGCAAAAAAACCTGCACCAAGGGGGGATCGGGCGGGGGAAAGCCGTCCCTTTTTTGGGGCCAAAGAGTTCTCTGCAGGAAGGTACTTTTTGGGTTTGGGTCCACTTCCGCCGAAAAAAATTTTTCCCCCAAAAACCTTTTTTAAAAAAAGGGGCGGCCCCCTACCAACCCGATCGTTTTTTGGGTTTTTCCCTGGTGTTTTTGGGCCCCCCCACCCCGATGTAGGGGGGGTTACCCATGTTGGGGTTTTCTATTAAAATTTTTTGGCATCATCGGAAAAAAAGCGGGCCGGTAAAGCATTAAAAAAGGGGGCCCAAGTTTTGGGGTGGCTGGCCCTGTCTGAAAAAGAAGCTTCATGGTGTCGGACCGAAGTGGGTGCAGAACAAAAGGATTCATTCTTTCCCAATCCAAAAATTTAGCTTGATCCCTTGAACTACTAGCGCTCTGCCCGTAAACCGCTGCTTTTAGCCCTCCTAAGATACCAGTTTTTCCACCCTTTGGGAAAAGGTTTTTGGGGCCCAAATCGGAAAAATTTTTGTCAAAAACCAGATCCAAAATCTTCTTTTTCTGAAGGGGGCCCTTTTTATTTCTGGGTTTTAGGGTTTTTGGGTTTGGGTCGGCATTTCCCCTTTGGCCCCCAAAAAACAAAAGTGTGGTTGATCGGGGGGGGACTATTTTATTTCCCTCCTAGATTTTAAAAACAAAAAAAAAAAAGGGGAAAAAAATCACAAAAAAGACGCAAAAAATAATCGCAAAATAAAGGGGTGAGGAGGAAAGAGATTGACCCCGGGGGGCATTGAACCCCGACGCCATTGAAAAAAAAAAAGGGGGTTCTTGCGGATTGCGCCCCTTTCTGGGGGGGAAAAAGCGCTGCTTGAAAGGGCCCCGAAGTGTTCTTCGGGGCGCGGGGAAAAAGGGGGGAATGGGATAAAGCCCAATGTAAAAGGTCAAAAGGTGATTTTTTATGGGGCCCCGGGAAACGCCAGGGGGGATTTTGGATTTTTTTTTGATTTTGGAAAAAAAGGGGAAAAAAACTATTGTTTTACACGGCAATCAGGGATTCAACCTTTGGGGGCAAAAATTACGGGAATTTTTTTGGGAAATTCGATGATCACGGGAAAAAATTTCCGTATAAAAAATTTCATACCTTTAAATTGGGGGGAAAAGTGTTGCACCGGGAAAGTGTAAAGGGGGAAAACCCAATGTGCCGAACGGCAGGAGAAGGTTGCGTTTACCATGACATTGAAATCTTTTTTTTAGGTTTTCCGGGGGTCAGAAGAAGGTCGCTTTGATTTAGGGAGACGTTTTAAAAAAAAAAAAGAACTATTTTCCGATAATAAAAATGCCGATTAAATTTTTATCCTAGGAATAAAAACACTAAAATGAAGGCAGAAGGGGCTTCCCCATGAACAAAAGGTTTTTCCCCATGGGGGCAAAGATGCAGCCAAAAAATTTTAAGGGAAAGGGTTTCAAAACTAAAATTTCCGAGGGGAATTTTTTTATCGAAAAGGGGGACGGAAAAAGGGAAAAGGTGATTTTTAAACCCCTTTATTTTTAAATTTGATCCCCACCTTCACGTCGTTTTTTTCCCCTTTAAAAAAAGGGGGTTTTTTTTGGGAAAGATATGATCGTTTCTGTTTTAAAAACCCCCCTTTTCGGGGGATAAATAACACCGGGGGGGGTGTAAAAGGGATTTTTCAAATCAATCAAAGAGCTTTTCTTTTTTTATCCTTTCCAAAAATTTTTTCTTTTTCCCTTACTTTTTTCATCTACATTCTTTCCAAGTTTTTTACATCATCCCCTGTCAACTTTTCAAGACCGCTTTTGAGAAAAAGAGCCTTGACGCCCCGGGGACGCGCCTCCCCGTTTAATTTTTTTTCTTAACTATCGTTTTTGCAAAAATTTTGGGGAAATCGACTAAAACCAAAAACCTTGGATATCGATTGGGGGAAAAAAGCCCAGGGTTCGCAGATCCAACTTTTTTTTTTGTCAACCAAAAACATCCTAATAGATTGATCATGATTTCTAGAAAAAAAATAACTTTACAAATTTTACTTTGAGTTGTTAACACCATATTTGGGGAAAGGTCGATAAAAGCTCATGGGCCCCCTAGCACCCCCTTTGAAGGAGAAATTTTTAAAATGGGGCCCCAGACACCCACAAAGGGAAATTTAAAAATTTCCCAAAAAACTTTTTGGGGGGTTTTCAAAAAACGGGCGAAAAACTCAAACAAGGGGGTGGATTGATGCCCAATTTAAAAATTTTTTTTTCCTTTTTTATCAGGAAATTTTTGGACAACCTTTTGAAATAATCATAGTCTAAAATACAAGGCTTGGGGGAAAAGAAGGACATCCAATAATCAAAAATACAACTATTCGGTTTCCGGGGCCCCCGCCCCCAAACCCCAGGAGTAGGGAAAAAGAAATTTTGGGAAACCTTCAATGAAACCCGGGGTTATCGACCAGATCGCCTTTCCCTTTTTTCCCTTTTAAATCTAAAACCTTGGGGTTTAGTCTCGTTTTTTACGGCTTTTTTTGTTAAAATCTGCCCCAGCTCGATAGACTTTTCCCGGGTTTAATCAAATTTTTTATGGGGGGCCTTTTTTCAATCTCACATGAATTGGGGGTTTTAAAACTTTTTATCAATTTTTTTAGATTGGGATCTAATAAAATTCTTAAGTTTTTGATATTGTCTTTTATTTTTCGTTTAATCTTTTGCTCAATATCTTCCCAATCCACTAATGGATTTGGGCCCCCTTTACTTTTTTCTAATCTATTGCCTCTGATTTTTACTCCTCACTTAAAGGGATAGACTAAGATCCCAAACGCTAATCCCTTTTTTTTGTGATTGTTACACGTTCGGGGTTTGAGACTTTTCCTCATTAGTTGGTTTAGGGGGTTAGATGTATCCAACAACGGGAAACGCGCATCTCCCGACCCCACGCCAGGATTTGGGGGTATTCTGTCCAACTTTAATCATCCGAGGCTGAACGTAGGGATTTGTTCAACCAAAAATGGACCCCATATCACTAACATACCCGGTCGGTTGTGTTTCTTCATACGGTGAGGGGCTTTTTTTTTTTTAATCTTTTAGATAAATTAAATGTACTTGTGGGTTTTTAAAACTCCCAAACGAAAAATTTTTTACTTGTGGGGTTCCGAATGGGAGACAAAGAACAAGATTTATGGGGGTTTTGGGCAAAAATCCCTATGCCCAATGTGAACTGCTCGGTTCCTTTCTCTATAGTCAAAGAGGGGGTAGCCCCCAAGTCTCTGAATGCTGGGGTGAATGAGGGGGTTCAAAGTTTTTGTTGTTCGTTCCCGTCGTTTTCCCCTCTTCCTTTTATCCCCCAAAAGGGAGCTCGGGGGGGGTTACAACCTGCCGAAAAGGATCTACCGGGGGCTTTGTGCTTTTCCTTCCCTTTTTGGGGGAAAGGGGAGATGGACATCCTAATACAAAACCCTTTTCCCCCCCTTTTTTTTTGGGTCAAGGAGGGGGTTTCGTGCCCCCCCTTTTTCGTTGCATCAAAAAAGGGGAAAATCCCGGGGGGGGGGGGGGTCCTTTTGACCCTTTTTAAAGGTTTAAGGGGGGGGAAAGGGCTTTTGCCCCATTGGGGGGCCCCCCCTTGTCCTTCCCCCAATTTTTTTGTAAAGGGAAAATTCCCCCCACGCCCGGGCCGGGGGACCCGTTACCCGGGAAGGGGGCCCCCCCCATCCCCGAAAAACCCTCTTTCAAAAGAATAAAAAAGGGGCCGAGGGCGGTGAACTGACTCCCCCCCCGCGGGGGGCATCTTTCCCCTTCCCGTCCTTGACCCTCTTCGTCCCGCCCGTTTGGATAATTTGAAAATGCCCCTTTCAAGCGGGGACCAGACCCGTTATCCCCCCCCCCCGGGTTTATACGGGGTTACGTTTTTTCGTGGCTCGTACCTCCATTCTTATTTTGGGGAATGTTTCGCGTTTACAAAGGGGACTAGGGCCCCCCCCCCTCGGGGTGGGAGAAAATTTAGGCCATTCTTTTTGCCCCCCCCCCCCCCCCCCCCAACCCCCCCCCAATTGCCTCTTGGAGCCCAGGGCCCTTTTACTGTAAGACCGGGGCTTTTTTTAAACAGGGATTTTGAAAACGACGGAGATGCGGGAAACGCCAAACCCGGGTTTTTTAGACCCCTTGTTTTCGACGTCGGAGGGGGCAAGAAACGCTCCCAAGCCACCCAAAAACCAGGCCACTAGGTCGTGACCCCCCACCTCTCCCCTCGGGGCCTCCCAAGGGATTTGACCCTGAGGGCCCAAAATCCGGGGTTTGTTATTGGTTTTTTGGTTGTTGATTTTTTTTTAAATTTTTTTATCGTTAAATTGGGTATCCCAAAGGAGTGTTGGGTTTTTGTTTATTTTTAGGGGGGCTGGAAACCCCCCAAATTTGCTAAAACTATCGGGTTGGGGGGTTTTTAATTTTTCATCATGGCTAAGAGAACACCCCTCTTTGAGGTTTTAATTTTTATCCGATACACCCTACATCTTTTTTTAGTCTAAAAAGTTCTGTATCGCATCTTTTTTTATAAATAAAGAAAAAACTCGCAATTTTACACCCTATGCATAATACCGGGTAACCCCTTTGACTTATTATTATGCTTTAAATTTTTTGGGGAGTTGACTTTTTAGTCAAAATCCGCACCCATCGGCTTTTATGAGACACCTTTCATGGAACGTCGGCAACAACCAAAATTTTCCAAAATTTAAACATTTCATTTCCCCTTGTAAATTGCAGTCAAATTTTCTGGGACCCAGAGATCGATTCCCGAAGGGGGCTTGACCGTTTTAGAGGGTTTAGGAGATCAAGCTTTGGGTCTACACTCCCGCAGGCCTTGCGCGGGGCCCGACGCTAGAAGACCCCTTTTTTTTGGGGTCAACAAGAGGGGGAACCAAAAGTTTGCTACAAGCATTGTTGATTTTGGGTTGGCTTTTGGGGATGGGAAATTTGGCCTGTAAAAAAAAAAAATTTTCGCCCCTTTTAAACAACTTGTGATAAAAAATGGTAGGGGGGCCCCAAAAATTTGTCCCCCAGAGCAAGTTTGTGGGGATTGCTTTTTAGCAAAACAAACAGCCCCCCTTTCCTAAGGCCCACGGGGCAGGGAACTAAAAACTTTTGCAGTTCAAAGTGATCTAGGGGGCCCATAACACCGAACCCAAAGGAAGGGAAAAAAGTTTTTTTTGCTGCAGTTGATGAAATTTTAGGGGGAAACATGTTTCCCGGGGTTTAAAAACAAAGACGGGTTGGAAACTTGTCAAGTTAAAAACAAGGGGGAAAAAACTTTACAATTGCAAAGTGAAAACTCAAAAATTAACAAAGGGTTTTAATTTTTGTCTGGGGTTTTTGAAAGGGTTTTTTGAATAAGCTAAACAAAAAGGGAAATCACAAACACCTTAAAAACCCTCAACAAATGGAGTGGGGGAAAGGGGGGGCTTTTTCCCAAAGCATGAAGGACAGGGGGGTTTTTGGGCAAAGCAGTCAGGGAAGCATTTATCTCTGAATAGACTGCCAAAACCCAAAAAACTGGGTGACATGACTCCTTATAGGGGTGGACAGGGGGAAAAAAACCCCCCTTTTTGGGGCATTTTTAGAAAGGTTTTTTTGATGGGCACACAAGGAAAAACACCTCATCGAAGGAAAAAAATGATAGAAGTAAGTAGTTGGGTACTTTTTGGGGGGAAAAAAGGGGAATAAACACATAGGGGGGTTTATCCTGAAAAAAAAAAAAATTTTATCAGTAGGGTTTGTTTTGAAGAGAAAAATAGGGGTTTTTGGGGGCATCATGGGCCCAAAAATTTTTAAAATGAAGTCAAGTTTAAAAAAGGGGTTTTTAAAAATGACTATTTGTTACTGATGAAAAAATGGTGCAATAGCACAGGAAGGGGGTAGGGGATGCACTGTTAGTGTTGATGTGGTGCTGAACACCTCAAGCCCCCCGCAAAAGCAAGGAAACGGCTATTAGGGTCCACTGAATTTATCATGGCTTGGGGACACCACAACATAGTGTTATTCAAGGGGATAGTTTGTAAAACCCCCAAAATTTGAAAAGCAAAAATAGATTTGAATTTGAGTTTAATTTTATTTAACTTAAAGCATTTTTTGAAGCATAGAATTAAATATAAAAACTAAAATTAAAAACATTTAGGGGCCACAGTTTTTTTATCTCATCCCTGCATTTTTTTCTTGGTTGTGGGCTTTCAAAATCTTGAAAAGGATTTTTAAAAACCCGTTGAAAACAAATTGGAAAAGTTTTTTAAAAAAAAATAAAAAGGAAAAAAAGGGGAAAATCTCTCTCCTCTCCTTCTGGCCTGAGACCCACTCGGCCGCCTCTCCCCCTCTCTTTATGGGGCCCGGGCCCCCTCCCCCCCGCGCCTCCTCTCTCCCTTTCCCCCCCCCACTCGGGGTCGTGTCGGCGCCGTTTTTTC
This sequence comes from Microstegium vimineum, assembly GCA_022036555.1. Taxonomy (NCBI): domain Eukaryota; kingdom Viridiplantae; phylum Streptophyta; class Magnoliopsida; order Poales; family Poaceae; genus Microstegium; species Microstegium vimineum. The sequence goes on from CM039126.1 coordinate 34,754,795, forward strand.
CCTCCCTCTCCCCCGACACCCCAGCCCCCGGGCAGTACCCCTTCCCCCCTCGGTTCGTGTCTGGTAGGACACCGCCTGCGCCCGCGCAAAAACCCCCCCCACGCGGTTTCCCCCCGCTCGTCTCCCTCCAAATCTTCCCCGTCCTCCTTTAAATACGCCAACCCCCGCCCGTTCCCTTATCGCTCGCCTTTGGGTTTGCCCCAAGCGCAGCAGTGAATGCCGCCCTCGCCGCCGGATCTGCCAGCAAGCCGCCGCCATTTCGAGCTTTACTGACCACGGTGAGTTCCTCCAACCGCCATCACCTTTGCAAACTTGCGGAACACCCTCTCCCCCTTTTTCCCTCTTGTTTGCGCTTTGCTTTACCGTGCTGACGTGCCAAAGCTCCCCCCGCCGCGGGCCTTTTTTCCCCACGGCCTCCCCCACCCCTATCAAGCCCCGAGTGGGCCTTTGATAGGTTTTTCACCGCGTCCCCCTTGCTTCCCGATCCTTTCCCGCAATAGGGGATCCGAGCCTAACCGCCGCGTGCAACCCGCCCCGCGTGCTACGTCGCGGCGTTTTTTCCGTCATCTCCGGCCTCGCCATAGCCCCCAGGCGAACTCGCCGTGTTTCCCTCTCTCCCCGGTGTGCTCAACGAAAACGGTGCACCAGATCCTTGGACGGCTTACCCGATGAGGTTTTTCCTCGGGCCGCCTGCGCCGCCGAGCCCGCTCGCTTCGGGGGGAACCACCGCACCCCCCCCCGATCTAATCCATCCATCCATCCGAATCCCAACAGCCCAAACACCCCCCCTACCCCTTCTCTACTTTTTGCTAAAGAGCCCGCCTTTCTATGTTTTAACCCGTGGTCCAGAAGGCGGGTTTCTGCTTTGCGCTTTCCCCTCGAAAACAAATCCCTTAATTCTGATTAATTCAAAAAAAAAAGGAATTTCCCCATTTCAGTTTTGCCACAATATTCAAAAGCCTATATTTTTTTTTCGTTTTAAATCCAAAACGATCCGCAATTGCGTTGATCTGTAATTTTATGCTCTATCCATAGTATAATTTCACCTATGATAAAAACTTTTGAAAATCAAAAAAATTACTTTCTAAACTTTAATCTCCCTCTTTTTAAAACCGTTTAATCTATAACTCCCTTTTTTGTTTCCCTTAGCGTATTTCGTGTCTTTGGATCGATAAAGTATAGGGCTGTTTTATAAACCTTTAAAATCCTTTTTTTTTTTATGAGTAATTTCGACATATCTTTGTTTTCTTTGTGTATGATTGTTCGGAAGATTGCGGGTGAGTTGACATTCACCCGGGGAGATCTTTGTTGACCAAGAGTCTTTACAGAGATCAGGAAACACCAAGACTTTGGATCAAGGGAAGTTTAACATGGGGTCATCGTTTTTACCTATTCACCAAAAAACAACAAACATTATTCATTGTTTTAAATTTTTTTATTTTTTCCCTTTTTTATCCCCTTTCCTTTACTTTTTATCTATTTCTTTGCCATGTTTACAATAATGGATCTTGAGATGAATCTTTTACTAATGATTGTGCAACAATGAGAAAAACTGACTTTTTTACAACATGGAAAAGGACAAACCCCTGTAGGGGAAAAGCGGGATAATAAGCAACCACGATGCTATAATGGCTCCTGGGTTTAGCAATAAAGATTCGTACTAGCATGGTTTTCGTTCGTGAAAGGGGACCATTGCCGAGCTGGGTTTCAGGGCATTTTTAGGGGGGTTACCCCCCTTCGAAAGGGACCATCGAGTAGGCTTTGCATACCCCTTGCCCTGGGTCGGGAGGTCTGGCAACATTTTAGGGAAACTTTTGAAAGACTCATAGTGTTCCCTGCCCCCACCTGGAAGGTTATGGGGGTTTTAAAAACCCGGGGATATGGGTAACATGGCTTGTGGTAAAGGGTTTTTAACCCTGCAAATGTAAATCTATCAATGCCCCCACGTTACGAGCGGCCTGGAAAACTCATAGGGAGATATCATGTTTTTAATGTTTAATTATTAAAGTGGTTTCTATCATTTGGGAAAAAATTTGGGGTTTTGCATATTTTTAAGCTAATGTTGGTAAAACTTACCAAGTTAAAAGCAACCGCAGACAAAAATTCGCCTTTTGAGCTTTCATAACCCTATTTTTCTTGCTGATACGTAAGTGCTCACTCTTTCTTTTTCCCAACCCTTCAATGGGTGGAAAACTACGTGAGGAGTACTAGCTAGTGGTCAAACCATCGGGATCCCCGTGAAGTGGACTTCGTCGCGAGAGTTTTTCTTTATTTTCCGCTATTAGTTATTTAAATATTTTTTTATGTAAAAAGCACTCAGTGATGGTACTATTTTAAAAATTTGCGGCTTTTGTGTGTGATTTATCCTGGGCACACATATTATTCATATTCAATTTTTTCCTTAAAATTGGTTTACAAATTGTATCAAAGCAAGTTTGACTGTAGGGGCGCAACTAGTTAGAATTTTCTTCTTTCCTTTTCTTTTTCCCCTTGCATACATCCTTTCTTATATTTGCTCAAAACGTTTATGCTACCCTTGACTTATTTTATTGAAAATGTTTTTCTAATCTATCTCTATCTTTTTCATGGACAAAGATGCCTACCCTTCGCCCGGTCAGCTCGACTCAGTCCCCGGAACTGTACCTCCGCAGCAGGGTTTCCCCCCGAACCCCAACTACAATGGTGGAATCCAGGGAAAAACCAAGGGGGAAAACCAAGAAAACTCCAGTAGCGAAGAGTACCCGGGAAGAGAGCCCCCCTGCCCCAATGCTATTTAATTCCCCCACTTTCGATGCGCCTTTGAAGCCTCTAAAGAGCCCGGGGGATTCGCACTAAGATATCCGAGAGACGAACAGCATTTGCTCACTCCCAGAGTGGATCTTGTGGGGAAAAGCCACCCAGGACCCGAAGTTGCAACAATGTACACCTGCAAGGGAAACAAGCACCCCCCCCGCCAACCTATTGGAAGGCGAAGATCTCATCTGTGGGGGTGCTGGGTGCAAGCAGCGAACATGGACTATACTTCATGCTGCTTGCACACCAACCTGAAGCAAGCATGAAGGACACCGCGTTCGTCAACTGGCTATCCACAACAAATTCAAGAAAGGGTTCCCAAAACCCAACGTCGCTTTATCCCTCGTCGATGCAGAGCAAGGTTGGGTAACCCCGAACCTAACGGGGAAGGGGCCCGTTCTCAATGAGCTCGTCGCTTCGTCCAAGGATGAGATTGTATGGACATTCCGGAGAAACAATGAACTGCGCAAGGACTCAAACGCAGTTACCAACAACAAGTAGCTTCGGAAAGTTTTTGGGGTTTCCTCCAACTTAAGAAGACAAGAAGCGTTTGGCTAGAAATCCCTTTAAGTTTAAAAACCTAGATCGTGAGTCGTGTGGGCTAGTTTCTTCTAAGTGCTAGTTTCTTGTGCTTTTTCTAATGTGTGAGTGGTTCCTTGTAATGATTGTTTTAGGTTTTGGGGGCCCGTCCACAACACTCATACTTAGGTTTTGGGTTTAAAACTAATAAATAAAAATGCAATTTTTTTTTAAACGCTTTTCAGCCTCCCTTCTTGTTTTTTTTTTTTAATTAATGTTGGGCTCCTAAAATCACCAAAATTCAAAGAAAACAGAGATTCCTTATCTTTCCCTGGGCCCCAAAAAGCACCTTTATACTGTCCCGGGGTTAAGAGAAACAAATTTCCACAAATTTATGTTTTTTTACGCAGTTTTTGGGAATCTGGGCAGATCTGTTTAACTGCATTTATGCAAGTTTTAAATTTTAGAACAAAAAGGGGCCGAATTACGAAAGTTGTAGAAATTTTTTTATCTTTTCCCAACCATATAGCTTTTCCTCTGTTTGGTTCAGAAACTCAGATAGACTTTTTTTCTAGACTCGTTTGTGCTGAAATCCAGAAAAGTTGTAGACGACCCTGCAGGTTTTTTTAAAATTGTTCTTTTGTTCTAATACAGATCCCCCGCACCAGGACTAACTCCTACCAAAACCAGTGACAACAAAAACAAAAACAACAATAACCACATCCTTACCTCCACCACCTGCGATACCCGGAACAGATGCAACTCAATATGCAGACAATGCAACCTGATCAAATTCATGCAGAAAACCCCCATCAACCTGCTGGAGCTCCACCTGTCAAATAAGGAGGGGGAATTTTTGCAAGGGGCACCCCCTGTCTTCTATCAGCCATATCCCTTGGGGCGGGTGTTGGTTTCGTGCGGTGGAGAACAACTCAACTCGCGCAGTCAATACCAGGGGAAAATTTTTTATCTTATGGTCAACTTCAAGGTGCACCAGACTTGGTGGGAAACGTATCAAGATGCTCCCCCGGCAATGCCCCCGCCATCACATGGGGAAAAGTTTTTTTCCCGGGGCTTTTAGGGGATGCAAAATTCCCGAGGGAATCATAGAGTTTTAAGCAAGAAGAATTCAGGAATCTTCGATTGGGACAGATTCAGTCAACGAGTACCAACAAGTTCTCACAGCTAGCTCGTTAGCCCCAAAGAAGTAAGGGATGTGTTGACAAAAAAATTTTTCAACATTCAAAAAACTAAGGTTTTATTTGGTCAGTGGGCCCTTCCCCCATCGGCATCGGTAAAAGTCATAGTCAACATTTTCGATGAGGTGCTGCGGAAACCAATGCTTGCCGATGGGGGCTGAATATCTTTTCCGACAAAGTTTAAATTTAAGTCTTGCTACGCTAATGCCGATGAAGAGATTGCCGATACCGATGAAAAATCATTGCCGATTGCCGTGAGGGGGGGTTGCCGAAGCCGATAAAGATTTGGGGAAACATTTTCCAGCACAAGGCGTTTATCGAAATGTTGCCGAGCCGACGGGAAAAAGGGTTGCCGTGCCCATGGCGAAACTTGCGCTTGGTGGCATAAAGGTTACCGGGGGGCAAAAGGGAAAGGGGCGGGTTAAAGAATCTGCCGATGGAAAGTTTTCACGAAAAAGAAGAATAGGAAACTGGGGTTTGGGAACCCGTATTTTTTAATTTGAGCCCCACCTTCATGGTCGTTTTTTTTTCCTTTTTAAAAAAGGGGGTTTGTTGGGAAAAAAATTTTGTTTCCGTCCTGCGCGAGTCATTTTCCCAAAAATAGGAGTTTGTTTTAGGGAAGGTACATCTTTTCGTACCCTCCGCGGGGGTATAAATATTGCCCCAGGGGACGAGAAAAAAACCCAATCAAATTCAAAACAAACCAATTTTTTCTTATTCCCACTTTTTATCGCAATTTTCCCTTTTATGCATTAGCCAGTTTTTTCAACGAGTTCTTCAAGCTTTCGACGGGGTGCTCATCCTAACTCCGTCAAATCCCTTTCTAGTTCCGCGTGGAGCCTCTGAGCTTTGGCAATCCGAGCGCATCGCGTTTTTCCTCGTTTGCTCTGCCTATTTTCCTTGACAATCTGGCCTTGACGCCGGGCGCATCGCTTCGTCTCGTTCGGTTTGTTCTATTTTCTCCTTGTCGATTTGGGTTGGGCAAACGACTGGGACCCCCCGGAATACCGAACTTTTGGGGAATCCCGAGGTGTTCACAATCGACCTTTTTGTGTAACACCTCTTTTGGGACCTCTGTGAGACCCATTTTATAAAATTTTATATCTATCATGGCTAACCCCGGAGTGCTATTGAGGCTCCCCGCAGATCTACAGGGGGGGGGGGGCATCAAACAGGCTCTGGAACAGGCAAGGGGAGTACAAGCCTCAATCTTAAACCTTCACCTGAACGGGGTCGGGAAGCAGACAGAAGCAAGATCCACCCTCGCCACGGCAACTACTTTTACGCCGACCTGGTAAAAAACAAGAACGATTAATTATCATTAAATAAGTAATTTAATTTGCCAATCCAATGTTTGTCCATACCGATGCATCCTGTCAAGCAACTTTCAAGGGGCAGGCACCAATTATGTCGGGCCAGAGTATTGTCAAATGGATCGCACTGTTCAAAACCCCTCGGGGGTTCCAAGGGTGTTTACACAAATTTTGAACCCCTCCCCGATAATCCGCCACCAAGATTAAGCCCGACACACTACTCAGGGGAACACAATCGGTGGCGTCCCACAACTCTGGACCCGTGATCCAGAACACTAACTTCACCAACCGCTGGGGATCGGACGCTCCAAATCTAAACTGCTGATTCCAATTGGGCCCAAATAATTTTCGGGGGGAAGGTTCCCACGGCACGGGAACATCGTACGCCCCATGATTCCGAATCATTATACTACATCTCCTCCAACGGTGCAGTTGCCGACAGGGGAAAAATACAAAAACAATACCCAGAGTGCCGTATGCCCCAACCCTCGGGAAAAACACTTGCCGCACAACAAAGCCCCCATTGCAATCAACCCACGCGGCAATGGGGTTTTTCAAACGGGAAAACCTCTAATCAAAATAGCTATTTATTAACTATCCGGGGCCACAAGGGGAAAAACATCAACCGGCATCAGCCATCGCAACTTTTTGGCCGATCAACAAGGGACCCATTGTCAATCAAACGTGTCGGCAAAGACCGCTCAAGTCACCAGCCATCCAGGGGACAAGGCAAACATTACCGGTTTTCAGCTGTCGGGGAAAACTTGGGCCTGCAACAAGGCATGTCGGGGTCAATCAGCCGACGGGCCCTGGCTGCCAACCTACGGGGCGCAAAACAAAGCCATCATCCTAGGAAAAAAGATTCAAAGCCAAGGTTCCAGCCATCGGCGAACTTGGGCCATCAAAGGTTTGCCATGACTCAGTCTTAGCGGCAATGACCGCTCAAAATTTTGGTACCCGCAGGTCAAAGGGGATCATTCAAGGGGACAAACACGGATTTAGCGGGGATAAAACCCATGGGGAATTTTCCCGGGCCATCAAAACGTGTTTAAAAGCCCGTCAACCTGTCGCAAAAGTTGCTCAACCTATGAACTTGCAAATCAAAGCTATCATCCAAGGACAAGGATTTCAAGAGTCATCGGGAACCCAACGGTAAGTTTCCCTACCGATACCCTACGCAGGGTTGATCAATCAATCATCGCTCAGCACAATTGGGGAGCCTGAGTACCAAAAAGGTAAGGGGGGTTTTCCCCGCTCGCCAGCAGTCTCCCGAATGAAGTATCGTACATCAACCGATAAGTCTACACGCAACACCACAAAAAAGAGGGAATAAATTTTTAAAATATAATAATATAACCCCCAAAAATAAATTAAATATTAAAAAAATATTTTTTATATACTATGTTTTTATAATTTTAATATTTTATAAATAAATAGATAAATAGCCGGCAACACCGAAAAGGTCATTTAACACAAAGCACAATTCGAAATTTTGCTACTAATGATGGTTCCCCATTGCTCGCCATAAAGGGGACGAGGGGCAAACCCTAATGATTAGTACTCCGGGTCCTTATCGGTAATCAACCGACGCAGATTTCAAAAATGGTTAATTTTGCCCCATTTGCTGGGGGGAATAAAAACAATAATGAAGAGGTGCCTAACCGTCCACACGGCAATCCGCTCCCCGGAAAGATCTCCGGTTTTTCACCAAAAGAAGGTAAAAAAATTCAAGCCGCAAGGCCCAAAACCCCGACATTTTTTGAAGGGAAATTCCCCAAGCCCCCAAAACCCGATCAAGGATGTCCCCCAATTCATTTGAGCCTAAGAAGACTGGAGCGCAAAATGCTCTTTGTTGACAAGGGGGCTCTGAACAGAGATGAGGTAACATCGGGACTTTTGAATGGGTAAAGGATGAGGACCCTACCTCGTGCCCGCAAAAAAACTGGGGAAATTTACCTTTGATTTAAGAAGGCCGATGGGATATTTACCTACTGCTTTTGGGAAGGGGGAATTAAGCTACCCTTAACAAGTAATTCCATCGGCCGAGAACTCAAAAGGCCAGTTTCTGCAAGTGGCACAATGCACTCCACAGTACCAACGACGCAAAGTTCAGGGAGCATTGCATTGGGGATTGATTTGGACGAATCCCAATTTTAAAAACCAAAGTCCAGAAAATGAGGAAGTTGTAACCCCCCATTTCCAAATAATATGGGGGAAACCATGGAAAGACCAAAAGGGGCTAACTCGGATCGCTAGAAAGGTGCGTCGATAGACCTGACATCAGGGACTGACGCGATGTCGGAAAAATTTTTCCCATACAGGGGAAGGGAAAAAATGCCGATAAAGGGCTGTACGGCAGGGGTCCGTATGGAAACACCCAACTACCAAGGGGGACTTTTCGCAATCACAAAGCGATACGGAGGAAGAAAACATCGGGTGGGTTCGTCGAAAAAATCATTGGAGGTGTCCCTTTTTCGCTCACGTTTTGGGAAAAACATTAAGCTACCTACTGCCGATAAATGTCCGAGCCCGGTATCACGCTGCCGATCAGTCGGCTAAGAAACCTTATTTGTGACACATCCAGGTACGCCAAGGCCTCAGAGAGAAAAGGCCGGAAAAGCGGCTGGGGGGAAGCTTAGTGCCCATATTAACTTGGCAGGGAGTTGACAAGAGGAAGGAGACAACCAAGGTGAAAACCCGTGAGAAGTGTTCTCCAAATTCAAACATCGGGAAAGGGGCCGATCAAACGATGAAGACGGCACTAACCCTCTGGGAAAAACCCAACTCCCTCATGCGTCCTAAGGGGCTAACGAAACCCAGAAGAGAAATTCAGCCAAAGTCTATAAAACTTTTAGGCACTGAAATTTCCCTTTAAAGGGAAAACGTGGGGGCCAAAACCCAAGATGGAGATCCATCGGCAGATGGGAATATATTTTCCGTGGCTAAGGAGAGTCAATCTTGGGTTGTTGGGTTGGGGGCTGCACTCGGGAAACTGGGGATTTCAATTTTTATACTTGGGGGCACCTCCAATGGCTTGTGTATAGACGCCATAAAAATGCCATGAATTCGCTAACTGCCAAAGAGGTTAAGAATGTTCTGCCGCGCTTGCTAGAGACTAAGTATTGGTCGGGGATTTTAGAGGAGGTTTTCTCCTTTTACTTTTTTTTGGGGGGGTCTGTCGGCATGTCCTAATTCGATCCATGGAAGTATGAAGACCGTGCTGATTTTTGGTTTCAATCAGCTAAATACAGGTCTGTTAAAAGTTGGATTACTCAGGATTTTAGCCGATTCGATGATTATGGTGTCGGTAACGTTCCAAACTATGATGTTGGGGAAAAGCCCTAACTAATCATTTTGGGTTATATTCCCATTTTATCCATATTAAATAAAGTGTTTTTTGAATACCATTTTAGCAACGGATTGATTGACGATTATGGAAATTTTTTGTGAACTCAATTTCCTAATGGTTATTTCTAAAAAATTTTTCCCCGGTCCATTCTTTTAAACACACTTGAATATTAGACCAGCACATTATTAGTTATGGGTAGTTTTTTACAATCATAGACATGGAGAGTCAAACTATAATGGGCACATGGAGACAGTAGGCTGGGCTGACCCAACAAGAAAATCTCAATCGTCATGTACTTAGTCCTTAGACCCCGAGATTGTGGGATGACTCAAGATGTAAACATCACTTAAAGACTATCAAACCTACTCCCGTTATTGGGGAGTTTAAAGGTGGGCCTTGGGTGGTCGGGGGAAAATGCTAGAGACATAACCTTTAAGATGGAATTTTCCCCTCTCTTCGTGGAGAGATATCACGGGTCACTCATGTGATGGGGCAACAAAAGCATGGCCGGCTTGGGTTAATGTTAACCACGGTTAAAAATACGAGTGGGAAAGGAAAAACTTTTTCAGGTCAAAATGTTCGTCTGATATGATCATACTATGCTAGGATTTTACACGCCTTGCAAGGCCGCATCAAATATTGGTCAAAGAGTACTTGGGGCCCTTCTATGTATGCGTGAGCCCAAGGGTCGCACGCTTAAGGGCTGGAACCTAATTCGGGTGTTACTAATGGGCCCCCACCATGGGGGCTCGTCAGACCCTATATAACAAGGGGGGGGGGGGGCAAATGATCCACGCCTTTTGGCACCGCCTCGCCCCCCACGCTCGCGCCTTTTCTCCCGGGACCTAGCAGTCCGGAGGGGCAAAGCTTCCTCCCCACGGGGGATTCCCCAGAGGGGCTGCATCTAGCACAAGGGCGAACCCGCGAAGGGACGTTGAACGGGTGACCAGCAACTGCACTGCCCCTACACAGCACGCACACAAATCGTCTTCCGCTGGGCCCCGCGTCAGTGTAATCCCGAACCCATGACAAACAGTAGATCCGTTTATGAGGGCGAAAAGTTTTTTTTTCCCGGGTAGCTACAAACCCCTTTTTCCTTCAGGTGAAAGGTTTGCCGGGGGGTACTCGTATGGGGGGTTGATGTTACCGATCGGACAAATCAGGCCTAAAGATGGTTTTTCTCAATTGGGAGATCCTTATCGGATAAGATGGGGCTGTCCCAGCAATGCTACATTCCAAAACTCTCGAAGAGTTACGTATGGCGTCTCGTTGATGCCGATGAAGGGAAAAGTTATAATACATCGGGAAAAGCACATTGACATTTTCTTAAAGCAAAATCAAGCATCAATATTACATTTTCCAATGTGGCAAATTTAATTAAATTACAACGGGGGTGGGTAACTATATCGCACGCAGCGAATTTTTTCTATCCCTCTACTCCCGGGACTTTATCGCAAACCTTCAAACCCACTTTATTTTTTTTCTTTTGAAATTCTTTTTCGGGGATTGTTATCCCCCTCTTGTCGCAGAATTTGAGATGTCGGGGAAATTGGGGGTCTCTCTGGGGATTGCATCCAAGGACTCCTTTAAACCCTTTTTCAGCTCAGCTTGCGCCTTCCTTTCTTTCCGAAGCTGGGGTAAGGCCTGTTTAAAATCAGGGGCCGAAGCTTCTACTTGGCCGATGTTCTTGTGCTTCCCTCGGCATTTTTTTTAAACCAAGCATTCCTCCGTAAGCTTTGAAATTTAGCAATTTCCCCTGGCGTACGGGTTGAAACCCTTGGTATTGCAATCGACGGGTCTCAAGGAAGGCTGCTTGGAGAAAAACCTCTTCGCATCGGTAGGAAGTTTTGGGCCTTGGGGTATCTTTTAAGATGGGCCCTTGCTGCAGTTGAATCCTGGATGACGAGATGTATCTATCGTAGCTGAGAGAGTAATGCCCGAGCTTGGATTTCACTTCTGCCGATAGAGTTGAACGAGCTTTTTCCTCCCCCTCGTCACAGCAATTCGACGCAAAGGGGAAAAAAACCGTCGCTCGAATGGGGCCTTCTTGGTGCCCCCGTCCTGAGGATTGTGCCGAAGGGGAAAGGCTGTCGGGGAATCTGGGCCCGAAGTGAAGGATTAAAGTTCCGTCTAAGGGGCTACTATCTTTTTGATGACCGACTTACCATCTTGAACGGATTTCTCGCCCAGGACTTGGGATACTAGATGGCCCACCTCGTCTTTGGACTTTTGGCACAGTTGCCGATGACTGAGCTTTTCCAGGGGAGCGTCGACGTCGTTGGGGAGGTAGCGTTTCGCTGGCGGTGCTTCCGGCGTAAGCCTGGTTGTGGGGGGATGCCCCTCTTTCATCAGGAGCTTCGGTTTGATGGGCCGAACCTTTTCCTTGCCCCACGACGGGGGGACCATCTCATCGCAACTTTTGCTGACGGGGCCAGCCGATGTTGCCCCCGCTGCTGCAGTGGGTGAGTCCCTCATCAGGGACAGGTTGGGAGGCCGATGGGGATCCGCCTCTATTCAGCGGGGTATGACTCCTATCGGGATGCATCCATCGGGTATCGGGGTTGGGGCTGCTGATAAACCCGCCGATGGCGGTGGTAGTTGGGGGGCGCAGTTTAAAACATGGGGAGGAGGACGCCACCCAGGGCCTTTTTCCTTCTTGGGGCAGCGTAGGGGAAACCACCCGTTTCGAGGACTGGGGGGCATCGGGACTGGGTTGAAGGTACTTGTTTGCTGGACATTTCATGACCTCATACCGAAAATATTCAATGCAAGTTATACAAAATTAAAGTGCCGATTGAACGGATATAATCGTATGAGTAAGGGGGTTTAACTGCAAAACCCCCCGCACAGGGCAGCCACGCTGATGTACCTTGGCTTTTTAGGTGTCGTGTGGGGACCTGTTGAGGGGTGAAGGCCCTAACGGGGGGGCCTGTTTCCGATAGTGATACGGGCTCACATTCGGATTTGAAGGGCTTGCCACTCCTTCGTTGGGGGGTCGGGCGCAACCCCCTAAGCAAAAAGGATCAAAAGCCGTATAGAAATAAAGTAAAAGGAAAACATCGGGAAAAAAACTACGCTCACGAACGATGTGATCGGCATCACATGTGCCGGGTAGTAGGGACGACTTGGCAAATATTTTACACCTCCATTCTTCCACAAAAACTTGTACCATTTGAAAAAAGGAGGTTTGGGGGACCAAGAGGATAATCAAGGCTGACACATCGGCATGGGGGGGAAGGGGGACAACCTTGTTCCCGTCTAACGCTGGAATGTTTTCCCTGGCTTCATACCTTGGGAAAAACAAGCTTGATCGCATTTTACCAAACCACTGTTTGGCCGCTGCCAAGGGTATAAACCAAATATGGAGGGGCCTTCTTCCCCCATCCGAAGATGTTCACTGGAATAGCTCAGGAGGAGCGGCCTTCAAATTATCTGGTTCTCAGGGACATTCCCATCGGTAAGGTTTTAAAAGCAGGGGGAATGGGGTTTTCTTTAACGCATTGGCCACCCGAGCCGTTCGTGCAGAATCCTTATAGAACTTCTAAAAAACTGCCGAATTTTCAGCATTGGCACGGGCCCGGGGAAAACAAATGGCCTCTCCAAATTGAGTGGGGGGCGAGTTGCCGATTCTCATCCTTGACTGAGATCTTTCCCGGGATGCTCTCCGAACCGGTGGGCGAACGGTCAAAATTAAGGCTTTTTTGCATCTGTGCGTTCAGCCCCATGTTATAACCACCAGGGACCCCAAGTTTTCCGATGTGCTCCCTTCCAATTTTCTGGATACTTGATGGGGAAGACGATATAAAACCCATCCTAGAAGATTCTGCCCAAAAAGTCTTTTCCCATCGGGAACAGCTCACTGCGGAAGATACATGGATGGGGCCCCACTCCCTACCGCAGAAAATAACTTGTCCACCACATATTCAGGGAAAATGGCATGCTCCCCCTGGTTTACCAATCCGTTTTCTGGGACTCCAAATGTAAACCCGTCCAACCGCCGTGTTTTTGAGTTTACTCTAACCCCTTTCCTATTGAATAAGGTAAAGTATCGGCAGAAGAAACTCTAAAGCCGGGAATAAGGAAACTGGTGTTTTGTACCAGTATTATTATAGTAGTTTGGGGTCCGACCTTGCATGAGTCGTTTTTTTTCCCTTTAAAATAGGGGTTTTTTTTTTAGGAAATAAATATTGTTACCCGGGCTCCTGCTGAGTCATTTCCCTTTTAAAAGTAGGATTTTTGTTTTGGGAAGGGAAACGAGTCGTGTCTTTGTAAAACTCTCCAGGGGGAGTATAAAAAAATTTGCCCGAGGGCTACGAGAAAAAAAACCGTTTCCAAAAAAAAACCAAATTTTTATCTTATTCTATTTTTTTATCGAAATTTTCCCCCTTTTTAGGGAAATTAGTTTTTAGTTGGGACAAGATTTTTGCCCTATGCTGAATTCTCATATAATAACAGTTATAAAAGGAAAGTCTTAAAAGGGCACCGTTGGAAGCTTTGTAGGGATGGAAGTGTAGAACTCCGTTTTTTCGGGAAAATCAAACAGGAGAAACCCAAGTGTTTGGACCAATTTTCTGAGAGATGCAGAAGAACAAGTCCGAGTGATCAGAGAAAACCCTGAAGAAGCACAGCTCGACAGAAGATTTACGCTGATAACCCCGAAAAAGAATTTTTCTTTTGAAGTGGGTGACTATTTTTTACTTGAAATTTGCCCACCGATGAGAAGGGTGAAACGGTTAAATATAAAAGGGAAGTTAGCACCCAGATATATTGGTCCTTCAAGATTTTTGAGAGCCCGGGAAAAAGTTGCTTATCGGTTAGAGTTACCAGAAATTTTTGTCAGGATTCACGATGTTTTCACGTAACTCAACTCAAGAATGTTTGCGAGTACCCGAAGAACCCTTTCCGTTGAGGAACTTACAGTTAAGGAAGATTTGACCTATGAGGAATATCCTTTTAAATTTTTTGGGGACAGCTGAAAGAAATTTTAAAAAGGAGTAAAGTCATCAAGATGTGGGAAAGTGCAGTGGAATCGGTATACAGAAGAAGAGGCCACTTCGGGAAAAAGAGGAAGATCAAGAAAAACCTACCCTCAACTCTTTTTAAATAATTAAAAAACTGGGAATCTCGGGTCAGATTCTTTTAAGGGGGGTAGGGTTTGTAACACCCTAAAATTTGAATAGCAAAATAGTTTTGAATTTGAGTTTAATTTGATTTAACTTAAAGGATTTTTGTGAAGCATATAATTAAATATATAAAACAAAAATTTAAATTTTCTGTTAGGGTTCCACATGTTTGTGCATCTCTTTCCCTGCATTGTTTTTCTTGTGTTGTGTGGCTTTGCAAATCTTGAAAAGGATTTCAAAACCAGTTTGAAAATCAAATTGGAAAAGTTTTTGAAAAAAGAAAATAAAAAGGAAAAAAAGGAAAATCTCTCTCCTCTCCTTTCTGGCCCGAGAGCCCACTCGGCCTGCCTCTCCCTCTCTTCTTTAGTGGGCCAGCCTAGCTCCGCGCCCGCGCCTCCTCTCTCCCTCTGCCAGCTCGGGCCCGCGTGTCGGCGCCGTTCTTCCCTCCTCTCTCCCACCGACACCCCAGGCCCACGGGTCAGTACCCCTTCTCCTCCCTCGGTTCGTGTCCGGGCAGGACACCGCTGTGACGCGCCGCGCAACCGCCGACGCGGTTTCCCCACGCTCGTCTCTGCTCCGGACTCTTCCCTGTCCTCCTTTAAATAGAGCCGATCCCCGCGTCGTTCCCTTATCGTCTCGCCTCGGTTCGCCCCGCAAGCGTAGCAGTAGCAGTGCCGCCGTCGCCACCCGCGATCCGCCAGCGAGCCGCCGCCGTTCCAAGCTTTACTGACCACGGTGAGTTCCTCCGAACCGTGCATCACCTTCGCAAGCTTGCGGAACACCCTCTCCCTCCTTTTTCCCTCTTGTTCACGCTCTGCTCGACCGTGCCGACGTGCACAGGAGCTCTGCCGCCGCAGCCTTCCGTCGACGGTCCTCCTGCGCTAATATTCAAATGCCTATATTTTCTTCGTTTTAAATCCAAATCGATCCGTTCAAGTTGCGTTAGATCCGTAATTTTATGCTCTATCCAGTAGTATAGATTTCAACTATGTTAATTACTTTGAAAATCAGAGAAAATTACTTTGCTAAAGCTTTAATCTGCCCTCTTCAAAATCCCGTTTAATCTATAACTTCTCCGTTTTAGATCCGATTAGCGTGATTCTGTTTTATAACCTTTTCAAAGTCTCTTTATTGTTATGATGTAATGTTCTGATCATATCTTTGTTTGCTTTGTGTATGATTGTTCGGATGATTGCGTGGTGATGTTGATCGAGTTCAGCCGGTGAGATCTTCGTTGACCAAGAGTTCTTTACAGCAGATCAGGATCACCAAGAGCTTTGGGATCAAGGCAAGTTTAACATGGAATCATCCTTGTTACATATTCACCATAATTCAATCTAGTCATTATTGCATGTGTCTAATTTGTTTCCTATTAAATCTATACCATAGCTTTGTTATCCTTTACCTTGTCACCATGGGTTTATATGCATATGGGTAGCTTTGCTATGCTTTACAATAATGGATCTTGAGATAAATCTGACTAATGATATATGCAACAATGAGATAAAACTGGCTTTTGTAGCAACATGGAATAGGACACCACTGTAGGGCAAAAGCTGGGATAATAATGCAACCACGAGTGCTATAATGGCTCTGGCTTTAGTCAAGTATAAGGATTCGTACTAGCATGTTGGCAGTTCATGAAAGGCACCATTGCCGAGCTGGTTGCAGGGCATGTTCTAGGGTGGTTACCGCTTCGAAAGGTACCATCGAGTAGAGGCTTTGCATACCCCTTGCCCTTGGGTCCGTAGGGTCTGGCAACATGTTAGGAAGACTTTTGAAAGACTTCATAGTGTTCCCTGCCCACTCACATTGGAAGTGTTATGGGAGTTATAAATCCGGGCATATGGGTAACATGGCTTGTGGGTAAAGTGTATAACCTCTGCAGAGTGTAAATGTATCATGATAGCCGTGCTCACGGTTACGAGTGGCCTGGAAAACTCACAGTGAAGATGATCATGTTGTTTAATGTTTAATTATTAATGTTGGTTACTATCATGTGGATAATAATTGGGTTATGCATAATTAAAGCTAAGTGTTGGTAAAACTTGACCAAGTTAAAAGCAACCGCAGTACAGACAGTGTCGACCTTTTGAGCTTCATAACCCTATGTTACTCTTGCTGAGTACGTAAGTGCTCACTCTTGCTTTCTCAACCCCTTCAGATGGCTATGAAGACTACCGTGAGTACTAGGCTAGTGGTCAACCAGTCGGCGTTCCCTGTGAAGTGGAGCTTCGTCGCGAGAGTTATCTTTATTTTCCGCTGTTATGTTATTTAAATATTATTCGTTATGTAATAAGCACTCAGTGATGGTACTATTTAAAGATTTGTCGGCTTATGTGTGTGATTGATCTCTGGGCACACATGAGTTATTCATATTCAATTTTATCCTTAAAATTGGGTGTGACATAGTTCCACTCCTATATCAGCAAATGATAGTGGTCCCATCAGATTCAGAAATCTAGAAGAGATTTACAATGAAACCTCAGAGATAGAGTTGATGGACTCTGATGTAGAAGCATTGTTGGTGGAGATAGGAGAACCAATTGATATGCAGAAGTTGTTGGTCATCAAAAGTGGGTTGAGGCAATGGATAGAGAGATAGAATCCATTGAAAAGAACAAGACATGGGAACTGGTCAAGTTAGTTGTGGGTAAGAAACCCATTGGTCTTAAGTGGGTTTACAAATTTAAGAAGAATTTAGAGGGCAAGGTGGTGAAGTACAAAGCTAGGCTAGTTGCTAAGAGGCATGTAGAGAAGTATGGCATTGACTTTGCGGAGGTTTTTGCTCCTGTTGCCAGATTGGACATAGTCAGAACTATACTTGCATTTGCAGCTAACAATGGGTGAAAGATTCATCATCTTGATGTTAAATCTGCATTCTTGCATGGGGAACTAGAGGAGGAAGTTTATGTGTCCCAACCTGAAGGGTATAAAGTCAAGGGGAAAGAAAGTGAAGTTTTCAGATTGAGCAAAGCTCTCTATGGTCTCAAGCAAGCTCCAAGGGCTTGGAATGTCAATCTTGATAAAAGTCTAAGGAAGCTGAACTTTAACAGATGTCTAAGTGAGCAGGCAGTATATACTAGGGGTACTAGTGTTGATGCAATCATCTTGGGGGTTTATTTAGATGACCTCATTGTGACAGGAGGCAATCTAGATGAGATCAACCTATTCAAGAGACAAATGATGAATGAATTTGAAATGACTGATTTGGGTTTCTTGAGCTACTACTTTGGGATTGAGGTGGAGCAAAGAGAAGACTTCATCACTGTAAAACAAAGTGGATATGCTAGAAAGGTGTTGGATCAATTTGGTATGAGTGATTGTAACTCAACTAAATTTCCAATGGAACCTAGATGCAAGTTTAATGCTGACAAAGGTGGACAACCAGTGGACTCAACAGAGTACAGAAGAATGATTGGGTGCTTAAGGTACTTGCTACACAGTAGGCCTGATCTGTCTTATTCTGTGGGAGTTGCTAGCAGGTTCATAGAAAATCCCACAGTGGTGCATGCCAAAGCAGTCAAGAAAATTTTGAGGTACTTGAAAGGCACAGTGAACTTTGGACTGGTGTATGTTCAAGGTGGAAGTGCAGACAAGCTCACTGGTTACTCTGACAGTGATTATGGGGGTGATACAGTGGAGAGAAGAAGTACTGGAGGAATGACATTCTACCTGAATGAAAATATGATCACTTGGTGCTCTCAGAAGTGAAAAATAGTGTCACTCTCTTCTTGTGAATCAGAGTCTGTGGCAGCTACAGCAGCAACGAAGCAAGCATTATGGCTTAGAAACCTGATCAGTGAGATTACTAAGCAAGATCCCAAGCCTGTTACTCTATTTGTGGACAACAACTCAGCCATAACCCTCATGAAAAAACCCAATGTTTCATGGGAGGAGAAAGCACATTGACTTGAAGTACCACTTCATTATAGAATGTGTTGAGAGAGGGCAGATTGTGGTGAAGAGGGTGGGAACTGAGGAGCAGAAAGTTGATGCTCTGACCAAGGCCATGTCTGCAGCAAAACTGTCAGTCATGAGTCACTTAATTGGAATAAGAGACTTTAGTGTGCCTCAGGCTTAGGTGGAAATGTGTTGGTGTAATCCTGGTCACACTGACAGTGGACATCTGGAGCAGTAATGTGGCATGGGGCAGTTGGTCAAGCAAGGTGCCAAGACTCACTTTAAATCAAGGCACAGTGGGAGACCAGCGGTGATCGCGCCCACTACGCTGCAGTTATCTACATTGTGTGTTTTTAGTCATATTCAATACGTGTTTATGTGTGGTTACTTTCTATAATCGTGTCTATCAGCTATGGTAGAAGTAGTTGTGTGTGTGGCGTGTTGTGTTAAGCACTTGTAAGCCGGTCAGGATCATTGTATCCAGAACCACCAAGAGCGAAAAGGGGCGCTGTCACCCTGTCGACATCGCGACAGTTCCCCAAATCTGTTCTTTGTTTTTCTTGCATTGTTCATTCAATCTAGCCACATACAGCGTGTGATTGAGTTCCTGAGCTAACAATAAGAAACCAAACAGGCCCTTAATGGAGGGATCTTGAGTCTAACCAGGACTAAAGCCCCTTTTCAACTGGGACTGGAGCTCACTTGTCTACTAGTGGATCCTAATCATCATATCTAAAACACAATATATAGACTATATTGAATATTTATTAGATATTCACAATCCCCCTCGTATCGATGTAAGCTTTTTAAAACTAGGTGTAATGTAACTTCTAAATTTGGAATGAGTACATGTATTTTTCTTAATACATTTTTAAAGAGGGACATATAGAAATGGTTGATGTTTTTTTCCAAGAAACAAAACTGTTAACTCACTCTTGTTGTTCTATCTTTTGGATGGCTTTTAGCTTTTCTAGTAGCAAAAGCAATTTTATTTGGAAGCCCAACCAAACACACCCCGGTATGAATAGTTGCATTTTTATTTGTCTTAGAAAATGGTAGGAATGGGTGATGTTCGGGAAACAAAGTTGTCAAGTCACTCTTTCTACCGTCATGTGAACTTATATTGTGACTTTGAGAAAGTATTCAATGTTGTTGTTAAATACTCCCTCCGTCTCAAAAAAATATGACGCTATGGGATGCGTGTAGGTCAAAATTTCTCAACTTTGACACAAACTTGTTAAAATACTATCACTGGAGGGTTTTGCACAAATTGCATCAACTTTTGTCCTGCTAATATGAAAGTGTTAGAGTGAAAGTTGCTAGTAATGATAGCTCTAAGATCCCTACTGATAGGATTTTCGAGATGAGGGATGACATCTTTGTGGTTTACTTTGAGATTGAAGGAAGGATGGAAGTAGATAAAAAAGGAAAGAGCAATGATGATGATGGAGGTGATGATGGTGATGATAAGAAGGGTGATGAGGATGCTGATGATTTATCTGGAGATGATGGAGTGGAAAAACCAGTTCCTAAAGAGTTTCAAGCTACAAACACTTCCTCCTTCAAGACTCCTGTAAACAAGGATCAGCCTGGAAGTAGCAAATTTAAGGCAGTATATACTCATGATGATGAGATTAACCAAGAGAATATCCTGATGACATTGATGGGGAGTGACAACAAAGTGTTGTTAACAGCAAGTGCTACTGAGGTGATGGCTTGTTGCAATGATCCTAAGATCCAACCTACTAGCTTAGAAGGTAAAGAGGCTGTTAACAACAGTATGGAAAAACAAAAGCTTCAAATCCTTGAGGATATGGTAACTAATCAGGGACAAGTGAGAAAGATTCCAGTCAATCAGGATGTGACAACAGTGAATACATAACAAAGTGAGACTACTGTAGGGATTTACCATCAGCTGTGGAACAAGCCTGAAGGAGATATGTCTTTCAACAAAAATGACCTTGAAGAATAAGATTCTGAACATTCAAGATGGGAAAAGTTTAGGAAATTTGCTAGTAAAGACTGCTAAAAAGGATGGAGTTAGAGGAATCTGACAATGAAGAGGAAGAGATCAATGATGAAATGGTTTCTCTTGGAGAAGCTAGGTTGTTGAACAACAAGGCAATGGAGCTGGAACCAGTGGAGAGAAAGAGGAGAGCTATTTGGGGCCCTACCTTGAGGGAGCCCAGGCCAAGGAGAGGACAAGAAGATGGGAAGACAATCATGCAGAAAGCTCAGGAAAGACAAACGATTAGGAATCTGGAAGTGAAAGGTACTAAACCATCATCTTCTTTTGCTTTTAAAAGCAATAGTACTCTGCAATACACTGCTTCTATTGCTGGTATTGAGTTAGGTAATAATGAGGTAGAAATTCAAGATACCATTGATGGTTTGAAAAAGATGGAGTTACATAACTTGAAATTTTTTGAGGAACATAATCCTGAGGTTAACCTCCCTGAAGAACTCAACATTGAGTTAGTAGTTGATATTTCTTCCCAGTTAAGTCCTAGTATGTGTGTCTCTGCTCCCACTGATGCTAGTGATAGCAGGAAAACTTGGGCCCAAATTGTCCTTAAAGACAAGGGTGCAGAATCTGACAAAATTGGTAACAATGATAGGAGCTTTTTGGAATGTTAGAGGCCTGAATAAAGAAGGTCATTTGCAGTGCATAACAGATTTTGTCAATGATCATAAATTAGATTTTGTTGGTTTCCAGGAAACTAAGAAAGAAGTAGTAGATGATTCTTTTCTTTCATATATTCACTGAGATTTTGATTGGAAAGTGTTACCTGCTAAAGGTACTGCGGGTGGTATTGTTGTAGGTGTTAACACCAATAAGTTTGAGGTTATTGCTTGGCAAGTAGGAATGTATAGTGTGGCTTGTCTGATTAGGAACAATTCTAATAAATTTGTGTGGAGATTAATAGTGGTGTATGGTTCCCCATATGATGATGAAAAACCTGAGTTTATCCAGGAGTTAAGGGGGCTCCTAGATAACTGGGATGGCCCCACTGTTCTATGGGCAGATTTTAACCTTGTGGTTAGTTCCTTGGAAAAGAGCAATGGCAACATTAATCAGAAATGGGCTGATCTCTTTATAGATTTTATTAATGGTTATAGCTTGATTGAACTGAGGAATTCAGCTAGATCTTTTACATGGAAAAACAATCAAGAAAATCCTATTATGGCTACTTTGGATAGGATTCTTTGCACCACTTCTTTTGAAAACAAGTACCCTCTAGCTTATGTTTCAGCTAGAGCCAGAGCTACCAGTGACCATGTGCCTTTAATTCTAAACCTAGGTGTTAGGGAGATAAAAAAAACCAAAAATTTTTAGATTTGAGAAATGGTGGTTAGAACAACTAGATTTCAGAAAGTTTGTCAATAAGACTTGGGATACCCCATGTGCTTTTGATAGTGCCTTGGATATCTGGCAGTTTAAGATTAGGTTGTTGAGGAAAAAGATAAAAGGGTGGTCACTTAATATTAATGCAGATATAAGAAAACAGAAACAAAGTCTCCTTGAGGAGTTTGATATTCTTGATACTGAGTCAGAATTGAGAGCCCTTGAAAAGTGGGAAAAAGACAGATTAGAAGAAATTACTAGAAATCTAGAGTCCATCTGGAAAATGGAAGAGATTAGAGCAAGACAAAGATCTAGGGATAGACAAGTAAAAGAAGGGGATAGGAATACTGCATATTTCATGGCAGTGGCCAACTAGAGAAAGAGGAAAAAAATAATTGAAGACCTTGAGAGCCAAGATGGTTGGTTGAGTGAGAATAAAGACATGCTTGAGCATGCAGTTTAGTTTTACAAAAACTTATTTGGTAAGGAGAGAGAGACCAATGTGAAACTAGAGAAGAACTTCTGGAGGATAAGGAGAGAGTTACTAATCAGGAGAGGGATTTTTTGGAAAAGCCCTTCTCTGAGGAAGAAGTTAAGGAGGCTGTCTTTGGCTCTTATGCTGAGGGTGCTCCTGGGCCTGATGGGTTTCCTTTTCTGTTCTATCAAAGCTTTTGGGACCTAATCAAGGGTGACTTGATAGGTCTGATAAGGTTGTTTGAGAGTGGTGAGCTGAATTTAGAAAGGCTAAATTATGCCATGATTACTCTTATTCCCAAAGAGCCTAATGCCAAAAACTTGAAAAAATACAGACCCATAAGTCTTTTAAACTATAGTTTCAAAATATTTGGTAAACTTATGTGTTAACACTGGATTTTGGTGCGCTTAGGGAGATGATAGGTGGGTCAGTGCGTGGTAAATATTCAGAGGCAGGTATTCGGGGTATTCGGCAAGTGTTCATGCAGTTGGCTAGTTTCCTGAGGTTCGGCAAGTAATAGTGCGGTCGGCTATTCTGGGAGTAGCGGTTTCCGTTGAGGAAAGCGACAAAAGCAGCAAGTAAGAGCCGAATCGGTTAATCGAGATTGCGACAATTAAGGAAATAAGAAGGGAATTGAAGACAAAGATATCATGTTTTTCCTTTAATATTTTGTAGTCGTGTCCTTTTAGGACTCATGTCATTACCAGGGTATAAATATAAACCCTTGGCCATTGTAAAAAACTATTCACAACCAATACAATACAACCGGCCCCGTGCCAACTTCGAGTCCTTTGTCGTGTCGTCGAGTTCTTCGAGAGGAATCATCGATCCGTCGACCTCCGTAAGTCCCGGTAACCTTGTTATCAGGTCTAGTATCATGCGGTGGATTTAGATGTTGATGCAAGTAGTCTTGTTTGTTTTCAATGATCGTGTGGTGGATCTTTGCTTGACAATCAAGAAGTCTTCGCTTATGTTTCGTTTATGAGTAAACACTGTGCGGCAGGTGCTTGCTCGATATGCTTAGCAAAAGCAAGATAGTTATCGGTCTATTAGATTTGGCAAGATCTAGTAGATTCATCAAGTTACTACGTGTTGCATGTTTTATATTCGTTATATATTTCTAACACTCTTTTGCCCAATCTAAATTGATACGGTTCGGCTTTATCTTTTCTTATAGATCTATTCTTGTTTTAATAGTTAATCATATTGTTCATACAAATAGATCTCACGGTCATAGTAGCCGAATTAGTTTAGATCTAGATTGTTACGTGTTGCGGGTTCATACATGTTAACCACGTTTAAGCTTTGATAATGTTGGGTGTCGTGCGGCAGATGCAGGCTTTAGATTAGTTTAATCGTGTTTACTTATATGTTCCTTCATCATGGACCCCAACTCGGTTGGATTGCCGAGCTTGGTTATGCTTTAACTCATAGTTAATTATGATTCGTCCATACGTACTTTTTCATGCATGCACGTTCGGCTATCAACTTTTTCACATGCTTTGCGTTTGCTTTAGCCGAACGATCTATAAGGCCTGTTGGCAGATAGCTACTATAGCTATATGTCGTTGTAAGTGGCTTCAGGGCCGTATATATGGAACTGTCTGGCCTCACCCGGCATGTTCTAGTTTTATATCTAATAATTTTCATCCCTTGTTAGTTTTAGGTCAAACTGACTGGCACGTTTCCGGACTCCGAAACACTCGGGCACCCGATTGAAGCTACGCTTTCCGGCTTGCTGTGTGTTAGGCACAGTCGGTCACATTTTGTGTCAACACACTTTTTGGCACGCTCGGTGGGACTACACACTTTTTCAAGATGGTTGAATTCGATAACAGCCAGGTTCTGGACGTGACTATGGATGAGTTGCCAGAAGACCTGAGAAATACAATTCAGCAAGCATGTGATGAGTTTCAGCAGAAGTGTTTGCTGTCCTTTTCAAAGAATAAAAGCAACAAAGTTTTTCAGAAGCAGCAGCTTCAGAGAACTCTCCTTCCATATCAAACTAATTACACCGAAGAAGAAGATGCTCAAAAGATGTCTGAGATGGTTTATAAAGCTATGAGTGAAACTCTGAGGAATCATCATACAGCTTTCCTGAACACCTTTTGCTCAATCATGGTCAGTACTTTCGGTCCATCCGCCGATAAATGCTTTGAGGAAACCATTGGTCCAATGCAAGGGCCGACATTGTTCAATATGCCGAAACGCTAGGAAAAAATTGATGAAGATGGCGAGACATCTGGCATGAACCAAGGTGGGATGGCTCCTCACCAGAAACAATAACACCCTATGACTTATGGACAGCTCACGTTCAGTGCAACGGGGAACGTCCCACAATCGGCTTTCAAGGTGTCTCCAGGTGCGAACAGGTTGCAGAAAAATATGTATGGAGACGGATATCAGGAATTTGCCGATTACAATGCTATTGACTCTTTCCCAAATCCAGGGTATAAGAACTCTGCAAGTTTGTCTTTTGAAGGGAAGACACATGGAGCTCCAAACTCGAATATTGACCTTATCATGAACAGGATGGCGGATATGATGCAAAATCAGTTTGGCCTAAAGCCAAAGAGTCAGTCCTATGCATACAAGTCCCCTTATCTAGAGTGGTATAACCGAGTTGCACTCCCTCCGAGAGTAAAACCTCCGAGAGTATAACCAAGTTTTTTGGTCAGGATGATACTAGCACCATAGAACACATCAGCCGATACTTAATGCAGCTTGGAGAGGCATCCGCTGATGAAGCTTGGAGGATTCTGTATTTCCCGTTGTCTCTAACAGGGCCGACTTTCACGTGGTTCACATCTCTGCCGGCTAATTCCATTGGTACTTGGGCAGAATTGGAGCAAAAGTTTCATTCATATTTCTTTGCAGGTACTAATGAGAAGAAACTAGTTGACCTTATGAGCATGAAGCAGAGAGCCAATGAAACAACCCAGGAGTATCTCTGCAGGTTCAGGGAGACTAAAAACCTCTACTATTCCTTAAACCTGCCAGATGACCGGTTACCAGGGATGGAAATAGCGGGCATGCAACCGAATGTCAGGGAGAAGTTGTTCGGCATGGACTTTGATGACCTTGGTCAGCTATCACAGCGATTAGCTATGATGAGCAATCAGGCTCAAGGGTTCAGAAGAGACAACCGTTTCTAGAAGGGTGATGTGGCTAATGAGATGTATCAAAGTTTCCTGGAGGAAGCAGCAGAGTACGATGATGAAGATGAAATAGCCGTAGCCGAATTAGTCTGGGGGGAAGAACCAACTCAGGTCAGTCAACACTGGTTGAGGTAGCAGAAGGGTACGTACGACTTTGATGTCTCCAAGTCAGACAAGTTGTTTGAGATGTTGCTCAAAGAAGGGCATATCAAGTTACCGAAAGGGCACCCCATGCTGCGCCCTGAAGGGTGAGAGATAAAAAGTTTTGCGGTTACCACAATACCAATTCTCATTCCATCAATGATTGCCAAGTATTCAGAATGCGGATTTAGAAAGCTATTCAAGAAGGGCATTTGAAATTTGATGGTAAGATGAAAATTGATGCTAATCCTTTTGCACAGAACACAGTGTCCTTCTCCATGAACATGGTTGCTATAGAAAGCTCCAAAGACAAGGGCAAGGTGAAAGTGTTAACCTCAGACAGAGCTAAGAAAACTGGTGTTGTTGACCCTGATTGGCAAATTACAAATGAAGAATTTCGGCAACAGGCTCGGTTCCAGAACGGCCGAACCGAGAGAGGGGAACCTTCTAAGCACAGAGTCACGACACGGATTCTTTTGAACAAATGGCGACGGGAGAAAGAACGGTATCGGAAATGAAGGTATTATGAGGAACAAGAGTTCATGGAGGAACATCAGAGGTCTGAGGAAAAGATGTACCAGAGGGAGCAAGAGTACATGAGAGAGCAGGAACAGTCTCATTGGGGATGCTCATTCTTTAAACATTGTTGGAATGAAGGCTTGAAGCTGGCTACTAAAGATAATTGCCCTGAATGCAGTGACCAATATTCAGAGTACAGGCAGTCTCGGGCCAACCGCCGTCCAGTCCATGAAAGGCTTATAGCACGTTTTACTGAGGACGATCGGCGTGTAAAAATGGATAGCTCTAGAAATCGGCGAGGCAAGAGATTTGTTGATCAAGGGTGGATCAATTATGAAGAAGGCGCTGAGGAAGAAGAGCTCCGAGAGTACGTGTGGTAGGAAGGACAATGGTGTCCACCAGGGCTGAGAAAGAGCCAGAAAAGAAGGGTACAACGCTTGAGGAACAAAGAGTTGGCATAGGCAGTTGCCGAAAAGAAACAAGTGTGGCGTCCTAAGGAAAAGCCTAACAAGCAAGACCAGTCGGCTGATGCGTATATGGATTTGTTTATTCCATCAGAGTTCTTAGCTCTTGAAAACCAGGATATCCAAGAAGAAGTGTACTTAGATTTCGATGAGAGTGAGTATCATGATCTGATGGCCCAACTTGTCCTAACCGAACGGGCAGTTTTCGATAAGCCGGCCAAACATCAACATTTGAAGCCACTTTATGTGAAGGGGTACATCAATGGAAAACCTCTGACCAAGATGTTTGTTGATGGAGGAGCTGCCATCAATATTATGCCTTATACCACCTTTAGGAAGCTCGGGATGACCAATGAAGAACTGCTAAAAACTGACATGGTACTCAGGGATTTTGCTGGCAATCCTTCTGACACCCAAGGAGTTGTGCACGTTGAGTTGATGATTGGATCAAAAACCTTGATTACTACTTTCTTTGTCATCGATGGCAAGGGGGCATACAGTCTGCTCTTAGGGAGAGACTGGATCCATGCTAACTGCTGCATACCTTCAACCATGCATCAGGTTCTTATTCAGTGGATTGGAGATGATGTTGAAGTTGTTCATGCTAATGATTCGGTAAGTGTTGCTGCTGCGGAGCCTACTTACTGGGAATATGATGGCGTCGATTATTTCTCTAGAAGAGTATGGGAAGAAGGTCCTGTGAATGTCTTCAACAAGGATCAATAGCCGATCCAAGCAGTCGGCTCTCAAAGCAATTTTTAATGGAGAACCCGATCGATGGCAACAAAGGAAAGTTGGGACATGGCTTTATGTTGGCCGATAAGCTAGAGGAAATAAATGTTGGTGATGATATCAAACCAAGGCCGATGTATATCAGTGCAAATTTAGACCCAGAGTATAGATTGAAATTGATAAACCTTCTGAAAGAGTTCAAGGATTGTTTTGCTTGGGATTACACAGAAATGCCCGGACTGGATCGTTCTATTGTTGAGCATCGATTGCCGATCAAACCTGGGTATCGTCCTTATAAACAACCTCCTCAGAAAATTTTCAAAGAGGAGGTATTGGTCGATGTGAAAAAAGAAGTTGAAAGATTATTAGAAGCCAATTTCATTCGGCCATGCAGGTATGCAGAGTGGATTTCAAGTATAGTACCAGTGTATAAAAAGAATGGAAAGATGAGAGTCTGCATTGACTTTAGAGATCTCAATAAAGTCACTCAAATGGATGGTTACCCGATGCCGGTTGCCGATTTGCTTGTCGATGCATCGACTGGTTATGAAGTCATCAGCTTTATGGATGGTAATGCTAGCTATAACCAGATCTTTATGGCAATAGAGGATATCTCAAAGACAACTTTTAGATGTCCTGGTCATATTGGGTTATTTGAGTGGGTTGTCATGACTTTTGGTTTAAAGAATGCCAGTGCAACTTATCAGAGAGCCATGAATTTTATTTTCCACGAGTTGATCGACAAAATTGTGGAAATCTATATTGATGATGTGGTGGTCAAATCAGAAATCATGAAGGCCTTTAGCTGATCTAAGGAGGACTTTGGAGTGCACTAGGAAGCATGGTTTAAAGATGAACCTGAACAAGTGTGCCTTTGGAGTCTCAGCTGGTGAGTTTCTAGGATTTTTAGTCCATAAAGGAGGGATCGAAGTCAGTAAGAAAAGCATGGAAGCAATAGACAAGGTTATCCCTCCAACCAATTTCATAGAATTGCAATCACTGTTCGGCAAGATTAATTTTGTAAGAAGATTCATATCTAACTTGTCCGAAAGAGTTTTGTCTTTCTCTCCACTGTTGAAGCTTAAAAAGGATCAAGAATTTGTATGGGGTGACGTACAACAGAAGGTTTTTGATGAAATCAAAGAATACATGAAGGCACCACCTGTATTGGTACCTCCACAGCTTGACAAGCCTTTTAAGTTGTACATGGCGGTCGATAGCCTAACGATAGGGTCAGCCCTCATGCAAGAGTTTGAGGGAGAAGAAAGAGTAATAGCTTACCTTAGTCGAAAACTACTAGATCTTGAAACAAGGTATTCGGCTATGGAGAAACTTTGCTTGTGTGTATATTATTCATGTACCAAGTTTCGGCACTACTTGTTGAATGCTGAATGTGTGGTAGTTTCTGAATGTGATGTAATAAAACATATGTTATCAATGTCAATTTTAAATGGTAGGATTGGCAAGTGGATTTTGGCTTTATCAGAATTTGAATTGAAGTACGAATCGGCAAAGGCAGTGAAGGGTCAAATTATTGCCGATTTTGTTACCCATCATCGTGATCCTTCTGCTAACATGATAAGTATTGCACCTTGGACTTTATTTTTTTATGGTTCATCTTGTAGCAGAGGTGGTGGTGCTAGTATTTTCTTGGTTTCTCCACGAGGGGTAATTTTTAAATATGCCATCCCTATTGAATTCCATGTTACTAACAATCAAGCCGAGTATGAAGCACTACTTAGAGGGCTTCGGCTTCTTGTTGAAATAAAGGTTGTTGTTGTTGAGATCTTTGGAGATTCTGAGTTGGTAATTAACCAATTGCTCGGCCAATATGAATGTAAGAATGATATATTAAGAGAATATTATGAAGAGTGCCGAGAGCTTTTGAAGAATTTCCAGGTAGCAACCTTGCATCATATCCCTAGGGGGCATAATGAAGAAGCAAATAAACTGGCTCAAACTACTTTAGGATACCGAGAGGATCAAGAGATTAGTGCTTTGGATGAGAATCGGGCAATTGATGACAGGAGAAACGAAGTTACCGATTACTTAAAGAATCCATCGCAAAAAGTTTCCCGAAAGCTCAGATACAAAGCCCTCAAGTTTGTGATCCTTGATGATCAGTTGTACTATAAATCTATAGATGGGGTACTCCTCAAGTGTTTGAGTAAAGGAGAGGCCAGAGAGCTGATGTATGAAGTACATGAGGGTGTGTGTGGTGCACATCAATTGGCTTACCGAATGAAGTGGATAATTAGAAGGACTGGTTACTTTTGGCCGACCATGCTTGAAGATTGCTTTGAATATTACAAGGGGTGTCAAGATTGTTAGAGATTTGGCAACATTCAGAGAGCTCCAGCATCGGCTTTGAACCCAATTATCAAGCCTTGGCCATTTAGAGGATGGGGAATGGATTTAATTGGTCAGATTAATCCTCCTTCTAGCAAAGGACATAAGTTTGTGCTGTTAGCTACTGATTATTTTACAAAGTGGGGTTGAAGCTATTCCTTTGAAGAAGGTTACATCAGAAAACATGATCAATTTTGTTAAGGAGCATATAATTCACAGGTTTGGAATTCCTCAGACTATAACGACAGATCAGGGAACTCAATTCACTTCATCTGAGTTTTGTAATTTTGCCGAAGACATGGGAATCAAATTATGTAATTCTTCTCCTTATTATGCACAAGCTAATGGCCAAGCTGAGGCATCAAATAAAATCATGATTAAAATTATTCAGAAGAAGATTGATGAAAAACCGAAGAAGTGGCATTCGGTTCTTAATGAGGCTTTATGGGCTTATCGAATGGTTTGTCATGGGTCTACTCGGGTGTCTCCCTACGAGTTGATTTATGGACATCATGTTGTGTTACCATGGGAGCTGCAATTGGGTTCCAGGCGAGTTACATTGCAAAATGATTTGAAGAAAGAAGATTATAAAGATCTGATGATAGATGAATTGGAGATTTACATTTGGTTCATCTTAAAGCGTTGGAGAATATTGAGAAAAAACAAATTACGTGTTGCCAAGTATTACAACAGAAAGGTCAAAGAGAAGCAATTTGCAGAGGGAGATTTAGTTTGGAAAACTATACTGCCGATTGGGACAAAGGATAAAGCATTTGGCAAATGGTCTCCGAACTGGGAAGGACCTTTTCGAATAGTGAGGTGTGCACCTGGTAATGCGTATATCTTGAAGACTCTACTGGGAGAAGAATTTACTAGGGCTATTAATGGGAGATTTCTTAAGAAATTTCATCCCAGTGTTGAGGTTGGTGCATGAACAGACTTAAGGAATTCTATGTGCAAAATAGCCGATGTTGAAACATCGCCTTTAGCCAAAAAAATACTCTAAGGACTTAGAGAATAGCCGACGCGATATTTGTCGCCTTTATAGGAAAAAAAATTTAAACACAATCAAGGCGGTATCATACAGATTCAAGCAACAGTCGTCAGATTCATCACTCTCAGAAAGATCCATGATAGAAGAAACGAATGGAAACCACAGATTGCATTTCACAAGACAGGTAGTTCTTTACAGGAAATCCCTAATAACAAACTACTCATCAAATAGCCTGTTGAGAACAGACTGGGCATCTGTGGCGTCGACGATGGCGATAGCGTGGTCCTCGTAACTGTCCAAGAGATCATCGATGTCCTCGATCTCTTCTGGGGGCACGCCACCACGAAAGCCGGCTGGCATGAAGGAGAGGTCTTCTTTGGTCTGGGTGGACATCGCCGCCAGCCCCAGAGCTGCGCCGTGACGCACGCCTTGGATGACGGCCTGATCTATATGGTCGTCCACATCATCAAGACGAGCCTCGGTAGTTTCTCCCTGGGTGTTCACCTTGTCGGCAATCTTGTTCGCCGCGATCTTCAGGCGCTCGACCTCTGCAGAGAGTGCTAAATAGAAGGACACCAGTCGGGTGAATAGATGAATCAGAGAAAGGGAAATGAAGAAGAGTTATTTGCACTAACCGGAGATGGCGTCGCAAAACTACTTCCACTGGTTCTCCCACTCGAGTTGGTCAATGTCGTATTGCTTGGAGATCTTCTCCAGCTTTCCTCTGGCCTCGTCCCTTTTGCCCCTGAAGGTAACCGCCTCTGCGTGGGTATAAGGGACGTCCGTGGCACCCGAGTTCAAATCCCAAGGTTGGGAGTGGTAGGAGCCTGAAGACCCAAAGGAACCGGAGGAGCTGGATGATGGAGTCCCTGGCTCGGCTGCTGTCGCCGAAGGGAAGGGGATGCTGTAATTGGAGGAGATCGACCTGATCCTGATAAGCAAGAACAGAGACAGGGTTAGAGAAATGAACAGAAAACAAAACTGCAAGGGGGGCAAGGAACCGACTCTCACCCGCGTTGCCGATTGCGCCATGCTCGGCTCCCTTCAACTTCCCCTTCAGCAGGCTGCTTGCCACGGTTGTCGCCGCCCGCCATTGCTACTGTGCAGACTAGGGTTTCCTTCTGGATTGGTTTTGAGCAGAAGAAGAGGAGGAAACGGAGGCGAAAAGATGTTTGACTGGAACTGTTGACAGGGGTAGACGAAGGAAGGTTTATTTATAAGCCGAATGGGGATACCAAGTGATGGGTTAGGGTTTTCCCACTTGGATGGGCCGTTATTAGACTGGGCCAGACTCGGGTAAGTCAAGATATCGGTCGGCTATTTCCTTAAGTCAAGAAGGCAGGGAACGATCGGTTATTTCTTTGGCTCGGAAGGCTAAATTTAATCGGCTATATTTTGATCGGGAGAATATTAAGTTGATTACATTATCATATAGACAAAAGTGTATAGGGGTAAAGACAGAAATATCTGATTGTTTGAAGACAGAATATATCATGATTAAACTATTACAAATCCATGTTTTACTAACTCAGAAGTTCGTTGATGGCATCTAAAGCATCAGCTCTGATTCGGTTAACGTTACTCAGCACCTTCTGATCTTCATCCTCAGAACTTTGAATGTCAGACAACTTAGCCTTGAGTAGCTGGTCTTCTTTGAGGACAAATGATATTTTTGATGAAGTTGCCTCTATGAATTTCGGCAAATCTGTCATCTTGGCTTCATAAGACTGAATTTTGGCATTCAGTTCAGTCAGTTGTGCTTCTAGTTTGATTTTCTCATCCTTCATTACTTTCATCTTAGGCTCTAAGGTTGCCAGTGAATTCTTGGCAGTTTGGAGTTGAGAATGCAAGGCTTTGGCTTCTTGCTTCTTCAGAGACCTGCTGTTCTGCAAAACAGTTCTAGAGGCTATGTTTTTATTTGCCCTCTTCACCACAGCAAAGTAGCCATCAAGTTTAGCTGTAGACTCTAGAGAAGCCTTGAGGATAGGTGGAAGATCTTGATTGATGAGTTCAAGAAGATCTTTTATTTGATCTGAATCCTGAACCAAGATGTTGATGTCCTTGTTCAGCAGACTAGCTATATCCTCCAGCCGGGCTTGGTTTTCCACT
Source organism: Microstegium vimineum (assembly GCA_022036555.1). Classification (NCBI taxonomy): domain Eukaryota; kingdom Viridiplantae; phylum Streptophyta; class Magnoliopsida; order Poales; family Poaceae; genus Microstegium; species Microstegium vimineum. Next base: position 34,787,281 of record CM039126.1, read on the forward strand.
GACAAGGTCTGCTGAGAGGTGGCTTCTTCACCTTTTTCATTGATGAAGTCTTCAATAGTGAATGAATAGCTAGTAGTCGGCTTAGCAGTGTTCTAAAAGGAAAAAGTTAGCCGACTGGGTGAGTTTGCTAAAAATGGCTTAAGATAAGATGTTACCTACTGTCTTGATTGATTCTCAGAATGGGTGGTGTCCTGCTCTGTTTGAGGGTTTGACTGAATGTTCAGAGGCGGTGAATCTGGAACTGGGCCAGAGGAAGTTTCTCCTGCCAAATCTTCTAGAATTCTATCTGTTTCCGATAGTACAAATGATAAAGTATAAGGAACAAGAGATAGATATCATGTAAGAAGAGGGATAGGTGATTAGACGGATGATATTACCAATGTGCTTGGCAGTTTCCTGAGCATCAGTGCCTTCGGCTTCATCGGCTTTAGTGTCTTCAGTTTCATGAGCTTCTGCCGATGGTTGAGCTTCTGCATCATCAGTAGAAGATTGAAGGGGGATGTCCACCACTGGTGAGGTATTTCTTGATCCTAGGATTTTCACACGTGGCTGCAGTAAAGATGATTGATATAAGAATGGTCAGAGCTGGTATTAAGTAAGATTTATAGCGGAATAAAAGGGTCATACCTTAGGAGATCGTTTGGCTATCTTGGACCTGACCTTTCTAGTCACATGAATATCCTCAAGCATCTTTCTTTTACCTTTTCCTCCTAAGGATACAGTGGTTGAGATTGTAGGAGTCTTCATGAAAACTGCCAAAGTAGGAGCATTGAAGCCCAATGCAGGTTTAGGCCCATCTTTGTAGTAATCCATTGCTTTGATAGAGGGAGTGGGCTTGAAATCCTATGCATGGCTGATTTTTAGAATGGATGATAAATTCGGAAACGAGGAATGGCAAGTGCAATGAAGTTACCTCACTGTCAGGAGCAAATTGGGGATACAAATCTTGGCATAAAGGATGCACTGGTATATTGAAGATATGATTATGTCACTCTTGCCACCAGGAAGAAAAGAGGGGATGAGCAGCATCCACTAGCCAAATGCAGAAGGTTCATATATTGGCAAATCTTGCCCAAGCTCAAAGACCTTTCTGGCTTCTGTTTCATTGGTGATCGGCTCCTTGTACCTTATGATTGTTGAGAAGAAAGGTCTTGGGGGCAGCTGTCCACATCCTAATTGCTTGGATGCCATGTTGGGATTGTAGAATTCATAAGTGGGATTTACCATTCTCCCAGGGTGGAATTCGGCTGGCAAGATGCAAGGCCTGATAAAGGAATTTAAAATTTCTGTGGACACCTTGTCAGAACAGCCAGATTCATAGCTAAATTTGCAGGGGAAGATCAAATTGTCATTCTCTCTGTAAGAGAGCTAGAGCACATTGTTAAAACTCTTAAAGAATAGCTCAAAGAGATGGCCAATATCCATGTCAATGCTGATGGAAGAAGATGTTTCTCCATAGGTCTGGCAGCTCTTGACTATTGTTGTGCTACCTTCAGCATAATTAACCGAAGGGAAGCTCAAATCATGAAGAGGTACAAATACTATTTGGTGCATATAAAGTTGTAACCACATCTAGATGAACCACCAAGGACCACTCACACAAGAAATATCGTTGCCATGGAACATCTGAAAACTGATTTGATGCATCATATGATAAACAGATCCCAAAAGGTATTTACCCAGAGGGATTAGTGTGCCTGCAACTAAATCCTCAGCCATTATCATGTGATTTAGGGTCAGCTCATTGGATTTTCCACAGAAGATGAACCTGCACAACCACATGTTCATGAAAGCCCTGCTTTCCTTATCAAAAATAGCACTAGATGCTTCCATGTAGGTTTGAATGTATCCAACCCATCCACCTCCGGATTTGACAACTTTCTGTTTGCTTTTACCCTTATACTGGCAGGGGTGTACTGGTTTGGATACATTTAGGCCAGTCATCATTAATACATCGGCCAAAGTGGGGGTCATCATGCCATGGCCGAAGAGAAAAGTATTGATAGCATTAGACCAGAAGTGGGAGGCAGCTATCAACAAGAGTTCGTTTCTGGGCATCTCTGATAAGGACAATTCCAGGCAGTGGGTGATATCTTGGCTGTCCCAGTTGTCGCTGCTCTGTTCCAGCATCCTCCGGTACCAATTTCACCATCCCGCAATTGGGGGAAAAGGCCAAGTCTTGAAAGTGTTTTGCCATCGGTTGGGCGGATGAACTCCAGATTTGAAAGGAATTCTTAAAGTCTCTTTCTCGATAATTTCAGTATGGTCGGGATTCCCCATCAGACCAAGGAGGTAGGAATCAAGATTTGCAGCATAGGGAATCAAAATCTCGTTCTTGTATTCCTTCGAAGAAATCGGAAAAAGGTATGAATCGGGAAAGAAATGGGGAAATCAGTTAAGAATTGCCGAATGCGTAGAGGTGAATGAAACTTACCTCTGGAATTTCATCCGGGGTCACCATTGGAGATTCAAGATGAGCTCGAAAGTGTACTGGTGTTTGGATTTCTCTGAGCGGTGGCTGTGGTGTTGAACAGTGTTGACCTAGAAGAAAAGGGGAAGCTTGTGGTCAATTTCAGGATAAAATGACTTTTATCCCGAAATTGAGGGGGCATGTGTTAACACTGGATTTTGGTGCGCTTAGGGAGATGACAGGTGGGTCTGTGCGCGGTAAACATTCAGAGGCAGGTATTCGGGGTATTCGGCAAGTGTTCATGCAGTTGGCTAGTTTCCTGAGGTTCGGCAAGTAATAGTGCGGTCGGCTATTCTGGGAGTAGCGGTTTTCCGTTGAGGAAAGCGACAAAAGCGGCAAGTAAGAGCCGAATCGGGTAACAGAGATTGCGACAATTAAGGAAATAAGAAGGGAATTGAAGACAAAGATATCATGTTTTTCCTTTAATATTTTGTAGTCGTGTCCTTTTAGGACTCATGTCATGACCAAGGTATAAATATAAACCCTTGGTCATTGTAAAAAACTGTTCACAACCAATACAATACAACCGGCCCCGTGCCAACTTCGAGTCCTTTGTCGTGTCGTCGAGTTCTTCGAGAGGAATCATCGATCCGTCGACCTCCGTAAGTCCCGGTAACCTTGTTATCAGGTCTAGTATCATGCGGTGGATTTAGACGTTGATGCATGTAGTCTTGTTTGTTTTCAATGATCGTGCGGCGGATCTTTGCTTGACAATCATGAAGTCTTCGCTTATGTTTCGTTTATGAGTACACACCGTGCGGCAGGTGCTTGCATGTCTGGTCTCACCCGGCATGTTCCAGTTTTATATCTAATAATTTTCATCCCTTGTTAGTTTCAGGTCAAACTGACTGGCATGTTTCCGGACTTCGAAACACCCGGGCACCCGATTGAAGCTACGCTTTCCGGCTTGCTGTGTGTTAGGCACAGTCGGTCACATTTTGTGTCAACACACTTTTTGGCACGCTCGGTGGGACTACACACTTTTTCAAGATGGTTGAATTCGATAACAGTCAGGTTCTGGACGTGACTATGGATGAGTTGCCAGAAGACCTGAGAAATACAGTCCAGCAAGCATGTGATGAGTTTCAGCAGAAGTGCTTGCTGTCCTTTTCAAAGAATAAAAGCAACAAGGTTTTTCAGAAGCAGCAGCTTCAGAGAACTCTCCTTCCATATCAAACTGACTGGCACGTTTCCGGACTCCGAAACACCCGGGCACACGATTGAAGCTATGCTTTCCGGCTTGCTGTGTGTTAGGCACAGTGCGTCACATTTTGTGTCAACATTATGAATAACAAACTGATTAATGTTGCTGATAGGATGATTGCACCTAATCAATCTGCTTTTATAAAGGGGAGGTACATTCTTGAGACTGTAGTAGCTACCCATGAAATTATCCATGATGTGCATAGGAAGAAAGAGAGTCGGATTATTTTGAAATTAGACTATGAGAAAGCTTATGATCATGTGAGCTGGAGCTTCCTTGAGGACATGCTTAAGTCTAGAGGTTTTGGAACTAGGTGGATCATGTAGATCAAGAGTCTGGTGGAAGGTGGTTCTTTGTGTATTAGGATTAATGATGAAAATAGTTGTTTCTTTAATCCTGGCAAGGGTTTGAGGCAGGGGGACCCTCTGTCTCCTTTGCTCTTTAATCTTGTAGTTGATGTTTTTACTAGGATGTTAATGAGGGCACCTAAACAGGGATTGATCTCCTGTTTACTATCAAATATGGCTGAAGGAGGCGTTATCAGTTTGCAATATGCAGATGATACACTCTTGTTCCTAGAAAATGATTTAGAGAAAGTTAGTAATTTGAAATGGTTGTTAGTTTGTTTTGAGCAAATGTCTGGCTTGAAGATTAACTATGATAAAAGTGACTTGCTTACTATTGGGATTAGTGTTGATGAAACTAATGTGATAGCAAAGCTTTTATGCTGCAAAACTTGTGACTTTCCAATAAAATATTTGGGTGTGCCTTTACATCACTCAAAACTATGTAAAGCTGATCTACAACCTGTGATTGACAAGATAATCAAGAGGATAGCTGGGTGGAGAGGGAAATTGTTGTCATATGCTGGTAGACTAACTTTGCTTAGAGCCTGCCTAGCAAGTATCCCTGTTTACTTGTTATCTGTGATTAAATTCCCTAAATGGGCCATAAAATTGATTATTACACACATGGGACATTTCTTGTGGGGAGACACTGAGAATAACCAGAGATATCATCTAGCTAACTAGCCCTTGGTGGCACAGAAACATGAGTTTGGTGGTTTGGGAATACCTGACATGAGAAGTCTAAACATGGCTTTACTCAGTGCTTGGATCTTTAGATACTAGCTGAATAAAGAGGCTATTTGGACTTAGATAGTAGATTATAAATACAACACTGATAAACCAAATGTGCTCTGTTGTCCTATGCTTAATACTTCTCCTTTTTGGAAAGGAGTTAATTGGGCTATGCAAGCTGCTAAGATAGGTATCTGTTGGAAAATTGGCAATGGTCAAAGAATAAGATTTTGGGAAGATCAGTGGATAGGAAATTCTAGTCTGACTGTTATATTTTGGCCTTTGTATGTGATCAATGAACAACATGGTGCTAGCTACTGTCCAAGAGGTGTGGGATGGTTTAATCCTCAAACTCACATTTAGAAGATCTGTTTCACAACAGTTGATGAATATGTGGGAGGAGTTGGTTGACCTAATTAGCTCTGTTGAGTTATCTAATGAGGAAGATAGTATGATGTGGGCTTATAATCCTTCTTTATATGCTTTAGTTAATTTCAGAGGGATTTCTCCTATTTTTGTGAATACTATCTGGAAATTACATATTCCTCCAAGGGTTCAATTCTTTCTTTGGCTCCTTTAAAGAATAGGCTCCTCACTGGCGACAATCTTGCTAAGAGAAGGGAGCTAAGGGATCATACTTGCTTATCCTGTAATGAGAAGGAATCAAGTTGGCATCTGTTCTTTGAGTGTTGTGTTGCCAGCTGGGTTTGGTAGGATATCTCAGATTGCTTAGGGTTGAAATTAGGAAACAATTATGAGTCAATAGCTCGGTTTTGGTTAGCTGGAAAAAAACATGAGTTGACTAATGCTGTTTCAGCAGCTGTTTTGTGGTCTTTATAGAAGTTTTGCAATGAAATGTGTTTTCAGGGTCGTATCTGGATGAGCAAAAAGGAAATCCTACTAAAGATTGCAAGGATGCTGGAGAGATGGGCACCATTGATGAAGAAGGAGAACGAGGAAAGATTGAAGCTGGTGGCCGCAGAGCTGACAAGAAAAGCCACATCGCTGCCTCAACTGACCTGAAAAAGAATGGAGGGTTCGTCATCAAGGTGGGAACAATTGGATGCTCTGCATTGGGTCTTCAGAGGTGCAACTGGAAGGCAGGGTACTGAATCTGGTTCAGAGTTGACAGATCAAGTTTCTGAATCCGGCTTGTATGCTTGAATTGTGTCGCTTTAAGCGAATGTAAGGCTGTGGATGTTAAACAGAACCTAAACGCTGAATGCTTGCTGTGCTTTTTGAAATATAAGAGCAGGGGAACCCTTTTGATCTAAAAGAACTTGTTAAAATACGTGCAACATTTATAGAAAATACGTGCAACATTTACATCTCCAAATAAATTTGTTAAAAACTAGACTTAAAGATCTTTCCGATGATACTAATTACTTAACATAATTATTTATATTTTAATACATAATTGCCGGTATTTGAAAACGTTGACTTATCGGGAAGCGAGAATAACATTTATTTAGGGACGGGGGAGTAGGCATGGTCTTCAAGGGACACAATCTAGAAAAAACTCATTTGCATTCTTCGTTGGAAACGGCCCATTATAAATTTAGTTGGACAAGTGTAGTAAGGATCATGTGCCTATGTAAGTGATTTTAGTGTGGTGTTGGTGATTTAGTGACAACCCAATCACTGAAACTAATATATATGTTAAGATGTGTTAGACATATTCTAGTGAGTTCTAGGTTTCAAGGAAATAGACGACATAAAGATAAGTCAAGAAACTGCAAAGAACAGAAAAATAGTGAATAAATGTGGTTGGATAGTCCACATCCCAAAAGAATGAGAGCGTCGGACAATCTAGGCCAGGGTCCAGCCACCAAAATGGCTTAGAGTATTGTTCACTTGGCTCGGCCAAAAATATCGCATCTCGCTAGACAAAAAGAGCATCATGAAAATGGAGATCGGCTAGACAGTCCACCAAAAAGGAGAAAATTGGTAAATACATAACAGATGGTCCAACCAATCAGAGGAGAAGTGTGCTAGACTTTCTACAGTGTTGTCTCGCCATCATTTATGCGGGGGAACTGTGCAAATGCACATGCTAGACGGTCTCAATGGATAAGCGTACTTAAACAGTAGCTAAACAGTATCTAGAGGCCTTCTTCATGCGCGGATGCCAGGCGCTATATGAAGTTTCATATTCATATTAGAGAAGTTCTAGCATCGAACAATCTGACATCATCTAATCTGCAAAGACTAGTACTTCAATGGCCACAACAGACTAGATATTCCTATGGTAGCATATTCTTTGAGCATTAGATCGTCAACGTTGTTTTCTAGCACACTTTGGCTAATGGCCATATAAGGAATGGACGAATCATATATATATTCCATTCTATCATTTTTGTGGTGGTTGGATGTTGTTGAAGTTTCCAAGGCTACTAGAACTAAAGCGAGTGATTGTACACTCCATCCACGCTCTCAAGTGCATAGGATAGAACTTAGCATTCATCTTTGATAGCTTCTGACCTTCCAATGGCATTAACCCTGTGAGTTTGTTGTTGAGTGGCGACTTGATGTGCATGGGATGAGAAGACTCCTTCCTGGTTGGAGAAGCTACGCTTCCTTATTGGAGAAGCTTCATTAGCACAATCAAAGAGGATGGTTGAAGTAGCATCATGGTAAAAAAAAAAAGTCCATCCAATGGGCTGTGATATATATATATATATATATATAGTGACATTTTCCCTGTCAGGATTCATTAATACAAAATAGTAAATTTGTAGTTGGTATGATGTTCATTATTACAATATGTTTAAGATGCCAAGATTTTCCACTTGGACTTGACAACAAGATAGTAAATATAAAGAGGCCAAAGCCGAGGAAACGGAAATTACATAAACGTAGTGAAAAGAGAAGGAGTCAGTTTTCAGCATTTCCATCCAAAACTGACAAAGCGCCACCATCCGGAAGCTGATTATTATTGCCGTGCACTCTGCAGGTGAGTGAAGGGAAGCGGCCTAGCCCGTGTTCTGCATGCCGGCGGCGATACCCTTCATGGTGAGGATGAGCGTGTCTTCCAGCCCTGGTGGGTACTCGCTCGCCGGGTTCAGCTTCACCAGTCCGGCGGGCTTGTTCTGGTCGGCGAACTCCTTGGACAGCGGCGGCAGCGGCGTCACCTTGAAGTTGGGGTCCCTTATCCGCTTCAGCGTGTAGGCCTGGAACACGTTCAGGGTGGTGATGTAGGGATTGCGCAGCCGCAGCCCCTGCTTCAGATAAAGATCGCCTTCAAGAATATCCTTGTGCCCAGCGATCTGCATTGCATGCACAAAATAGACCATTATATATATATATATATATATATATATATATATATATATATATATATATATATATATATATATATATATATATATATATATATATCATGCAGTGCATTGCATGAATATCATTATTGTAAAAAAAAATGGTTGGTTTTGGTACCTGTAGGAGAAGCTTCTCTGTCTCCACGTATTTGTCCCTGAGCTGCTTTCCAAAGGGCTTGAGTTCCTCGGCGACAAGCAGGTCGTCATACAAGCCGGCAATGCCAGGATCTCCCTTGGCGAAAACCATCTCCAGCAGGTCCAGGGTGACCCTGAAGAATGGCCACTCGTTGTACATCTCTTTGAGCTTCTGGAAGTTCTTGATGTCCTTGTCGATGGCCCACTTGAAGGCGCCGCCGACTCCCAGCCACACGGGGAGGTGGAACCTCGTCTGGGTCCACGAGAAGATCCAGGGGATGGCGCGAAGGGTGGTGATGCCGCCGCCGGGCTTCCTCTTGGCTGGCCGGCTGCCGATGTTCATCTTCCCGTACTCAGTCTCAGGAGTAGCCTGATCGACGACAGGGATGAGGATGAATTCGATCGATCGTCACCAAATAATAATATATACAGTACAAATGGCATACATACCGATCTGAAGTACTCGACGAATCTGGGCTCCTTGACGACGACAGAGCGGTACTCCTCCGTGGCCACGACTGCCATCTCATCCATGAGCTTGCGCCACTCGGGCTTGGGAGAGACCGGCGGGTGCATGCCGTGCTCCAGCGTGGCTGCCGTGAAGCGCTGCAGAGACTGGAAGCACAGGTTGTCCTCCCCGAACATGAACTCGATGACCTCGCCCTGCACCGTCACGCGGATGGAGCCGTTGATGGTGTCCGGCGGCTGGGACAGGATAGCCAGGTGCGTGGGGCCGCCACCCCTGCCCACGGTGCCACCGCGCCCGTGGAACAAGGTCAGCTTCACTCCGTAGCGCTTGGCCACCTTAGCCATCTCCTCCTGCGCCACGTACAGCTGCCACGCCGCGGACAGGCGACCGGCGTCCTTGCCGGAGTCGGAGTACCCGACCATCACCTGCTGCTTGCCCTTGATGTGGTCGATGTACCAGTCGGTGGAGAAGAGGCGCTCCACGGACTCGGGCGCCGCCTGCAGGTCGGCCAGCCTCTCGAACAGCGGCACCACGGGCAGCGTCTGTTTGATGCCGCACTCGCGCTGCAGGAGCTCCACGGCGAGCACGTCCGAGGGGGCCGTGCACATGGAGATGATGTAGGGGCCGAAGCTGTCGGACGGGAGCTCCGCGAGGACGTGCATCGCGCCGATCACGTCCGCGATCTCCTCGGTCTGGGGAAGGTCCGGGGGCAGCAGCGGCCGCTTGCTTTTCAGCTCCGACACCAGCCACTCCATCCGCTGCTCCTCGGGCCACGAGCGGTACGACCCGATGCCCAGGTGCGTGGTGATGGCGTCGATCACGTCAGTGTGCCGCTCCGACTCCTGACGGATGTCCAGCTTCACCAGGGAGAGCCCGAAGATGAAGACCTGGCGCAGGAGGTCCAGGAGGCTGCCGTCCGCGATCGTCTTGTCGCCGCTGTCACACAGTGATTTGTAGCACAGCTCAAGGGGCTCCAGGATCTGCACGTACGTACGTATATATCAGTTATTACTGTACTATACATGAGAAGAGTACCTTTATACTAGGAATTAATTAAGAAACATGCAAGCCGATTAATTTATTTACGTCTTCGACATTGGTGAATATCGAGTCCTCAGGAATTTCAGAATATCCAGTTGCCAGCAGATGGCGCGCACGCTCGCGCGTGTTGTATAACTTGTCCCTCACAGCACCAAGTATGATCCGGTAAGGCTCGTTCGGAGGAATTTGCTTCCAGAATTCTGCATGCGCCAGCAAATACAATACTTACTTCTTCAGAAAAAAAATCAAATAAAGTGTCTTTAAATAAATAAATTGTACTACTTACCTATGTAATACTTGGTAACTTTCTTTGAAGCTGGAGTATTCTGGACTTCTTCAGCTCGAACACGAAGTTCTTCATTGCAGCGCCACATGGAGAGCTAGAGAAATATAATATATCTGATTTGAGTATTGGTACATATGGATCGGGGGCACCAAAAATAGGGCAGGCAAAATAAAGAATGAGCATTACAAAGCATTCAATCAAACACGTTTGTACACAGTACCTCAAACATCAGTTCTTCGACCTGCTCGATGTACAAGTTTGCAGCCATCATTCTGGACAGCAAGCATACATCTCTTGTCACCTCCGGAGTAACTCTCGGATTTCCTACAGTGAGTGACAGAATGCAAAGATATACTGACTTAAAAAACCCATCAAACATTAGCATCGATACTATATACTGTAGAACATTATATTATTAATAAATGATACAATGACACCATCCAGTATATTTTTCTTTGGGAGAAAACTATAAATCAGTCCCTTGCAAAAACAAATTAACAAGTTTATGATAAATGGATATAGAGACTACAAACTATCTATTATGTCCATTTTAGAAAATAAACAAAGAAAAAAACATATAATTTAATATAAATAATTCTTTATTAGTCCAATTTATTAAACAATATATATCTTGATATTCTAGTCTGTGCGAGAGCACATATAAATAGACTAGTTTATCTGAACATATATTGCAGCCAAAGTAAGTGATAAATAGACTAGTTTATCTGAATATCTATTTGCAGCCAAAGTGAGTGCGAATGTTTCTCTCTTGCTCCTGCCACTTCGTAAAAAAAAGGAAGCAGAAATGTACCATCACGGTCACCACCCATCCAAGAACAGAACTTAATGAGAGGAACATTGTAGGGAAGGCGCTCATTGATGCCGATATTCTTCAGGGCTGTATCCACACGGCGCAAAAACTTAGGCACACCCTTCCATACAGTTTCATGGATGTAGCTCATCCCATAGCGCATTTCATCCTGTGGGGTTGGTTGTGCCCTCCGGATTTCGTCAGTTCTGAAAGCAGCTTGGATCTGTGAACAGCCAACTAAACGTATTAGAACTAAGCAACCCAAACAACAAAAATACCATAATAATGATGGCTTCATATAGTAACCTTCTCATGTGAACTCCATCATATATAATAGATAGATACAGTGAAGGCAACGACATAATTTAATCTCTATTCAGATAATCATAGCAAAAAAAAAAAAACATGATACCCAGGAGAGAGGAAGCACTGTAAGTTTTGTTTTTCATTTTTTTTTTTGAAATCAGGGAATATTTCAGACGGATCACAATACGTTATCAGTTTGACATAATCTAGTCTGAAGGTTCTCTTTTGTTTAAAGTTCTATATAATTATTCGAGAAAGTCATACATCCTTGTTTATGTAGCTGATCTAAATAAAAATGTTGATTCTTTTGGAACAGGTTTACTTCTAAGTATCTCATATTTTTGCATAATTTGATTTCTATTGATTGACAGTCTATAATTTTTTTTCTTAGAGTGAAAGGACATGGGGATTAGTTACTCATAAAAAATGGACAATTACTAAACACCCTTTAGTCCACAGAGTTAATTTGTTAGTTGCCTCTGTTAGAGAAAACCAGAAGCAAAAGTAACACTGGTACTTTCCAATCACTACAGCAAAGCTTCATTAAAATAAGAAATAAGATGACTTAAATTTGTACGTATTCATACACTGATATATGACATTGTGACTTGCCTTAAATTTGTACCAATAGGAACTTGATGATAGCTTAGTTAATTGAGGGTGTGGAGTTAAGACTACCTAAGGTTTGATTCCTCATCAAGGAGAAATTGAATGCCCTATTTCTTGTTAGGATAATATTTTTTGTACAACAACTTGAATACAACCCGATTACAACTATGCATCTAAACCATTCAATGCATTTGATAGCTTTCTATCTAATTGATCTTTGGTCACTAAATCTTGAGTAGTACCGAAGTTCTATTCAAATGATTGTATGAGTAAGAGATCTTGGTATAAAATGATCTTTTTCAAGTAAAGAAATTCTTTGAGTACACCTAGAGTATAGAATATAAACAATTCAATATAGTTTTCATCAAGTGATCTTTAAATGTTGAATCTTAAGTCAAGTCCGCCTCATATGGTTATACATATATAGCAGTCCTCTTCTTGTTAATATATAAAGGTGTCTAGTTCCTTCTTGATTAGGTTAGTTTTTGCTTTCAAGTTTGCAAAGGCAGATCAAAAGAGTGGAAGTTTGGTTGTTTACCTTAACTTCATAATGATTATTTATGTATATGTGTTTAATGGGAAAGTCTGACTTGATTTGTCTTGAATATGTAATGATTATTATTATATATATAATTATATAAAGACATATACAAAAAAATCAAATTTGTACTGTTTTTATGTGGATTTTTAATAAAAAACTGACTTTTCTTCTGAAGGCTGAGGAGCAACCAAAAATCTCATGGAAGTAGGTGACAATTTACTGATAATATAAACTAATATCTTTGTATCTGAAACAGATTTACACATAATTTATTATTGTCTAGTCCTAACAATTAGCTTATTGAGCACAAGTTGCTTTTCTCAGTTTCATATATATATATATATATATATATATATATATATATATATATATATATATATATATATATATTGACCAAGAGATGCTTTTTTGGAAAGGATGAGAAAATTATCAAGCACCACACTGAATATATGTTGTAGAACTGTGGTTTTTAGTTCGAAAAAATTATTGTTCAAAGTAGGAATGTGTAACTATTCTAGAAATAAGTCATGCATACTTGTTTGTGTATTTGAATATCTGATTGTTATAAAAAATGTTATTTGTAGCAGCTTTTCCAATTAGTATTGTAGCAGATCATGTGCTACCAAAGTGCAGTAGATTGCACCAGCTAATGATTTATCATTTAGATTGTGCATTTCCAAGTAGTTTTGTTGGGGGGGGGGGGGGGGGGCAGCTATATATGGTTATTGGTTGCTCTGCCTATGCAGAAATGAATTTGTTTTTTATAAGCTTATAGTTCTACTGGGTTTGGCAACTACTTGTTCGCCACTTTAGCTAGCAAAATATATTTGGTTTTTGAAAAGAAACATTCTTTTTCTCCTATGCTGGTTCATTCTTGGGCTATCCTCCATAGGCATACCTTCTAGGATTTGGTTGTAACAGCCTTGCAACAATTGATGTACCTGGTCAAGGTGTTTTTCTCCAAGGCACATGGGTGATGATCCAATTTTAGGATAGACAGGTATTAGGGTGCTAGGCTTTTATTCTTTCTTTTAGGATGCGTACTTATTTGCAGACATGGATTCTAGATTATTTTATTAACTCGACTCAATGTAATAATCTTGAATTAACAAAATCCTTCCTTCATGAGAAAGAAGTTTGTTGGATTAGTATATAGATGATTACATAATTGTGATCCTGACCTGCTTGAAATTTCTAATGATCATGTATGGTGGAAAAAATTACTCATGGTTACCTAAAGAGTGGAAATCTGTTACCTCTCATGTTTTTAATGATTATTTAGAGTGGGAAAAAATATGACTTTTCCTGAATTTTAATTATAGTTTAGAGAGTGAAAATCTGACTTGATCTGGTTCATCATGATTATCTAGAGAATAAGGATAATGTGAGATTCTTAAATGTTAGCAATGTTTTAAATTATTCTTAGTGCTTATTCATATATGCAGTGAAGAAATTTGACTGCTTGTGCTCTGGTGTGCAGCTAGATAGTGACATGTAAATTGAAGATTTCAGTGGCCCACTTACTTACACGCGTCGTGCGCCCAAGATGTCTTGAGCTCGTGGGTCCACGTCGTACTACTGTATGTGTTCTATTCTAGGAGTATATCTATCAAAGAAAGAATGTAATGCAAAAAGAGATAGACACTTCACAGGACAGTGATTGAAAAACTTTTACGACAATGGCTTGATCAAACGGTTTTCGAATTTGCAGGAATCGTGTAAGTGTGTATCGGAGGCTCTAGCTTGTGATAAATAAAGCTGTTCATTATATATATTTCCCTGGTGTGAAATGTATATGTAGTTGTACCTCTCTCTGCAGAGTCTCGTCAAGCTCCTGCTTGTCGTCGCCCGTGATGTCCTTGGCACTCAGCTGCGTCAGACAATTCCGGATCCTGCAACGACAAGATCAACATTTGCCTTAATAAGAAAATGTCATCCGGCTGGCAAAAACAAAATGTTAATTAAGGATGGTCGGTAGAATATGTGGTCCGGTGTTCCTACTTGCCTTCCACTAGACAAAAACAGGTAAGGAAAGAAATCTTTGGGTCAAGTTTTTTCCTTTTTTACTTGTATATATGCAAAAAATATTTATTTTAATCATATAATTATTTTATTTATATGAAAATTATAAAACTATGAATTGTGATTATTTGTTTGAACTCTTACTGTGGGTTATTATGTTTTTGAACGTAATGCAAAGTACCATAGAAAGAAATGGAATGGATTTGGACGCAGATTAATTAAAGAATGAGTCATCATGCATCATATATATACGGTAGTACCTGGCGTTTTTCTGCAGGAGCGACCTCCGGGCGGACTGCGTGGGGTGCGCGGTGAAAACGAGGTCAACGCTCTGGTCCTTGAGGGCCTGGAACACCTCCTCCGGGGTCTTGCCGAGCGACACGAGGCGCTTGAGTGTCTCCTCGATGTCGGATTCGGTGGTAGCGGAGCCCTCGTCGGCGAAGTCCCCGCGCTTGAGCTTGCTGTTCCGGCGGCGGTGCGCGAGCTCCACTTCCTCGGCCAGGTTGGCGAGGTTAAGCATGTGCAGGATGGAGCTCGCCACGAGGATGGCGTCGGCGGGAGCCAGCCCCGTGAGCTTGGCGCCGAGCTCGCCCAGCTTCGACGTGTCTCCCTTGCCCTCATAGTCGGCCGAAACCTCATAGCACTCCTGGACCTGCATGCATTAAGATTTAAGATTACGGTCGGGGAACCGATCGAACGGAGACGTCCTATACACAGGCGAACCGAGCGGCAGTCAAAGAACTGGCATGGGTGGTGGTGGTTGGATGTGCTCAGTCTGTCTACGACTCTACGTACAAATTCGCGAAGGCTGGGGCCGTGGAGGTCCTGGAGGATGTCGAGGAAACGGTCGACGAGCATGGCATCGTACTGGATGAGTTCCTCCATGACCTTGCCGGGGCCAGGGCACGGAGCTGCGCGTCGATGGAGTGGTGCCGCTCGGACGCCATGGCGCGGGCGGCGGGGAGCGGGGAGCGCGAAGCTGAGATGGTTGGAGCGGCGCGGGCGTGTTGCGCTCGTGCTGCTGCGCTGCGAGATGATCAATGCGATGCTACTGCGCGGGCCGGTGGCTTCAAATAGGGATGGGGAGTTGGCCAGTGTGTGGTGTGCTTGTGCACGGGAGTGCGCGGCCCTTGTCGTTCGGAAAGGCGCGAGTGGCTGGCTTTGGGCATGTGATCGGCGGTAACCGACCGGCTGGGAGAGCGAGAGCTGCGGCTGTGGCTCCGGCTGCCGCTGCGGCTGCTGCGTCTGGGCTCCTTTTGGCTCGGTTCCCTGGTGTAGACGTACTTTGTCGCTGCTCAATTGCCTCCTTGTGTCATTCCGTTGGCTAATTGCTGCTTGCAGGATGTGGAGAGGGTGTCTGCTAGCGGTAACCGTAAGGGGGGACCGGGAGAGCCTGCGGCTGCGGCTTGCTCCTTCCTCTTTTTGGCTCGGCTTGCTGCTGTTGACGTGCTTTGGCACTGCTCACCTGCCTTCTTGTGTTATTCCGTTGGCTGATTGGTCTGCAGGATGGGGAGAGGGTGTCTGTTTGCAGTCAAGTCTGGATTCGGGGGATCGCAAGAAATTTGGAGGAACGCTTGCACGCGATGTGGAGAGCGAGGGCACTGTGTCTGTTAGCAAGCAGGAAGAAGTCTTGCAGGGTGTGGAGGAGAGGCAGTCTGTTAGCCAGTGTTAGCAGGAACATAGATGTCCTATATCCATAGAAATTGTGAAAATAAAATTTAATTTCCTCAAGACACCGGATAATTAAAGTGAACATGTGGTTAAGAATGTGGACTCTAATTATTGTGGTTCATGAAAGGTATAGTCATGGCCTGCCGTGTAGGGATAAGGGTTATATATACATGGCTGCCGTAGGGATAAGGGTGTTACTCTACCAAGGGCACCATACAGGTGGCTGCACTGCGTTCTCAGGCGCTGCCAAATTAAATCCAGCGCGCACATACATGCGGTCAAGCCAACACACGGGTTTGCACAATACGATGTGTAGTAGCTGGTAGTGGTACGGTGAAGATATGCCGACTGAAAGAGAGGTGGATTTGAGTTGGGAGCACCTTGCAACGTCGCGGAACTCCGATCCACACAAAAAGAAGATGTGTGGCTTATTTACTAAATATTATTATGTAGTATGGCTCGATGCATTAGTTATCACACAATTAAAAATAAGTTAATGCTAGGTAATTTATTGAGCATGAAAAAAGCATCGAATTGTTATGGCCTTGCATTTAGTACCACACCACATCTCCTAACACCTTACATCCTTAGATCCTCAGCTTGATATCAACATGTGTGCATTAGATCGATCGAGCAGGTCGAGATCTGGATCAGCCATGACAAGATAGAATTCCCAATTTCCCATATGCAAATAGTAGCACTGCGCGCAAATGTTCTCTTTCAACAGTAGTTGCCACACGCATGAGGAAAGCAGCAAGCTAATCCATCAACTTCATCTATTAGACCGTTTAAAAAAATCCATCATCAATTGCACATCTCAGAAACAAAAGGATGAGATTAAAGAAAAAGATTCAATTTGGGTTCATAATTCAGAGCATATAATTTTTTAACTCATGAGAACATGTTTGAGTCCAGAATTCAATTACTAATAGAATGCAGAGCGTACATGAGGGTCCCTGCGTTGCAATCCCTTAAAAACCTGTTTCTTCCCCAACATATATAAGCTGAACAAAAATACCCACATGACATTTGAAATAAAGGTCACGTTGATCTTTTGGAGCACCAAACAGTTGAATTTTCGTGTGCAGGGGACTGAAAATTTAGAGCTGCACATTTTCAACGTGGAGACGATTTAGTAGTGAAAAAACCGAATCTATGACAGTTATTGTTAGGTGCTACTGTTTTAATGAGTTCGCAATGATTCATTAGAATCTTTGACAACACTTTTTGTTGCTTCTTTTGGACGTGGGTGTGTCAATTAGTGATTTGATTAATACAATTTTATGGTTTAGAAGATTTTGACCACAATCATTAATACAATAAAATGATCGTGGTCAACAAAAGAAAATTTGTCGGCCATGAAATTTGTCATGACACAGTAACTGAATATGGAGAATTATTTTTGACGGATGGAAATAAATTTTGGGACTAGGAAATTGAACATAGATGTGGAAAACAATGCAACGTCCGTTCCTGTACAGATGCACAACTATGGTTGGACGGTCTCCAACAACCCTAACCCAAAATACAAGACTTATTCATCATTTGGATAACATTATAGGCAAAGAGTATATAGTCATTTTTTATCTTCTCCAACAATATGATACAAAAGACAACATTTTTTTTTTTGCAAATAGGTCTTCAGAGAGAGGATACTCATATTTAGATTATGCCTATCTTGAAACTCAAAATGTGTTTCATTATTGATACTCTGTTGAAAAGGCTACACTGATAGAGACCCATTTTGGATTTGGATGCTCAAATAAGTCTCCTGTTGGAGATAACCTTCCTTATGAACCAATATAAAGATCTCTATATTCGCGCACTCCAAGCTCTTAACGACCACGTATCAGAGAGAAAAAAAGTACAATCGCTTAGCAGCCTCTACACTTGGGCTTTGACACCAACAAAAGGAACGCACCAGCTGAACTCATTCTGACTACAAGAGCTATCCAACACAACACCAGCCATCCACACTTCAGGCACTGCACTGGGTAGGAACAGATGGAGCTAGAGCCGATTTGCACCAACAAAAACGCGGGTTGGATTAGGGTCAAATCACTCCTAAAATATTTAGGGCTAAGGTGGGGTTAGAGCTGAACCACAATCTATTATTTACAAGAATTAAGTACGCATGCGGGCATTCTTTCTTCGTATGGATATCTTGGTATGCCCTAGATAGTATAGGCCATAGGATTCTTGTGTTGCTGGCACGAGTGTTAGCGCATACTAGGGCCTGTAGCTGACAGCCACGTAGCCAGCTTGGGTCCCTTTTTTTAATTATCATTCTCACATATCTTAGAAGTTAAATGTATTTAACTTTAATTACATATATAAGAGATTATTAATTCTTTATGGTGCGTAATAAATATTGTATATATTTTCATTATATTGAGCTTTGTTAAGTTACCCTGCCAAACAATGTCCACCATTCATCGTCTCTGTTTCTCGGCAAATGAATGCTTCCTGATCTTGTTGATGACACGTATAGCCCAATGTTGTAGCTATACCGATTTGAAGATCTGGATAGGTATGGGGTAGTGCATCCCATCGAGCACATGATGAGGAATTTAGTCTTTCCATCGATCATATGATGAGCAATTTAGTCGGAAACATGAATGTACATAACGGATGAGCAACCTAAGGACATGCGAAGTTGAAATGTGCTCATCTGGTGCGGATCTTGGCAAGGTCCTCATCTCGGAGGAGTTCAGACGTGCCGTCTAAGAGGCAGTTGGTGTCCCCTTGTCGCCATCAGCTGCGCTGACCTCACGTGAAACAAAAGCACACGTGAATAAGGGAGCCTCCACCTTTGTGTTTTTCCTTCTTTCTCTTGTTTTTTCCACTTTTCCCTCGAGGAGCTTTGCCGTATCACTTCGTCCATGCCAGATGAGCATCTTCGCTGTCTCCTTGCCCTTCCCCTGGCCCGTGCTGCCATTACGCAGGCTCTACTGCTGCTGCCGCGTGCTGCCACACGGCTAGGCCCGCCGGCTCCCGCGGCTGGGCCACTAGGTACAAACCCCGCCGCTGTGGGAACCCTCTGCGAACGCGGGGAGGCCAACTGGTGCCCTCTGTGCCCTCGCCGTGGCCGCGATGGCTGGTCGGGCCAGGGATTGGCTGGTCGGCCCCCCTCCCCTGCTCGTGTGTGTTGGGGAGAGGAGTTGGGGCTCGAGGGGAGGAGGGAAAGCTTAGGCAAGTTTTTGTAAATTTGTCAGAGGAAGAGTTTTAATTTTTTTTTTGCATAAATCGGTTTGTGATTTTTGTCCTCCTACAAAATGCGCACCTGTGCTTGGAGGAGCCTCTTGGGCTTTGGGCCATTTGTGGGGCTGCTGGCCGCGTGGGCCTTTGCCTCACGTGGGCCGCGGCCACACCCAGGCGTGGTAGGCTGGGCCTTGCACCCCGTGGGCTGGCCGAGCGCATTGGTTGCGGTGCGCCCAACTCATGGGTCGCGTGCGCTACAAAATCCAACTAAAACATCGTTATACCACCCATATGTTTCAAAAATATATCTATATCTTCTTTTCTACTTTTTTTCATTCATTCATTTTTTTGTTCGTCTCCCTTTAACTACATTACTAGACAATGAAGAGTTTATTTCGTCTGAGCTTATATATATAATATAACCTGTACTCATATGAGTTGGATAACTCTTGTCTCCCGTGATATTGAGTCCGATTTTGAAATATATTGGATCATATACATGACTTGAACCTATTATGTAGATTTCAGCCGATTATATGGATATGGAATATTTTGATGATCTGACAAAGGTGCTGCAACATGTTGTGGTCGATTTGTTAAAATATCACCTGAAGGAAGGACTCTGGCATTGGATTTGAGCAATCACATCTCCAGACTCCATGGTTCGGAGAAGGCACATTGGTCCATGAGGGAATTTATAGATAACTGATCAGCCAACTTTAAACTAGGCTGGAGTCTAATCGGAGAAAGAGCAAAACAATTATAATAACCGTGTTGAAACCCTGAAAAATGTTGGAGTTGTTCCAAATTCACTCCAGGATATAGGCCGGGCTTCTGACGGAGCGGAGCGGAGGCCCGTCGCCGGAGGCTTGGGCCGGAGCGTAGGGTTTCGTGGAGACTTGATTCTCTTGTAAGCCGCCATAGACGTGTAACCCAAACTCTTGAGATATAGTGAGATTGTTGCTGGCTGGTGCCCGTGGTTTTTCCCCTTCACATCGAAGGGGTTTTCCACGTTAAATCGTGTGTCTCCTCTGTGGCTTGATTTTTTACTTCATATTCCTATACGTCGTTCATAACAAAAAAAATAAAAGGAGAGAGATAAAGGATAATGAATTTTAAAATTGAATAAATATACCTATAGCAACGCATGAACATGTTTACTAGTATGACTCAAAAGTGATGTCCACCGTTGCTACCTAGACATGCTTTCTCTGAGCTCAGGTAAACATAAGTAAAATTCATCTTGTATATAATACTTACATCTGTATATGGAAATTACATAAGAATAAGACCCACATGTATTTTTGTCATGTCCACTTCATGTATATGGAAATTACATAAGAATAAGATCCACATCACTGTTCAGAATTAATATGTGTAATTCAGAAGATCGATAATTAGATTACTATAAACTCCCCTTCACAATTTCAGGGTGTTGAGATATGTAGTTGTGCATCAAGCATCCTTTTCTGTGTAGAGCTGCATGTGCTTCTAGTTATGGATAGCAACTAGTTGTATTCTGATGACACTGCCTGTGACTGTGAGCGTGCTGTTCAGCTGTTGTACTTCGTCTTTTTTTTTCTGCAAACTGAAAGCCCTGCTGCTCATGATCTGAAGGTTTTTCAAATGATCCATCTACTTCGCCAATCCTTATAACAATTTAGTGATCTTTCTATACAGCAACACAGGGCAATTTAATGATCCATCTGCAGCCAGTGCTTGACCACTCTGACAAAGTACTTGTACTCCTTTAATTTTGTCAAATTTGTTTGTGTTTTTTTTTTGCTAGAGCAGAGCAGCACAGGGCTTTAAGTTTTTATACCAGCTTCAGAACAACTATTTTAATATTTTGATTTACCTGGATCTCTAATAGCTACACACTATGCAGTTCCTTGAATTATTTTCAAAAGATAGCCATGAGATTCCTGCAATGCTTCACCACTCCGACAAATACTTATACGGATGTCCTATTAGCTGTTTGAAGCTTGGTATGCTAATTTCTGGAAATAACTTTCTGCATTACTTTATTTTAACTTTCTGCATTATTCTGTATTTCTTGTTGCAGTGTTTTGAAGTTGACATGGCCAGTTGAAAAGAAGTTGAGGAGCAAGTTATTTGTACTTATGAGCTGGCTGTGTTTTTTAAACAACCTGGAGTTGTGTCCGCCGGCATATATTAACAGAGAAGAGCCAGTTTAAACATGAAAGCTAGCTGTTGTCATTAGCTATTTCTATTGTGAACATGGCGTTTCTTTGTAATTTGCCAGTATTGTGACGTTAACAAAACTGTTGGCTCATATCAGTTACTCCCTCCGTTCCAAACTATAAGACATCCCAAGAATCTTGGAGAGTCAAAGTTTCTTAAGTTTGATCAAATTTATATGACAATATAATAACATTTATGATGTCAACTAAGTATCATTAGATTTATTATCAATTATATTTTTATAGTATGTCTATTTGATGTCATAAATCTCTATAGTTTTCTCTATAATTATTGGTCAAACTTGAGATGCTTTGACTCTCTAAAATTTTTGGAACGTCTTATAATTTGGGACAGAGGGAGTATTTGTTTGGGGCTTCAGCATTTATGCTCCCGTTTAGAAGCGAAATGGTGGTTTTGTTTAATTTTCTGATTCTACTCTTGTGATTTCAAAATGAAAGAATAGTTTGTCCCTGTTTTGTTAAGTCCACCTAACGGTGGTACCCATGTAATCTACCGTTGTTTTATTTTGCTATTTTATTTTCACCCCTATTTTGAGATACCGGTTTTGTAATTTTGGTACAGATTAGACAATTCAGCCAGTGCAAAACTCAACAATTTATAGAAATAAGCATTTCAGCTAACAATCTATATATAAACACAATTAATATCAAACAAAGAGGTCCCAATTTGCGTCCAAGCTTGTCCATGGGTCATCCGTGTGCCACGTACACACCACCCATCCTCACCGGGGTGCTGCCGGTGCGCCTCCCTATGCACACTATTACAGAACACACCTTTCGTCGATTTTCCAAGTCGGCTTTAGTCCCGGTTAAAATTGCGCCCGGGACTAAAGAGACCTTGTTAGGTTACCAACCGGGACTAAAAATCCCCTCCCAACGGCTACGGGCGTCAGACATTGTCAGGTTACCAACCGGGACTAAAAGTCTACCTTTAGTCCCGGTTGGTCCCGGTTTGTGGCACCAACCGAGACTGAAGGTAGACCTTTAGTCACGGCTGGTTATATGGACCGGGACTAAATGTCCCCTTATTTGAACTCATCTTTCTCCCCAGCCCGAGCCCGAGAGCTCATTTCTTCACTCTGTTCTTGCTCTGTTCTTCACTGTTCTTCATCTTCTCTTCAGCCATTGCTTCATTTGATCACTTCTACGCCTCCATCGACTCGTTGAAAGATTACTATCTTCAACCTCTCATGTTTTAGCGGCAACATATATTGTTTCTTGGTCTATATGTGATTTTTCTTTATGATTTTCTCTTTTTTGCCATTTTAAGCTTCATTCAGTTGACATTGTTTGAATAATTTGAAGAATACAACTAAAACTAGTATTCTAAGTATACACCTTTCATTTCTACTATGTCTACCACATTTTATGGTTTAATTAGTTCAAAATACAGATTTTAGTGTATTATTTAATTTAATTAGTTCAAAAAATAGAAATAGATTTATGTTTTCTAATAGAGATTTTAGGGTATTATATGTTCCACATTTCAAGATTAATAGAGCTTGTGAAGAATTTCTTCTTTTTTGAGTCAAACTTGACTCCATTCTTGCTTAGCTTCTTCAACATCTTGGTTGTTTTCTTCACCATGAGAGCGAGATCATCATCATCATCATCATCGCTTGTGCTCTCATACACGACTTGCATCTTGTGCTTCTCCGAGGAGGAAGCCTTGAGAGCCAAGTCCTTCTTTTCCTCCTTCTCTTTTTCTTTCTTCTTGGAGGAGGAAGATGAGCCACCATCACCAATCTTCATGTACATCTCATGGGCATTGATCTTGCCCAAAATTTGTGTTGGTGTAGCGACGGAGAGATCTCCTTGGTGAAGCACCGTGACGATGTGGCCATACTTTTCAATGGGCAAGACAAAAAGAATCTTGCGTACCACATCGGCCGGTTCCATTTGGTTGAGACCGAGCCCATTCAATTCCTCTACAATAATGTTGAGACATGAGTACATTTCATTTGCATTTTCATTTGCATGCATAGAGAAAGAATTGAGCTTAGCCATAACCAAGTGATAGCGTTCTTCACGCTCACTTTTTGTGCCTTCGTGAAGTGCACAAATAGTGGTCCACAACTCAAATGCGTCTTTGGCATTACGCACTCGGTTGAAGACATCCTTGCTAATGCCACGAAAGAGTATGTTCTTTGCCTTGGCATTGTGCTTTTCAAAGTTGAGGTCCTCCGCGAAGAGAGTACCTCCCTTTGTGGCGGCTTTGAGCACGCCCACGTCAACGACCTCTAGATAGGCCTCCATACGAACTTTCCAATAAGGAAAGTCGTCTCCATCGAACATGGGAGGTGGTCCATCCCCATGGGACATCTTGCTCTAGGCGGTGAAGCCTAATTTAGAGCAACCTTGCTCCGATACCAATTGAAAGGATCAAGATGCCCAAGAGGGGGGGTGAATTGGGCTCTTTTTAATTTCTAAACAAGAATTAAACCTATAAAGAGCCAATTAACCCCCTAGTGCCTACCGCTAGTGTGTCCTAGCTAGAAAGCGGTAACAAGGCAATGGAAAGCGAAAACTTCCTACACAATTCTAGTATGAATTGAAAGACAAGTGCGGAAAGTAATGCGGTAATAAAGAGCTAGGGAAAGAGATGCTTGACACGGCGATGTTTTGCCGAGGTATCGAGAAGTCAACACTCCCCCCTAGTCCTCGTTGGAGCACCTCGCAAGGTATGGCTCCCCCTCAATCCCGCGCAAGGGATGAGTGCTCTCTACGGGCTGATTCTTCGCCACTCCGGCTCGGTGAATCGCCCACAACCGATCACAACGTCGATGGAGAAGGGCCGCCGACAATCTTCCGGCGATCACCTTCCTCCGAGCACCACCGAACCGTCGAGGTGATGTCGATCACCAAGAGTAACAAGCCTCGATCTTCGCTTGACTCACTCAAGCTTCACAACTAGAGGATGCACACTTGAACTCTTGGATGAACTAGAGAGAGGATGGATGGATTCGCGAATCACTCTCTCTCTCTAGGGCTCTTGCTCTCTTCCTAACCTTCTCAACAAACTCAGCAACTCAAATGAGCAAAGGCAAAGTGGGAGAGAAGTGGGAGGGGCTATAAATAGACCCTCTGAAAACTGCCTCGGGCTGGCATTTTAAGTTGGCGACGGACGCTCCGTCGACTAGGCGACGGACGCTCCGTCGACTAGGCGACGGACGGTCCGTCGCATGCCCAACGGCTAGTTTCTGTTCATAATTGAGGCGACGGACGCTCCGACGCCTAGGCGACGGACGCTCCGACGCCTCTGTCTAACGGCTAGTTCTGACACACTGTTCCCAGCGACGGACGCTACGTCACTGGGCGACGGACGCTCAGCCACAGCGTCCGACGCTGAATTCTGGCTAGGGTTAGAAAACACCCTCTCTGGAAGGTCGATGCACGCTCTTCCCAGCGTCCGACGCCTTGTCGACGGACAGCGTCCGACGCACCCTGAAAAACTTAGCCAGAAAACAACCTCTGTGGAAGGCCGACGGACGCTGTGGACTCAACCACCCAGCGTCCGGCGCCTTTGTCCGACGCGTCGGACAGCGTCCGGCGCCCCTACCAGGAGCGTCCGTCGCCCAGAAAAAGATTTTGACAACTCCGTTTTTCATCGCGATGAATATGGAAGTTGTTCTAGGCTATCTTACGGTCACCATAGGCTTGCTTAGAGCTAAGGAAGTCAAGTGTGCACCACATCTAAACATGAAGCTTTCCTAAGTCAAGCTACTAGTCTCAACCCCTCTTAATAGTACGGTCAAAGGTAAAAAGAGAAGCCCTATCTAATTCTAAGTGTCCTTCATCTCCTTATGGCACTTAGCCTATCATTCTAGGGTCTTCATCATGTCTCCTTAACAACCGAAACGATATCCATCTTGGGGGCTAAGTGATGACCTTTAGAGCCCATTCTCCTTGATCACCATGTCTAGGCTACGCATAGCCTCTGCAAAACACACGTTAGCCATAATAATCTCTAATTGTCGTTAATCACCGAAACCAACTAGGGCCATGATTCTTCACTCGGCCTCTGATCGGGTTGCAAAGCGACTAAGGCCAGACCTCCCTCTCATTACCTGTGACAAGTGTATGCAAAAGACTGTGAAAGAGTACCGAGTGGGGAAGGCGGGTCCCAACAACGGTCGGATCTTCTATAAGTATCCAGATCGCAATGTGAGTTATATATTTTGTCTCATTTGATGGTTATGGTTAATTTGTACATATTATACCTGATGATTTTGATTAAAGTGTTGATTTTTTATTTCTATTTTCAGTGGGATGGCACTGGATGCCACGGCTGGTACTGGGAGGAAGATTATGTTAAACATGTGGCGGAGGCTACGAAGGTTGATGAGGCAGCGAGCCAGCTCAAGAAGCTCATCGATGTTGAACAGACGAATAATGATCTGTCTGCTTTAGTTGGGATTGGTCGGGAGATCATTATGCTACTGAAGTGTATTTTAGGTTTTCTATGTATAGTGCTAGTGGCCTTAGCATACGTTATGTCGAGGCTTTCATAGAGCATACATTAGTCTTTGTGTGACTCGGAAATGACACATGATGGTGTTCCATCTCATGTTATTTTAGTGCAGATCTTTCGGTATTTTTATAATATCATTTTTTGACCAAAATGAGAAATTTAATTATGTTTTGGGTCATATAATGCAGACGATGACACGCCATTGGATGTACAATGTAGATCACCACTCCAAAGAGTTCATTGATGGCGTGCATTATTTCTTATAAGAGCGGCTGAGGCAAACAAGCGGGATGGTAATTTCATGTGTTGTCCATGCACCTTTGTGCAAGAATTTGAAGGAATATTGTAGCTCAAGAACTCTTCACTCACACTTGTTGAAATCGGGTTTCGTGTCAAACTATATTTGTTTGACCAAGCATGGAGAAACCGGAATTATGATGAAAGAAGACGAAGAAGAGCAATTGGACCCTGACGACATTATTGCTCAATATGGTGACTTCAATGATACTGCAATGGTGGAAGCAGAAGAAGAGGCAGGGGCAGAGGACACACTCTCTGAAGATGATGGTCTTGGTGAAGTCATTCGTGATGCACAAAGAGATTATGAAAGTGAAAAAGAGAAAGCTAAGTTTGACCGCATGCTAGAGGATCACAAGAAACTACTATACCTGAGCGGCGAAGATGGGCAAAATAAGATGGGTACAACACTGGAGTTGCTACAATGGAAGGCAAAAAATAGCATATCCGACAAGGCATTTGGGCAATTAATCAAGATCCAAAAAAAGATACTTCCGAAGCCTAACGAATTGCCTGCCACTACGTACGAAGCAAAGCAGGTTGTGTGCCCTCTAGGATTAGAAATCTTGAAGATACATGCATGTCCTAATGACTGCATCCTGTGCCCTCTAGGATTAGAAATCTTGAAGATACGTACGAGAATTTGGATGAATGCCCCGTATGTAAAGCGTCGCGATATAAGATCAGGTGAGATGACCCTAGCGATGTTGAGGGCGAAGAGCGTCCTAGAAAAAAAATCTCTGCCAAAGTTATGTGGTATGCTCCTATAATACCACGTCTGAAACGTCTGTTCAGAAACAAGGACCATGCAAAGTTGTTGCGATGGCACAAAGAAGACCGTAAGGCAGACAACATTTTGAGACACCCTACTGATGGGTCCCAGTGGAGAGCAATTGACAGAGAATTCCCGGAGTTTGCAGAAGACGCAAGAAACTTAAGGTTCGGTTTGAGCATGGATGGTATGAATCCTTTTAGGGAGCAGAGCAGTAGTCATAGCACTTGGCATGTTACTCTATGTATCTACAACCTTCCTCCATGGTTATGCATGAAGCGGAAGTTCATTATGATGTCGGTGCTGATCCAAGGCCCGAGGCAACCTGGCAACAACATCGATGTCTTCCTGAGACCCTTAGTTGAGGAACTCCTGTTTTTATGGAGCAAACCAGGTGTACATGTGTGGGATGAGTACAAACAAGAACACTTCGAAGTGCGAGCATTGTTGTACGTAACAATCAATGATTTACCTGCCCTAAGTAATCTTTCAGGACAGACAAACAAGGGATACAATGCATGCACACACTGTTTTGATGACCTTGACTATGTATATCTGAAAAATGTCGAAAGGTCGTGTACCTTGGCCATCGTCGTTTTCTTCCTAAGAATCACCAACTAAGAAAGAAGGCAAGCATTGTGAAGAAGAAGTGAAACGAGCCAAGCCTCGCAACCAAACTGGAGAGGATGTACTTAATATGGTCAAGGATGTGCAAGTAGTCTTTGGAAAGGGACAAGGGGCCCTACCAGTTCCAAAAGATGCTGATGGACATGCAACCATGTGGAAGAAGAAGTCCATATTTTGGGAGCTACCCTATTGGCATGTCCTAGAGGTCCACGATGCGATCGACGTGATGTACTTGACAAAGAATCTTTGTGTGAACCTGCTAGGATTCATGGGTGTGTATAGAAAAGCCAAAGATACACTTGAAGCACGACATGACTTGCAAGACATGAAAGAACGAGACAACCTGCATCCAAAGAAGACAGAAGATGGACGCTATTATTTAAATCCTGCTAGCTACACTCTTAGCAAAGAAGAGAAGGAAAGCATGTTTGAATATCTAAGCAGCATCAAGGTCCCATCTGGATTTTCCTCCAATATAAAGAATATAATAAATGTGTTAGAGAAGAAATTTCTAAACTTAAAGTCTCATGACTGCCACGTGCCACTGTGAAGCTATGTGCATTCCTCAATGCAATTTCTCAGAAGGCAATCGATCCAATGGAACTAGCTACTCTACAGAATGATGTGGTTCAGTGCCTTGTCACTTTGAGTTGGTTTTTCCTCCATCCTTCTTTAATATCATGGAACACCTTCTAGTTCCCCTGGTCAAGGAGATTAGTATTCTCGGTCCTGTGTTCCTACACAACATGTTCCCCTTTGAAAGGTCCATGGGAGTCCTGAAAAAATATGTTCACCAACGTGCTCGCCTAGAAGGAAGCATCACTAAGGGCTATGGGACAGAGGAGGTGATTGAGTTCTGTGTTGACTATATTCCGGACCTTGACCCAATTGGTGTTCCTGAATCAAGACACGAGGGGAGACTTAGTAGGAAAGGAACACTAGGGAAGAAAACATATATTGGTACGGGGGATGATTATTTCAACAAAGCACACTACATAGTTCTTCAAAACTCCTCTGTGGTGGAGTCGTATGTCGAGGTACACAAGAAGTTCCTACGATCCTAGTTTTCAGGGAAGAATGAAGCTTGGATTATGCGTGAACACATGAAAACTTTCGTCGGTTGGTTGTGAAAATAATGTCAGGGTGATGACAATATTGATGAACAACTGTATTTGTTGGCTAGACAACCATCGTGGCACATCCTCACGTACAAAGTGTACAATATAAATGGAAATACATTTTACACTGTAGCCCAAGATAAAAGGAGCACCAACCAAAACAGTGGTGTCCGCATAGATGCTATTGACCCAAATGAGAATAGGCAAACATATTATGGCCACATAGTTGAGATTTGGGAACTAGACTATGCATCTAATTTTAAAGTCCCTTTGTTTAAGTGCCAATGGGTGAAGATGACCGGAGCCGGGGTAACAATTGACAAGGATTATGGGATGACAACAGTGGACCTCGACACTATTGGGTACAAAGACGAACCATTCGTCCTTGCTGCTGATGTGAATCAGGTGTTCTATATAAAAGACATGTCTACAAAACAAAAGAAAGGAAAAAACAATGACAAATCAAGCATAAATGAGCCCAAGCGTCACATAGTTCTTTCAGAAAAAAGAAAGATTTTGGGAATTGAGGACAACTCAGATATGTCAGAACTTTACGAAAGGGATGACCGAATTGCGCCATTCAGTGTGACCAAAGACCCAAGCATCCTTCTAAATGCCGAGGACACTCCATGGTTACGACATGATCATAACCAAGGGACATATGTCAAGAAGAAGTTCACTACTGTGCCCGCTTGATGTAGCTAGCAGTGATGTCAAGTGATAGTGTATTAGTCATTTTTGCTAAGTTTGGTCAAATAAAGATCTACATTTGTATTTGGTCAATTTTGCATTTAGTGACTAATGTTTACTAATACTTGTTTTGTAGTCATTTACTGACTAATGAATATCTACATTTGACAGTGACTAAGTTTAGTTCTAAAATGACAAGTCTCTCATAAAGATTCATAAATACTATGTGAGATTCATGATTTTGTGACTAATGTCTACTAACACTTCCTCAAATAGAAATTTAAAGTACATAAAAAAGATAGATCTTGACGAGTTATAAAACCTTTGTATTCAAAAGTTTATCATATGAGGTCATTTAGTGTCTCATTAATAATTTCCTATTTAATGGTAAACCTATTTATCGCATAATTGGACAATTAATGGTGATAAACAAAAAGATTAACGTTAAAATAATACAGAAACTAATTTTCTGTTGGTAACCAAGCATTTTAGTTTTTTTAATTCAACAATATACTTTTGCATTAACCAAATTCTAATGGTTAGTTACATTTATATTTGATATTATAAAAATGATAAAATATTTGTTGTTATATATTTTTCTAGTAAATAATAAAGCAAAAGGAAACGCAATGGTTATTTTTAAAAAAAATTGTGCCATGTATTTAATGTATTATGCAATTAACAAGAACTAACAATTTATACATATATTAAACTATATGCAATACTAAAATAGCCTAAAGAAGCCCACTGAAATTTTGTTTGACGCCTAAAAAAGACTTTAGCCGCGGTTGATAATACCAACCGGGGCTAAAGGCCATACTACCAACCGCGGCTAAAGGTTAACCTTTAGCTGCGGTTGATATTACCAACTGGGGCTAAAGGGTAACCTTTAGGCCCGATTGGTAATATCAACCGCGGCTAAAGGCCCTTTAGTCTCGGTTCGTAATATCAACCGGGACTAAAGGTTGGCTTTCTATATAAGCCTCCTATCTTCCTCCCCCCTCATCTCGCCTACTATACTTCGATCGCTCGACCTTCGTCTCGTCTTCCTCAACGCAAACCGCCGCCGCGTGCCGCCACGCCGTCGTCGCCGTCGCCATCGGCATTGCCGCGACCCACCGGCGCGCCAACGCCCCGCGCACCGCACCGCCGCGCGTGCTAGCCCCACGTCCTTGCCTCACTCACCCGAGCGCCGCCGCCGGGCCGCGCTGCGCCGCCGTACGTCGTCGTCGCGCCGCCGCACGCACGCCGCGCCAGCCACTGCCGCGCGCACCGCCGCCGCCGCGCCTCCACCTTGCGGACCCGCCGTCTACAGTGAGGTTCGGCCACCACCGGAGAGAGAAGAGAGAAGAAAGGAAAGAAAAGAAAGGAGAGAGAAGAAGGAGAGGAGATCGAAGGAAGAAGGAAGAAGAAGTAAGGAGGGAGAGGAAAAAAAGAAAAGGAAAAAGGTTGATTAATTAGCAAATGAATTTTGAGTAATTTGTAAATGGATTTAATTTGTTAGAAAAAGAAAAAGGAAAAATAATAAATTAATATTGGTTGCTTGTTTATAATTTATTAATGAATTTCTATATGGAAAATGAAAAAGGAAATTTCTAAAAATATTTGTTAGAAAATGAAAAAGGAAATTTGATAATACTATATGTCATTAGTTGCTTGTTTTCACACACACTAACATTTTATACATGTTTTTCTAGGCGGAGAGGACGATTGGTCGAGGAGAAGAAGGAAGAAGAAGAAGAAGAAGAAGAAGAAGAAGAAGAAGAAGATGAAAAAGAAGAAGGTGAATTGTGTGTAATAAAATAGAAATATATTTTAGTTTTAGAAATATATTTTTGTTAGTATTATAATACCTCCAATTATTGAACAAGATTTGGGCTTGGTTTGTTAAGAAACACCGTCCGAATTTAGAAGTACCACTAAAGGGTCCTATCCTGCTAAATGTAAGTTCTACTAGCTCTCATAATTTCTTATCTTAGCATGCTTTAACATATGCATATGATGACGATAGTAATATTTTCATATCTTACAGTGGGTTCTAAGGCAGCCATCAGACAACAATCTGTATGAATACTACGTTTGCGAGTTCCTCACGGTGTATGCAAGACAAACTATTAATGAGGCACTAAAAGTATGTCATATGTATATATAATACATCCATTTTATTTAGTTGTTGCTATTAACTAAATCTTATTTATATTAACACTTGTTTGATTATAATGCAAATTGAAGTCTCTATGGTTGAAGAACCAAGTGTTGCAAGTTATCCGCCTCAAGGGAATTCAAGAGACCATTGCTGGATTTCTTCTTGAAAAAGTGCTCAAACCTAAAGGCGAGTACTATTTCGACCCAGTCGAACAATTGAAGCCAAATCAAGATGAACATCTATATGATATTTAAGTGGCAAGAGCGGTTGTGTCCTAAGTAAAATTTGAATGGATAATGATGTAAATTTTATGTGCATATATATATTATACTTATGTATATATAGCTCCATAATATATTTATATATAGAGTTTCATAGTTTATTTGTGTTTAATGCTTGAAACTAACTTATAAGTGTGTGAATACATGTATTAGCAACGAATACATATATTTGAATCGAAGAATACACACATTTAAATACCTAAGCTAATTGGAAAACCAAAATAAGAAATACCAAAATCAGAAAAAAAAATGAACCTTTAGTCCCGATTGGTAATACCAATCGGCACTAAAGGGTGCAGCCCCATGTGGCCCGCTTGCGCCACCTGGCGCACCCTTTAGTCCCGGTTGGTATTACCAACCGGGATGGACCTACGAACCGGGACTAAAGGGGGGACATTTAGTCCCGAATCCTTAGTCCCAGTTCAGGCACCGGGACTAAAGCCCCTTACAGACCGGGGTTAAAAGCCGGTTCTGTAGTAGTGGCAGTTGCTGACAGGGTGTGCTATGCATCAACCCGGCTGGCGTTTGGTTGTGCGCAGACTAGGGAACGCGAATGGGCCTTGTCTTTTGTAGCCCACTACAACCCATCATGCGTTGTCCACCGTAGCCCATGCCTTTTCCTCCTCACGACCTGCTGGCATCGTCCACCGTTGTGACAACACTACGGTTCACCGGAGCTCAGCCGACATGGCCGCGGAGCTTCGGTGAACCCTAGCACCCTAATCCCTCCACTGTCATAGACTCATAGCCATGCTTACCCGGCGAGCCGCGACGTCTCAATCCCGACCTAACCCGGCCACCATAGTCGCCGCCAGGGTAGCGGCCACCAACCCCACCGCTCCTGCCTCCCATGACACCTTTTCCTTCTAAGCCCTCTGGATTTAGAGACAAGGGAGGGAGAGATCTGCAGGAGATGCAACGGGAGTGGCACCAGCGAGCTTGGGTGGGGGGCTAGAGATGAAAATGTTGGGGACACCGACGAGCTCAGGTGGAGGAGCGCGTTGATAGGCTTGGGCTGCGCTGGGCCGAATCACATGCAGAAGGAGAAAGAAAAACAGTGCATGGCGTGGGAGGGAAGAGAGGTTGGGGTTCGGCGGAGCTCTGTAACAGAACTACCCAATTCGTACTAGATTAAGCAAGAAACACTACGTCAAAAACGATATTTTGTGTCGGTCAAAATCCGTTTTTCACAGCGGGCAATGGCGTCCGCTGCGATGACAAGGCCACGATAAATGTGCCGTTTACCGTGGCGGTCGCTGGTGCCTACTGCGAAAAACCAATTAACCGCAGCGGGCAACATAAGATGCTCGCTGCGGTTAATCATTCAAAAAAATAAAAAAAATAAAAACCCTAGAAGCAGCGCCGCCGCCGTCGATCCGGTCGCTGCTGAGCCGCCGCGACCTCGCGGCCGTGCCACTGTGAGGAGCTCCACCGCGACGCCTGGGTCCTGTGCACTGGGGTCAACACGCAGCGGCGCACTCGCACTGACCGGGGGGCCGCCGCCTTTCTCGAGCGGGCGGCTGCACGCGGGTGACCCGCCCCGCCGACGAGCTCCTTGGCCAGCAGGTACCGGAACGCGAGACTGTGGGGCTTCCACTCCACGCCGTGCGCCCGCCCGGCCTGCTGCTGGCTCCGGCGCACGGCGTCGCGGAGACCCTCGGGCAGGTGGCACTCCACCGCGGCCACCACCTCCTGCGCGCCCAGCCCGGCGTCCCTCGCGTACAGCTCCAGGGCCTTGGGGAGGATCATCTTGTGCTGCTGCCCACGCCCGCAGACGACGCCCACGTTGCCCCGGATGTACTCCTCCTTCGCCGCCTCCAGCTGCTGGAACACCCTTTTCGGGCTGTACAACCGGATCTGCAATGCAAAGTTACAGTTAACAGTTGGATGGTATTCGAGGATATGAATGCTTCGGAGCTGGGTGTCCGTTTGATGCAGCCTACTACGTGCTACCTACCACTGGATCCGAGTTGCTGTCGGACGACAGTGCGAAGTGCACCAGCGGCTCACGGCGGTCCATGGCGAAGCCTTGCAGCTCCTCCTTGTCCCTGCTGGAGCTGGACTTCCATGTCGGGGACACCGGGTCGGTGCCGCCGCGAGGAGCTCCGCCCGCGCCGCCGCCCCGCGCTCGCGCCAACACGCGCCCGCACCGCCGCGCGCTACATCGTGCTCGCGCGCGCGAGCCCGTGCTCCTGCGCGTTCCCTTGCGCCGCCACCATGGGAGGGGAGGGGAAGCACCGCAAGCTGTCGTCGTCCCGCGAGCCGCGCGCCCGCGCTGCCATCCGCGGGGCAGGGGAGGGGAGAGCCGTCGTCCCGCGTTGCCGTCCACGGGACAGGGGAGGGGAGTGCCGTCGTCGGAGAGGAGAGCAAGAGGGCAGGAGAGGAGAGCGGTGGCGGAGAGAGGGAGGGAGGGAGACAGAGAGAGAGAGGGAGTGAGTGTCTAACCCTAGGTCTCGTATATATACGAAGACGGCTAGCGGGCCTATCTTGGTCCTGGTGGGCCTCGGCCTTTTACCGTGGCGGGCCTTATAGGATGCCCGCTGCGGTAAATCAATTTACCGCAGCGGACTTTTTAAGACGCCCGCCACGGTAAATAGCGTATTTTCTATGATGGTCATCTTAAAAAGCCCGCTGTGGTAAATCTATTTACCGTAGCGGACAAAGGTGCTCGTCACGGTAAATAAAAAATGCCCGCTGCGATAAATCATAAGATTTACCTCAGCGGGCAGCAATTGGTGTCCGCAACGGAGGCCTTTTTGGCAATGCTGCGCAAAATCGTTTTTGATGTAGTGAAAATCACTCGCTAAAACAAATGATTCCCCGACTTAACCTAGCAAAAACCCGGTAGTCCGTGAAATCTCGAAGGATTTCAAACTTTTCCACAATACAGCCAAGATCGAGATAGTTCAGTAGCACCATTCACACGATATAAAGTTCAACATAATTAAATAGTATCAGAGTGCGAAGACTCACAGTTATTACAAACCATGGTTCGAATTGAAAGAGTAGCGGAAGTCTTTTAAAGCATGAGAATCTCCAAAGTAGTTCTTTTAATATAGTGCCAGACTAGGGACATATCCCACAACAGCAAAAGATGAGTCTGAAAGTGACCAAGCCCATGGTCTAGAAGTCATCCCCAATTGGGTAGAGACAGTTAACACAATAGCCATGCAAGAGTTGACCATCTGCAAAACAACATGGGATAAAACTCTGAGTATAAGAAGGTACTCAACGAGACTAACCCGCCATAAATGAAAATAAAGACTCCAAGGAGAATGAAGGCTTATGGTGGTTTAGCTGACTCTTTTGCGGAAAAGCATGCAACTAACTACTCAAGTTTTAGTAAAGATATAGCAGCAAACTTTTAGTAATATTACCTGTCATCTACATTAGTCACTAGTTTATGCCAGACAAGTTGATTAAAGCATATAATAGATTGCATCATCATTTCAGGCTTTCCATAAACCGGATCACCAACATTAGTTTCATAATCCTGTAAATGTTGTCATCACCCTAGTCAAGTGCTCTCTAACCAGGAGCGATTGCGATTCGAATCGGATTCCTACTCAGCTGAGGGGGGTATTTCCTACACAAACCACACTCACGTGCGTAGTGAGCTACAGGTCACCGAAGACACTATTTGGGTAAAGTCGCGGGATGGACAGGGACCACCAACACCCAGGGGCTGTCTGAAAGCCAGTACGTATGAAGGTCTTAGATTGCGCCCCTATGACTAACTCCCCACCTCGCACCAGCACGATGCGTCACGATCCAAACCCGGCCCGAATAGTGTATCGGCTTCACGGTTGAAACGACTTATCCTTCTAGTTAAGTGTAGGGCATGCGTTCAACATGACCAGACGAACGATAGCAAAAATAGTCATTAGTTGACACGATCGAGGCATCCCCATCCAAGTACAAGGAGTTTCCCACCGATCTTAGTTCGATTAACCATCCTGGCCATCAGCCAAGATAAACCATAACAGGTGATGAGGATATATCCTATATCTCGCGAGCAAAGGAATCACCCGACTTCTACCGAACTAAGCCAACTAAGCATGACTGCCACGATCGAACTTAGGTGACAAGGTAATGGTAGAATAGGATAGCAAGGTAATATGCATCAATGGTTGCACCCAACTCCTATACTTAATGCATCAATAAAGCGAAAATAATAAATGTTAGACTTTTGCAAACCGAGAGAATGCTATGGGCTTGCCTTGCTCAAAGGTGTTGGGGACGTGGTTCGGGCACTCCTGCAACTGATCCTCCTCACCGGGGTCCTCCTGCTGCACCTCCTGATTGGCTAGTTCCTGCTCCGGGGTCATGTTCTCCGGGTTCTCATCCTGTAATCCTGTATAATGCAATGCGAGGATATATAAGTGCACATGATGCAATGAAAGACATGATGACATGCATGTGGCGTATTGGATGCATAACTTAGTAATTTTCCATCAGTCTTAACAGAGGTTCAATATTAAGTAACACACTTAACTAGTTAAGTAAGCAAGGTTGATTAATTACCCTTCTTAATTAGGAATAAGAACACTTGAAAATACTTTGTACTATGAAAAGCATCAAACAGTTCTATGCATAATTTTTCTCTACTTATAATAATTACTAGGACACTCCAGAAAATTTACTAGATATTTATTATGCACAAAACAATTATTAAAAATCATTAAAGTGGTTGTTTAACACCTTTTTAAACCTACACAGTTTTGCTTAACAGAACATAGGGTAGGTTCCAATTTTCTGAGATAGATCTCTGCTACAGAATTTTAACAAAACAAGTTACACATTTTTCTGAGCTATATTTTATTTGATATGCATTTCTCAAGTTTGAGCCATTAACAAGATTAAATAAATCTACACAAAAAAGTTGTACAAACAAATCATGAAAATACATCAAACTATAGATCTAAACAATAGAAACCTAACAAAATAAGTTTGGCATTTTTAGGATTTTCTACGAATTGATATGGGTTTTACAAACTTCAAACCGATTTAAACAAAATCATTTCTTTTATTTTCCCGAATGAAAATGCTACGGCAACCCGACACGTGCACACGTGCGACACACATAGCGACCGACGGGTGGGGCCTCAGGCCCACGCGTCAGCCGCACACGCATGCGTGCACTGTGCGCGGCGGCGCTGCTCGTCGCCGGCGGTTCTCCGGCGACGGGGAGGACCTCACCGGCTTCGCCTCGGCGAGGCGAAGCTGACGGTGGTCTCGGCTAGGCGAGTGGGAGCTCATAGGGAGCTCCCCGCTGGCCATGGCGGCACAGCAGCGGCGTCGCGCGGCGGTAGTGCAGCTCCGGCCACGACGTGACGTGGCGGAGTGCACGAGAAGCTCGGAGAGTCACCGCGATGGTCGACAAGCAGAAAGGGGAGGGAGAAGAGGGAGAGGCGGCGCAGAAAGGTGCAAAAGCCCTCGGAGCAGAGCTCCGGCGGTCAGTGGCATGGCGGCACGCGATTGGCGCCGTGTGAAGCCTTACCAAGGCGGTGGAGTCGCGTAGCGAAGGCGAGAGGGCGAGGCGGAGCGGTGACGCGCTCGTAGGAAGACGGTGGTGTGGGTTGGCGGGAACGGTGTGGCGGCCGGCGCTGCGAACGACGGCGGCGGGCGCTAGCACGATGCTGCGTTGCTGCTGTGCGCGAGAGTGAGGTGAGTGCGGGGGACAGGATGGAGGTGAGGGCGTGCGGTCGGGGGCACCGCCCCGGCCGGTCCGTATGACGCGCGGCGCGTGGCGCGCGGCGCGTGGGTGCAGGCGCGGTCGTGGGCCGGCTTTCACTTGCGGGCCGAATGGGTGGCGCCGGCCCATTAACCAGGTGAGCTCCTTTTTCTTTTTATTTTTCAATTTCCTTTTTCTTTCTTCATTTCAATTTCATTTTGACCAAATTAAAATACTTTTCAGGTTTCGAGGAAAATACCAAAGTTGTTTAGAAAATTAAACTACACCTTTTTGCTTTAAGAAGTGTGGCAAAAAAACTGCTTAGTTTTTAAATTAAAATTAGAAACCCGGTTGTGACTTAATAGATCATTATTTAAAAAATTGTCAAAGTCAACTTAAATTCAAGAATTCAATCTAATTTTCCTACCACAATTTAAACCATAAAACTACTGATTGAATTTAGCATAATGGTGTTGGGTTAAAAGATTATTACTCTTCTCTATTTCATGCAAAACAATTCAAGCAAGAAACTAACAAATGCTTTTTCACATGAAATGTAAAATGGTATGCATAAATGTTTATCAAATGATGCTTAGGCTTTGATTAAGAATGGCTTAATTATGCTTAACACATGAGGTGTTACAAGCTCTAGCAGCCACGGTCAGCAGCGAAGATTTCTTGCTGCCGACGCGCCTATAGCCCCCACGACACCTCCCGTGCGTGACCGCCAGGGCACGCCTTTGTGCCTCCTGCCCGCTGTTGGTATTTCTTATGACTATTGAATAAATCCGCAAGCGCACAGATTATATCGTTGTAACACTTCACCCAGGAGTATCCCGGGGTATCCTAATTTATATTCTCCCAAGGGAAAGCGGAACTAGAAATGATAATAAAAGAGAGATCCTAGAGATCACCTCAATTTAGTACTAATTAGTGTAAGGGGGTAATTGATATAATGATAGGAAGGTGATGATGTAACAAACTGGTAAAGATAAGTAAGAGATGACTAATGAGTACAACTATGTGGGAGGACAACGAGAGAGTAAAAGGACTCTTGTGATTCCAACTCTACCTTTGTGGATTTAACTATGGCACTCAGATGAGACAAACATCGATTGATTCCTCAATACAAGTATGCTAGGCGAGGGTATAGATCAGTAGGAGGACAAAATTCCTATCGGACCGCGCCCTCTTCTTACGGGGGCCTTATCTTTTAAGAACTTACCTAAAAACACGTGGTGGGATACAAAGACTAGACAAGGCTGTTACCTCTTGCTAGCTACCACAAACAATCCGTGCAACAAGCGATAACCAAAGGCAAGATTAAGTATAAGCACCACGCTTACACTTATTCTCACTACTCTAATCGTGTATACGACATCTAGAATACCCTATGACAGGCGATGATCGCATACAGGAAAGGCCACAAGGATCTCAATCTAGTTTATAACAACTAATTGACAAGATAAACCACAACAATACTATAGCAAGTATAATATTGCACTAAGTAAAGACTAAGTAAAGTAAAGAAGGAATATTGCATTAAATAAGTAAAGTCTTACAAAGAGAAAAAATACAAGAGCTTATACCAGATCCTCCGGGAAGACAACTCCGGAAAGCCCGAGCAAAGCTCAACTCAACTCTAACTCCCAAACTAGAGAACACCACCAGACTAATCTCCACTTGAGAACAACAGTGGTTTGTATGGATTACATCATGATTAGAGAGGGAGGTCTTGGCCTCTATTTATAGTGGGGGTGGAGTAGGGGCTACTCCAGCGCCACATCATCAATCCTCCTCCCTTGGATCAAACCATCAAAGAACCGCCTTGGATGAATGGTTTGGATTTGCAACATGTCCTAGTTGATATGGCGGTTGAGAGGGATCCAACCGACATAGGGGGGTGGTCGGTCGATCCCCTCTATTGCCAGTGGGCCATCCCCTTGCCTTGTGGGTGTAACCCCACTGGTCAGGGACTGAGTGGGGGCCAGGTGGGTCCAGGGCTTGGTCGGCCGACCCCCCCTTGGGGTCTCTGGCCCACCTCTTCCTCCCTGGTGCTGGTGCCACTTGTCATGGATGTTGGGTGGTTGTTCTGAGGTAGTTGTCGTGTTGATCTCTTTGGTGTGGGCCCATGAATCCGTGTACTTTGCATGTGAGCCGTTGGGAGAAAGCACAGAGTGATCCAAGGGTTGGAAATCACTCTGAAGGGCTTCTCCTGGATCATGGCCGAGGGGGGAGACCTAGTGGGCCCACAGGGTGGTCGGCCGACCCCCT
Organism: Microstegium vimineum; assembly: GCA_022036555.1. NCBI lineage: Eukaryota > Viridiplantae > Streptophyta > Magnoliopsida > Poales > Poaceae > Microstegium > Microstegium vimineum. The sequence continues at coordinate 34,827,018 of CM039126.1, forward strand.
ATGTGGGTCCCACTAGGTCTCTTTTGTTCCATTTCTTCAATACTGCAACAAAATAATCATGGACATGTGGAACTTGTTATTTTATAAAATATGCTTATGCGATTATTGTTTTAGCCTTGATCCTGAGGCTATTGGCAGCATTTTAGTTATATAAAAGAGCATCATATTTTGTGCCAACAAGATCCCCAAGCTTAACCTTTGCTCGTCCCGAGCAAACAATCAAACTTAGCTCGATGGATCAGGAGCTGCTACTATACTTCATATTTCAAGAGTACAATATCTACAACAATCATACTTCTCTTTTGTATGAAAAATTCAGTAGTAAATACTCACCCATATTACCTTAGTCCTCCATGGGGCTTATAGCTTTATCCTTTGTCTTGGGCGGTTGAGAGATAGAACAACTTGACTTGAGCACTAGTTTTCTCATTCTTTCGCAAGTTTCATATCAGAGGTTTTTCAATGTTTTGTAAAAAGAAAACTTAATGTTCCTCAAATGGTACTGTCGAGTCGCTCATAAGGTGTATGATTCCTCACCAAGGCATATATCAAAGTTTTCCTTCTTTCATCCTATCTCTAAAGCTTATGTGGAGCTATAGGTAGGGATCAAAGATGTAGCAAACTTACCTTGCATATGTTGTAAAGTCAAATTCCGAATCCAAGGAGAGAAATGTCATACTCTTAGATCATGATGTGCAAGTGTGTGGAAACATGGCAATTGATCAATACTCCTATATTTGGATGATCTCTCTTTCCTAACTTATTATTTTGAGACATAGCTATCTTTGTAATCTATGAGCTTTGAAGATGCTCTTTTTTTTGCATAGTCTATGTCTCATTTGCTAGCAACAAACTAGAGAGAGTTTTTTCTACTTAGAGCACGGAGTATGAACTATGTGGAAATGTAAGACATGTTTCTGCGTACTTCCAGTGTAGAAGCAGCATGTATATGTGGCGTGTACGTGATCTTGATCTTGGGAGCATGATAAGTCTCTCAACAAGGGTCACAAAACTTGACCAAACTCAACACAAACTAAGCAGTTTATGTAGAAAGCTTATATCATGAATGAGCATGTATGGCTTTGGTAGGAATTTTCACCATTGAGGAACAAAAAGTGTTTTATCATTTTAATAAATAAAGCTTCGATAGTCATTCTTGCTTAGAACAAAATTATAGCAGCTCTTATCTTGTCATATCATGTCTCACAACAACTTAGACTTAGTTACAGCATTTGCAACCCACAAAAGTTTAAGGTTCATGATGGTTTCTTTTAAGCCAAGTAATTCATACTTAGAGAAATATCAAGTTGTAAACTAAGTACTAGAGAAATATTTAGTAGAGCAACTATTCATCATTTCCATAGGAGATAAATTTTCATGATATGTGAGAGTAGAGACAAGTATTTTTATTATTATTTTTATTATTATATATATATATATATTTGATATGCAAGAATGAAATGCAGGAATAAAATTACAAAATTTAAATTGCAAAATTAAAATGCTGAATGAAAAACATACCTTAGTTGGGGAGGGGACTTCCCCCAAGCTTATTCTTTTCATGGTCCTTGTGGAGGAAATTGTGTTGGGTCTATTCCTTGCTGGGCGTAGAACATAGCCCATTGCTGGGTATTGTAATCTCTCATTGCTTGGACCCGTTGCTAATTTTGGACTATGTTTTGATGGAGAATTCCATGCTCCACCCGTAGCTCACCTACATGGTTAGTGAGTGGATCCACGTCGTGACGGAACTCACAGTACTCTCTTCCCTGCGAAGAAGAAGCAAAAGAGAACCGTGCACTTTGGGTGTGTGACGTTGATCTCTGGAGTCCACTGCTTGAGTTGGAGAACTGTGTGGCGCTAGTGGATTCATCTACGAACTCCAAACCTAGAGATGTGCCTTCTTCTTGTGTAGCATATGCCATGCTGCGTGTCATTCTTTGACCTGCAAAACTCCTACGCCCTTCTTGTGTATCTGTATTAAAGGTTAGATGCCTACACCTATACAATTTAAGTCTTTCACAAGGGAGTGAAATTCTTTTTATGAGATCATTATTCATATATATAACAGAATCCTATGGGCCATGAGCCAGAGTGTGACCTTGCACAAAATATCCTATATCTAACACAGCTCTAGGTGCATCCAAGAAAAATTGGTAATTATGAAGCTGAGCCATGTTGTGCATGATTTTAGTGATCATGGATGTAAACTCAAAAGGTCCTTTTCTGCTACTGGCTGAGCACCAGTGATCTACCATGGCTCTAGCAGGGGAAACAAGAATTTTATTTACCACAGAAAAAAGTATTCTCAGCTCAACATTTGTTATAGGCCTTACATCATCTCTAGGGAACAAGGTTATTCCTATCCAACGATGCATGAAACGTAAAGTGGGATTATGAATTTCACTTGTTCGTGGGTATCTAGCATTATCTTTCCCAAAGATTAGTTTCCAAAATTCACGTTTATCATACCCCGGAGTAGCATGATCAAGATTAATAGAACACTTCTCTTTACACCCAAGAACATGGCTAAACTCTTTCCAGGTTAAAGTAAGTGGATGATTAAGCAACCAGAAAGAAAGTCTTTAAGCATTTGTATTAACCGTGCTTAGGAACTCTAGAGTTAAAAGTTTACTTCCTAGGTCTCTAGATATATCCCAAAATTCACTGGTCCACCCTATAGCTCTGAAAACTTCATTAAACTCTGCGTCTAAACCTGTTTTAGCTAGGAGGGCATGATAAATTACCTTGGTGTGCTCGTAGTCACGTTCCTTCAGAGTGTTGAATATGACCATCTCATGAGGTGTGAGCCGGATGCCAGTTTCAGGATCAGTGATCCATGATGCTTGATCTCCCGAATTATCGGCCAGCTCGTAATGACCGGCACTATGATATTCTTGCTCATATTCACAATGGCTAGCACTACTAGCCATGATTTCAGTGGCATCCGAAGCGTGCACTGACTCATGCCTTGAATCAATTGACATAATATCCGTACCTTGCGATGAGCTTCCTCCCTGGCAATTTTTGGAAGAACTCCCACTGACCGAGCTACGTGCCTTCTTGAGTGCTTTCTTGAGTGACTTCATCTTACCACTCTAACTAGCTATTCTTGTACCCTTCTCTTGATTAGCAGTGAGGCTTATTGAAGAGAAGTGGCAAAGAATTTTGGTTTGTGGGCTCGCTGGTCGAGAGTGTGTGTTTGAGAGGGTTGCTCTGCCTGTGTTCATATAGCAGAAGAGGATGGGGAGTGATGGGGTAGTGGGGCTCGGTCGGCCGACCTCCCCAATGCTCTCTGAATGCTCTTCTGCACAAGGTGGTGGCGTGTATGGAGATGCTCGACATGGATGGGATTGGAGGGGTCTCCAATGCACCGGCTGACCACTCCCTTAGGTGCTTTGATGATGGGCTTTGCACCACGCCAAATTGAATGTTGATGGAGGCAAGGAAATGACAGGAGCCATATGGCCATGTCTGCTAATTAGCAAAGGGGCTTGCTCCTTTGGCCTTGAGTGATTAGAGGGTGAATGGCATGAACTTGTGCGGCGTTTCATGATCAGAAAGTTACGGAGGTGATAGGAGAGTATGACTCCTAATGAAATGTGATACGTTTCTCGTGATGGTTTGATGAATGACGAGAAGGTATAGAATTGTTTATAGAAGAGGTATGGTGATTGTGGTCCTTGTTGTTTGGAAGAGATGGGAGATGAAATGGTTTGGATTGTAATGATTAGTGAATTCCTCTTGCCAAGATGCCTTCGTGGAATACTTTGTATAGATAAAAAGTCTTGCATGGCATGAGGAGAGAGAGATAGAGGGGAACAAGGAGAGGATGGGTGGTGTCAAGATGGTGTCTCCTCCTTGGCTCCTAGCTTCATTTGTTCAGAATGTAGACATAGAGCATCTCGAGGTAAGAAACACAAGGCAGAGGAAAAGAGGAGGATGGATGGTCGGTCGATCACTAATTGTGATCCTTGGTGCCTGGTACACTACTCCATGCATGGTACCTCGAGGTAGGGTCAAGAGAAAGGGCAGTGGGGCCCAAGGCCCGGTCGGCTGACCCCACTATGTCCTCTAAAGGGCCTAGTTTAGTGACACTAATCTACCTATGCTAATTAGAAATGCAATGCAACTTTCGTGGATGAGAAAAGATTCGAGATTTTATTGTTTTCAAGTTTTATTATGGCTAAGTATGATTATGTTTTGAGATTAATTAAAGGAGATCATCATGCAATGAAAAGATTTCAGGAATTTAAAAGAGAGTGAAAAAGTAAACTTACCTTTCTAAGAAGCCATGCTTTCAATTATTTGAAGTAGGGTCGTCCTCCTCATTTGCCCGTCGAATCTGCTTGCGGGGCTTTGGAGATGGAGTGGTGCATGGCTTGATCACCTTCTTTCGCCATACCCGTTTGGGTTTTGCCCGAGGTTGTTTCTTCACTTTTGTCAGGTAAGTATAATTAACGTAAGGATCAATTTCAAGTACCTTGACAATGGAGCATTGCTCGATTTTTGGCTTGAAGTGGAATATCTCCTGGGTTCCATTGATGTTGAATTGAATTTCTCTAGCTCCTACATCGATATGTGCATTGGCGGTGCTGAGGAACGGTCTTCCTAGGATGAGTGGAGTCTTCTTGTCTACCTCCATATCCAACACCATGAAATCCACGGGGATGAAAAATTCTCGTATCTTGATAGGAATATTTTCAACGATCCCCGCGGGGTAGCTAATTGATTGATCCGTTAGCTGCAAACACATTGGTGTAGGGGACAAAGTAGTATGAGTTAGTTTATCGAATACTACCTTTGGCATGACGCTCACGCTTGATCCCAAGTCACAGAGTGCATGCTCGAACTGCTGAGTCCTTCTTCTTTAAAGGCAGCTGGTTGAGTATAGCTGTGCTACACTCCTCCGTCAACTTGATGACTTCGATAGTGGGTAATGGCCTTTTGTTGTTAAGGATAGTCCGCAAATACTTGGCATAGGTCGGAACCTGCATTGCATCAAGTAGGGGAATATGGACATATAATTGACGGATTACCTCAACAAATTTCTCGAAACGATCATCTGAAGATTGTCTTCTTGGCTTGCGTGGGAATGGTAGTAGTACGTTTGTGTCGTAGTACTCATGTGGGGCCGTTCTCCCATGGAACTTGGTAGAGTCCTGGGGTGCAGGTTCTTCTTCTTCTTCATGTTGTTCTTCTACCTCAACTTCTTTCTCCTTTCTTGTTGATTTTCCTGAAGTGTTAGGATATGGTGGATCGCGAGTGGTCTTACCCCCTCTCGTGGTCACCGCATTTATACTCGAGACTCTTTCAGAATTACCAAGATATGGGGCAGAAGATATCAATTGAGAAAGTTTTCTTTCTATCATGTTATTGAAATTCAATTGATTCTTCACAACAGAAGCAAAGTCATTCATTTTATTGTTTAAGGTTTCAAGGGTCTTATCATTGGCGGCTAGCTTATTGTTTAAGCTTTCATTAATCCTAGCTTGGCTTAAGACAAGATCTTTAAATGAAGGCTGATTAAAATTATTAAAGCTTTTACCTTCATTACCTTGATGGAAGGGTCGTGGCTTTGATCCAAATTGCTGAGGTTGATTCTCATTGTTGTTGATGAAGCTCACGCCTTCATTTGTTTCAGGGCAATTGTTTCCCGAATGATTTCCACCACATACCTCACACCATTGTTTTGCCTTGTTAGCCCATGTGGAGGCATAGTGTTGGATGGCTTCTCTATCTTTCTTGAAGTTTGCTCGTTCTTTGAGTTTCTTCATCAAGAGATCCATACTTGTGGAGAGTGCACTTACTTCATGAATGGTTTCTGCACTCTTTTTCTTGACTGAGAGCCTTTCATCTTTCCACCCTTGATTCGTCACTATCTTCTCAATGAGATCTTTTGCTTGTGTGACATTGAGTGAAGTGAATGCTCCTCTTGCGGCTGCATCAAGGTGACTATGGGTTATTGGTGTTAGCCCATAGTAGAAGCCTTGAATCAGGAGCCAATCTTGAATTCCATGATGAGGGCATTCCCGAATGTACTCCTGGAGACGTTCCCATGCTTCGGGAATAGTCTCGTCCGCTTGCTGCTGGAAGCTTGAAATTCTTCCACGAAGAGCGGTGGTTTTGCCCATCGGGAAGAACTTCTTGAGAAATGCATTGGTACACTTCCCAAGTGACAACTTCCTCAGAATGAGCATAGAACCATTTCTTCGCCTTCCTGAGTAATGAGAACGGGAAAAGGCGGAGACGAATGATATCCGATGCAACATTCTTTATGGAAATGGTGCCACTTACCTCCAAGAAGTGCTGGAGATGTGCATTAGCATCCTCATGGGACTTCCCGCAAAAAGGGTTGGCTTGCACTAGGTTCATCAAAGCTAGCTGCAGCTCGAAGGTAGCACCCCCTGTATTAACGTCTGGTCCTTGGGCCAAGTGAGCGACTGAAGGAGCCGAGAAGTCGGAAATAGCCTCTTGAGCCATAGCTTGCTTGATAAACGGAGTGGAGTCTCCTTCCTTGAGTGGATCCGAGTTTGAGGTCAGCTTTCGAGGAGACACTAGACGATGTCTAGAGTTTCTTCGGAAACTCATAGGCTTTTCAAATGTGGTTGCTCGAAACTGGAACTCACTCATACAATGCCTTGCTTCACAATTAAGAAAGACAAAGGCAAGGGGTAAGCCCCTACAACTATTTGATAACTAATTTGATAGTAAACTCTAGATTCAATTCTATTAAAATTTCTATGCTATGCTTTCCCCGGCAACGGCGCCAGAAATGCTTGTTGGTATTTCTTATGACTATTGGATAAATCCGCAAGCGCACAGATTATACCGTTGTAGCACTTCACCCAAGAGTATTCCGGGGTATCGTAATTTATATTCTCCCAAGGGTAAGCGGAGCTAGAAATGATAAGAAAAGAGAGATGCTAGAGATCACCTCAATTTAGTACTAATTAGTGTAAGGGGGTAATTGATATAATGATAGGAAGGTGATGATGTAACAAACCGGTAAAGATAAGTAAGAGATGACTAGTGAGTATAACTATGTGGGAGGACAACGAGAGAGTAAAAGGACTCTTTTGATTCCAACTCTACCTTTGTGGATTTAACTATGGCACTCAGATGAGACAAACATCGATTGATTCCTCAATACAAGTATGCTAGGCGAGGGGATAGATCAGTAGGAGGACAAAACTCCTACCGGACCGCGCCCTCTTCTTACGGGGCCTTATCTTTTAAGAACTTGCCTAAGAACACGTGGTGGAATACAAAGACTAGACAAGGCTGTCACCTCTTGCTAGCTACCACAAACAATCCGTACAACAAGTGATAACCAAAGGCAAGATTAAGTATAAGCACCACGCTTACACTTATTCTCACTACTCTAATCGTGTATACGACAACTAGAATACCCTGTGACAGGCGATGATCGCATACAGAAAAGGCCACAAGGATCTCAATCTAGTTTATAACAACTAATTGATAAGATAAACCACAACAATAATATAGCAAGTATAATATTTCACTAAGTAAAGACTAAGTAAAGTAAAGAAGGAATATTGCATTAAATAAGTAAAGTCTTACAAAAGGGAAAAAATACAAGAGTTTATACCAGATCCTCCAGGAAGACAACTTCGGAAAGCCCGAGCAAAGCTCAACTCAACTCTAACTCCTACACTAGAGAACACCACTAGACTAATCTTCACTTGAGAACAACAGTGGTTTGTATGGATTACATCATGATTAGAGAGGGAGGTCTTGGCCTCTATTTATAGTGGGGGTGGAGTAGGGGCTACTCCAGCGCCACGTCATCGATCCAGGGGGCTTCAATCCTCCTCCCTTGGATCAAACCGTCATAGAACCGCCTTGGATGAATGGTTTGGATTAGCAACATGTGCTAGTTGATATGGCGGTTGAGAGGGATCCAACCAACCTACGGGGGTGGTCGGCTGATCCCCTCTACGGCCAGTGGGCCATCCCCTTGCCTTGTGGGTGTAACCCCACTGGTCAGGGACTGAGTGGGGGCCAGGTGGGTCCAGGGGGTGGTCGGCCGACCCCCCTTGGGGTCTCTGGCCCACCTATTCCTCCCTGGTGCTGGTCCCACTTGTCATGGATGTTGGTGGTTGTTCTGAGGTAGTTGTCGTGTTGATCTCTTTGGTGTGGGCCTATGAATCCATGTACTTTGCATGTGAGCCGTTGGGAGAAAGCACAGAGTGATCCAAGGGTTGGAAATCACTCTGAAGGGCTTCTCCTAGATCATAGCCGAGGAGGGAGACCTGGTGGGCCCACAGGGTGGTCGGCCGACCCCCTATGTGGGTCTCACTGGGTCTCTTTTGTTTCATTTCTTCAATACTGCAACAAAATACTCATGGACATGTGGAACTTGTTATTTTATAAAATATGCTTATACGATGATTGTTTTATCCTTGATCCTGAGTCTATTGGCAGCATTTTAGTTATATAAAAGAGCATCATATTTTGTGCCAACACCTGCATCCACCGGTGGCGCTGTGCGCTTGTTTCACGCGTCCTGCGCGTGACTGCTGGTGCTGCTGCGTGCCTCTCGCATGGGTCCGTCTGGGTCACCGGCGCTGGTGTATTTCGTTTGAGGAAACAGGAGATGGTGAGAAAGCTAGGGGGAAAAGATAAGGTGAGGGCAACAATCTGGTCTTTTCAGGGGACTTCTAGCTGCCGACCAGGGTGGCAGCGAGCACTGCGCCGACCCCTGTGATTTTATTTTGCCGTCCCGTGCACTCTATAATATTGGGCCATTTTCACTTTGGCAGCCTGCATCATCCGCTTTCCAGCCCACCGCAAACCGCTACGGTGCGGACTCGCTCGCTTCTGCCACCAATAGGTAACGGCCGCAGTTTCCAGGAGAAAAAATAGAAAAAGACATGCACAGCTACTGGCCGCAGCTTAAAAAAACAGAAAAAAAAATAGAAAGAATCCGCAGCTTCCAAGAAACATAGAAAAGCCACGCAGAACTACCAGCTGCAGCTTCCAAAAAAAATACAGGAAAAATAGAAAAAAAAACTTCCAGGAAAAATAGAAAAAATCATTCACTAAATAAGTAAGTAGATAATAAAATTGAACACAAGACCTCGTCATCATCATCGTCTCAACATGGTTAAAGAGGTCAACCTACACCACTACACCACATAGAAGTTTTGTTATTAATACAAATCTCTTGGTTACTAAACCATATCAAAGCATTTAAGTCCGAATATTTTGGTTATTGCTTAAGTCCTAGAAAAAAGGAAAAAGAAATTCTGCCCTTCCCATGTAAATGAATGAATATAGAAAGAGAAATAAAAAAATAGCCCACAAGAGGATTCAAACACTAGAACTATTGTTTCAAGGATAGTTATGTTATTAAAAACACTAGACCATTTAAGTCCAATAAAAAGTATCCAACTATCACAAGAATAATATACTATACTAAAAATCTACCATGAAAAGCATAATTCACTAAGAAAGTGCATGGATAACTTCCTAGGAAAAAGGAAACAGAAGAAAAATAGTGTGTCCATAGGAGTCAAACACAAGATCATTGGCTTTCAAAAATTTATTACTTACCACTACACCATGTCTTTGGATGGTGTTAAAGAACCTTTTTCATTACTAAGACTCACATACCATTTAAGTATGAGGGGAAAACATTCCACCCAGAATATATCACACGAGTATAGTAATAATCATTGTAAAATACACCACTAAGAAAAATAATAAAATTTAAATATAACAAAATAAAAAATAAAGAAGAAAAATAGACTTTAATAATTAGGTTTCCTGTACTATATGAAAAATGAAAAACATTATGAAACATTACATAGATACTATATGAACAAGCAAAATATACCACAAAACATTTCATGTGTACTATTAGAACAATAGAAAAAACATCATGGAGTATATTATAGATACCACTTGAACAATATATGTTACATCATGGAACATCTCATAAATACACTGTCTCAAGAAAATAGAGTATAGTTATAAATACAAGGAAGAGTGATACAAAAGTAAAATTTAAAATAAACTAATTAAACATATAACATTATATATATATATTACAAGAACATCATATAATTAATTAAACATAGTCAAATAAAAAGAATAAAAGATGCTACCAAACATCATAAATAGATTATAAAACATCGCTTTAACACTATACAAATATCGCAAGATATATCATAGAACATCGTATGTGTAATATGTGAACATCACAAATTCCATAAAAATATAAAATAAAATAATAAAATTAGTTTAGTAATTAATTAGACAAATAAAAAGAAAAAAAAGCTACCAAACATCACAAAATCATTTCGAAAAACACCATTGTATACTACCGAACATCATAGAACATGACATGAACACTACATGAACATCACTAAATATAACAAAAAACATCATACATATATACTATATATCATGAAATGCAATAAAATAAAAATGTTAGTTAAGTAAATATGGTGCTCGGGCGTGGGCCGTGCTCTTCACAGATCAACAGAAGCTGGAGGGGGATCGGCGGACCGATCACATCCGACTGCTGGGCGCCGCTGGCCATTTAATCATGCATGTTGGACCTAACGGTGTCACAAAATAAGAATAAACGTGCACTTTGTTTTAAAATCGTGGGAGCAAATCACGGAGTTTAAAAATTAAGGGTAAAATTACTATAGCGTTTGGAGTTGGCGCAAAAACACCAAATTCCATATTTGTTTCTAGTGCAAAAACATGGCTTTTCATAAAAGTGACATGAGCTAGCTATTGCCTGATATATGTTTTTAGAAAACTGCATGCTCACATTTCAAAACAAATGCATAAGATTAACTCTAGACAATTATTTCTCTTACTCAAATCCTACGGTCCGGGTTATTTGGATCATCGCACATCCCACCCCACGCCCACGGCCCACCTTGCTCGCGACTCCCTCTACCGGCGCCTCTCGGTCGACTCCCTCTCTCCCTGACGGACTTGGATTGGGAAACGTTCCTTCGGCAAGTCACGGCTTAACTTGCGGCCATGTATCCAGCGTCAATGAACCATCCAACGGCTGCTAGCATTTCCAAGAAATATTTCACTTTTCCTACCTGAAGATAGCCTGGAGTGGCTGGCTCATTAGCGCGCGCCGCGCTCGTTTCCCACGGGCTGCGCCGATGGCGCTCGCTTCCCCTCTTCTAGAGGACCCTAGCAGCGCGACGCCCTCCGCCCAGCCACCAAATTGCGCAGCACCGACGCCGAGGCCGTGCGCCGTGCTGGTTTCCTGTGGCCTGCGCTGCTTTGGTGGACACTTCACGCCGTCGAGAGGAGCCGAAGAATCCGCCGCCCGCTGCCCGCAGGAGCCGAGCCATCGAGCTACCTAGCACTGGCGCCAAAACGCTAGGACGCTGCTCTGCAACATTGATGCTGGGCCAGCACACCATCAAGAGGCTCATAAAAAAAGTACCTGACCTCTTCGATATCACATTCATGTACTTTGTGCTGACTTCACATGCAACAATATTTCCAAATTCCATCTATACCTGAAATCGAAATAGTGTAGGTAGTTTGTGTATGTGTGGTTTGACATCTTAGGAGTAAATCTGCAAAATATAATTAGCAGTGCAGTAGTTCAGATAGTGTCAGAAAATAGCTTTGTGTATACAATCCAATCTTCAGAAAGTATTCAAATGCAGTTCATATAGGCTCACTGCTTGTTTATAGAAATGATTTGTTGTTTATTGTTTATAGCAAATCTGCAATCATGTGTTATTTATTGTGTATAGTAAATTTATTCTTTTTGACAGAATTTGTCAAGAATTTTTTTGTTTATGTAAAAGGCAATGACAGAACGTCACGAGGGAACACCTCAAGTTGGTTTGAGATTTAAAAATTTAGATGATGCTTGGTAGTTTTGGGTGGCATATAGGGATTGTACCGGCTTTGATGTGAGGAAAAGATATACAAATTCCAACAAATATGATCGTAAGGTAACTTCATGCAGATATGTTTGTGCTAATGAGGGTTATCGAAGAAAAGTGGAAAGAGATCATGTGAGAAAGTTTAGACATGAAACAAGAACCGCTTGCAAAGCAAGGATGACTATTACATTGGACCGAGGGGAAGGAAATTAACACAATCACTTCCTTCACTTGCCTGAAACTCGACACTTGATGGCATCACAAAGGAAAATTTCAAAACTAAGCTTTTGAAATTGAGACCGCCGATGATTCTGAATTAGGCCAAAAGCTGCCCATGAGTTGGCTATCCGTCAAGTTGGAGGGCCATTTAACTTTAGTTATAGTTGTCGTGACCGCAAAAATTATTTACAGAGCAAGGGAAGAGAGAGTTAGCTTTTGGACAGGCTGGTAGTATGTTGAGATATTTTCATGACAAGATCTCTGAAAATCTATCATTCCAATATGCTTTGCAAGTGGATTGTGATGAGCATATAACCAACATATTCTGGGCTGATGCCAAAATGACCCTTGATTATGCATATTTTGGTGATGTTGTGACATTTGATACTACTTTTGGTACAAATAAAGAATATTGACCATTTGGTGTCTTTCTTGGGATCAATCATTTTAGAGAAACCACTATTTTGGTGCTGCAATTCTCTTTGGTGAAACCGAAAACTCATTTACATGGCTTTTTGACACCTTTGTAGCAGCTCACAATGGCAAGCAATCAAAAACTATTTATACATATCAAGATGTCGCTATGGGAAAAGCTATAAAAATATGTTCACTAAATCATGTCATGAGTTGTGCACATTTCACATAATGCAAAATGTCATCAAACATTTATCAGTGAAGGGGCAAGAAGAAGCAGATGGTGACCAGGAGGATGGAGAGAATGACCAGGAAGATGAAGAACATCATATTATTGCTGATTTTTAGTGCTTGTATGTATGGCTATGAGGACAAGGAGGTATTTCAAGAAGCATTTGATATTATGAGACCAAAAGTGCACAAGGAAACTTGGTTGGATAGTATCTACAAGGTGAAAGAAAAGTGAGCTGAATGTTATATGAGAGATGTGTAACACCCTAAAATTTCATTTCTTGAAAATAGGATTTAATTGATTTTATTATGATTTTTGGTGCTCATGAAAATATAGGAAAATAAAACTTTTCATCAAATTAAAAATTATCTTAAGGTAGCAACATGTTTAAGCATTCATGCCATGCATTTTAGATTTTTGTTTGAGTGGTTCGAAAAACTAAAATGAATTCAAATTAGTTTTGAAAATGTTTTGAAAAGAGCTTTCGATTAAGAGAATAAAAAGGTTTTGGAAATGTCTTTGAAAAGGATTTGGAAATAGCTTTCAAATAAAAGAAAAGAAAAACAAAATAGGAAAAAGGTAAGCCCTCCCCCATCCCTATCTGGCCCGAAGGCCCAGCTCCTCACTCCCTCCCCCTCTCTGTTACGGCCTGTTGGCCCGAAAGCCCAGTCGGCCTACTCCCTTCCCCCCTCTCCTCAATCCTGCAGGCCCAGTCCACCCTCGGACAGCCCAGCTCTCCCTCTCCCCACCCCTTCCCGCATGGGCCTCGGCCAACCCCGCGGCCCACCCAGCCCCCGCACGCACCAGCCCAGCAGGCCGGCCCGTTCACCCCTCCCGCTCGGACGCGCCCCTTTCTCCCTCCCTCTCTATCTCTCACTGGTAGGCGGACCCCGCATGCCAAGGACGACACCGTCGCCTTCCTCCTTCCTTTCCTTCCCCGCACGCCGGCACATTCCTTCCGCCGAAGCGCGAATCAAGCTCGCGATTGCCCCTTTCCCTCTCTATTGCGCCCCGGGGCTATTTAAGCCGATGCCTCGACGCTGCCGCTCCAGTCTCGAGTCCTAGCAGCCGCCACCGCAACCCTAGAACGCCGCCGCCGCGAACACCGAACACCGAACACCGCCGCCGTCGCCCCGCCGCAGCCGAGCCTTTCCGCCGCTCCAAAGCTCCCTCTGAGCTTCGAATCGTGGTAAGGCAGTTTCCAGGGGCTCCAGTCCTACTCCTACCCATCCCTGTCTCTCTGTCCATGCTCACGGTAGCTTCGCCGCCTATCCCGAGCCGCCACGCCTTGTGGACCGCCCCTCTGAGTCCCTCTCGGCCTCGACCAATACTGCAATCGAGTTCGCCGTCACCTCCTCTCCCTCCCTATGTTTTTCGTTCGGCCGAAGAGGCCCGGAACGTCGAAGTCGACGAACTCCGGCGAGGAGCCGAGCTCCCGGCAATGGCGCGCCGCCGCCGTAAAGCACCGTCCTGGCGTCCTCACGCCTGCGCCCTCTCTGCGCCGTCCGTTTGGCCGCAGATGGCTGGGATTAGGTCCCCCGAAGGGGTACGCCTTCTGGTCCACCATGGACCGGTGGACGAGGCCCCTGCGCACAGTCCGCATAGTCCCGTGGACCCGCCCAATCGCGTAGCGCCACGTGGCGCCACGCCAGGCCCGCACCACAGCACCCGCAGTCCGTGGCGCTCTTTATAAAATATGCTTTTCTTTTTAGAAAACGTAAAAGCTCTCGGTTCAGTGCTAAATACATTTTGTTATATTTACAAAACTGCCATTGAACTTCTTTTGCTCATAAAAACCCTGTTTTAACTCCGATTTGATCCATTCGAATTGCGTTAGATTCATAGAGTTTTTATCTACATGTTAAAACCATAATCAATCTGTTTTGAATTCTTTAAAAATAAATATTTATTTAATGCTTTTCAATTCCAAGTTTAATCCGTAAATCTTGTTTAAATCATATCTTCTCCGTTTCAAATCCGTTTCGATCTGTTCAAGTTGCGTTGGTTTCGTATCAGCATAACCTTTTATTTTGTGATCTATAATACCATGTTAATAGCTCTGTAATTTTATGGTTAACTCCTAACTTGATTAATAACTATGCAACTTGTTTTATACATAAAATATCGGCAGTTTCAATTCTCGTTTTCGAAATCCAAATACAAGTTTGACCTAATTCTAATCAAGGTGTTTCTCTGAAGCACTTTATATGCTCTTTTATATAGTTATAAAATTGATAAAGCCTATAGCTCTCTTTTATAAAAGAAAACCTTTCGGTAGATGTATCTTTCTAATCGTAGCTCCGATTAGTGTGTTCTTCGCGACTATGTGATCGTAGGGAGGCGTAGATTTCTTTTTAAATCATTTTCATTGATTGGTGTATTGTTCTAATTTTGCCATGTTTGTATGCTTTGTATGATCAGATGCTTGTGTGGTGATTTGTTAATTATTGTCCAATCGGTGAGTTTTGCGTTGGAGATCAAGGAGAAGAAGTTGGTTTTTTCTAGAGTTCTTTGAAGACTAGAACTAGAAGAAGGATCTGTTTTAAGGCAAGTATTATATGGGATCTTCCTTGATGTCCTATTCATCATGTTTTTGAATAAAATCATATGCATGTGTCTAATCTTGTTACCATACGACTTACCTAGATTTGTTACCTTGAACCTTGGAATCCTATGGGTTATCTTTGCATTTGGGTAGTATTGCTAGTGCTCCTTTTTAACCAAGCATGATCTTGAATCTTGATTAATAACTATATGAACTGTTAAAGTAAAACTTGACTTTTTAGCAACATGGATTTAGGATCCTATCTGTCAGCAAAAGCTGGGACATACAGTACAACCACAAGCTATATGGCTCTAGCTTGACTCAGTATTAGAATTCTACTGGTTTGTGACAACTTACCCAAAAGGGCGCAAGAGGGGCTCACCTTAGTTCCCTCGTAAGTGGGATGGTACTAACCATTGAGGAAACTTGTAGTGGGTTGTTACCTACCAGTGGAACTTGTGAACGGTCTCGTAGTGTACCCTGCTCCACTTCCTTGGTAGAGGTGATGGCATATGGGGATCACGACTTGTGGGTAAAGATGTACAACCTCCATAGAGTGTTAAAAACTAATATATCAGCCGTGCTCACGGACACGAGCGGCCCGGAAAACTCACAGAAACTTTGTTTACTTGTTGCTTTTTTTTATGAATCACTATATCATGATATTATGTTATTCGTTCAGTTGTTATATGATCATGCAGTTTAAACTGGGGCTTAAGCATAACCTTTGATTTACCACTTGCGAAGTTTTGTTATAAACTAAAAATCCCTACCGTAGTAAACCCTGTGAATCTTTTGAGCCTCATGAACCCCATGTATACTTGTTGAGTACGAAAGTACTTACGCTTGTTTATTCTTTTCAATATTTGGATAAAAATCCCGGATGGGTACCAGATTGCAAGAGTCTCGAGCAGTTAGGCTTGTGATCAACCAGTTAGTTGGTCCCTGTGGAGTGGAGTCTTCACCTGAAGATCGGAGTGTCTTTCCGTTGTTTGCTCTCTTAATGTTATTTCTTTGACCTTATATGTTATGTATTTAAGTATTGTCTTTTGATATTACCTTCCTCTGTGGCCATATGTGAGAATTGACTTCCTGGGCTCACATATGGTGTATATCTGGTTTTGTTCTTAAAACCGGGTGTGACAAGATGTTTTTAGTTTGGAGTGAGAAGTACACAACTAAGTGAGAGTTTTAACAATGCGTTGAAGAATCATTTGAAATCAGATTGTGATATTATTCGATTTTTGAGGCACTTTGAGAGGGCAGTGGAAGACAAAAGAACAAAGAAGTTGAAATCTGAATTTGAGGCAAGGAAGAACATAGCAAGAAGACTAATGTGTACTCCTATGTTGGTGCAATCAAGTAAAGTATACGCACCAGTTATTTTTGAAGCTTTTCAAAGCAAATATGAAAGATCTATCGTTGCATGTACAAGAGTATTAGAAGGAGATAACAAATATGTTGTTTCTATTGGGAGTCTCCATGGTGATATAAGATTTGAGGAGGAGCACATAGTCAGAGGTGAAAGGTCCGATTGATGGTTATAGGGTGCTGAATAGCGTAAATAAAAATCTACAAGCAAATCTTATCAACAAGTTAGAAAACTAAAAGAGAAATGAATTTTGCGCTAGCCTATTTGGGGATGCAAGCCACCTATCCAATATAAAACTAGCCTAATAGAATTTTAAATACCAATCAAAGTCTAGCACTAAACAATCTATATCAAAAGCTAGAGGATACTGTTGACACCGTTTTTTGACACGTGTCAAATGGGCCGAAGCTTGACTGGTCAGTGACTATTCTCAATCGGCATCGGTAAAGTATGAGCTGATATGGCCGATGGGAGAGTACTGTAAAAGGTCAAGTATGTTGCCGATGAAGGCTGGGTGATCTTTGCCGATAGAGGTTGATTGGTGGTTGCCGATGAAGAATCATTGCCGATTGCCGATGGAAGATAGTTGCCGATTGCAGACAAGGGTTTATTGCCGATTGCCGACGAGGGGATGCTACCAATCGGGAAAAGTGTTGCCGATACCGATGAGCGTAACTTAGCGCTTGGTGGCAGCTGAAGGTTACCGATGGTCCAAAGAAGGAAGGTGCGGATTAAAGGGATCTGCCGATGGAGAGTTTCCATCGAGAAGAAGTATAAGGAAACTGGTGTTTTGTGCCAGTATTATTATAGTAGTTTGAGTCCGGCTCTTGCATGGGTCGTTTATTTTCCCTTAAAATAGGTGTGTTTGTTTAGGAAATAAATATTATTATCCGGCTCCTGCGCGAGTCAGTTTCCTTTAAAGTAGGAGTTTGTTTTAGGAAGGATATGTGTCGTGTCATTGTACAACTCTCCTTGCGGGAGTATAAATATGAGCCCGAGGGCTATGGAATAGATCAATCCAATTCAAACCAAATCAATTACTTTTTATCTTATTTACCTTTCTAGCAATTTACCCTTATTATGCATTAGTTGTAGCTTTAACGAGTTCTTCAAGATTTCGACGGGCTGCATCACCTTGATCTCCATCAAAATCCTTGTTAGTTCCGTGTGGGAGTACCCCTAGGCTTTGGCAATCCGGGCGCATCATTGTTTGCCTCGTCTAGCTCTGCTCTAAGTTATCCGTGATCAATCTGAGCCTTGACGTCCGGGCGCATCGCTGTCGTCTCGTTCAGTTTGTCATAGTTATCATCCTTGTCGATTGATTGGTCAAATTGACTGGCACGCCCTCGACATCGAGCTTTGGGTAATAGCCCGAGGTGTTCACAGATCTGACGCTTTTTGTGTCAACACCTCTTTTGGCACGCTCGGTGGGACCTGATTTTACAAATCTACACATCCGGCATGGCTGATCACGCCGATGTTAATCAGAGGAATGTCATTGAAGTGTCTGAGGCCGATCTGAAAGATGATCAGAAACAGGCCATGGAGCGGGCTATGGAGGAATACAGGCAACTGTATCTCAAATCCTTCAGCATCAGCAGGAGTGGCGAAGCAATTCAGAAGCAAGATCCGCCGTTGCCACGGCAGGTCACGTACGACGCCAACCCTGGCAAGCTACAAGAGATGGTTAACGCCGCTGTAAGTCAAGCTTTGATTAACCACTCTAGCGTGCTGTCCAATACTGTCTATAATGCTGTTGCACAAACATTCAAAGAAGGACATGCACTGCGATATGCCGGCCCAGCGTACCATCAACCTGGGATGACATCTACAAGCCCATCGGCGGCTCAGATGGCGTCTTCCACCCCGGTGGAACCGTCTGCCGATGTGGCTACGTCACCAAGACCGAACGCCGGCGATGCTACCAAGTTCAACGCAGATCCAGCCGCGTCGGCAACTTCAGGACCAGCCCCCGCTAACTGGTGGGGATACGGTATTCCTCCGAATCTATATGCTAGCTCTAACCTGGTGCAGGGAGACGGTTCAACCTGGAAGAACTCTACAGCATCGGCAGCACAGCCACAGCCGATAGCTCACGTGATGCACAACTCCGCGCCTGCTCCAACCATACAAGTGCCATCAGATGATCTCCAAGTGATCCCCAACATACCTCTGATGCCACCATCGGCAAGCTCTGTGCCGATGCAACACATTATAACCACCGGTAGTCAATCTCTGGCGGCAAACGCTCAAGCCGGAGCTCTGTATCCCCAAGGCAATCTGGTGATCAATTGCTCCAAGATTCAAGAGCCGCATGCTCCGGTCAGCTATCAACCATCGGCAAGTCACATGCCGATGCCTTACAATATGGGATGGGTCAACCAGCCACCAGCTCAGCAGCCCGGCGCGCCAATGTGTTATTATGGAGGCCCAGCTTACATCCAAGGCGGATCATCGGTACAACAACCGATGAACGTAACAGTTCAGCCGACTCCGCCAAGTATGTCAAATCATCCATCGGTAAGCCAACCGATGCATAGCATGCAAATGACTGATGCTGCGCCTGCGACAACTGCATATCTTCAAGGGGCGCGTCAGCCGACTCCGCCAAGCATGCCAATCTATCCATCGGTAAATCAGCCGATGCATAGCGTCCAGATGACTGGTGCTGCGCCCATGACTACTGCACATCTCCAAGAGGCGCGTCAGCCGACTCCACCAGTCGATAATCAGCCAATGAGTCGGCAGGAGCAGGATGCGTATTGGGTCGGCAAGATTGCCGAAGTCATGAAGGAGCAATTCGGTATCAAACCCAAGGTCAATACATACTCCTATCGGACCCCGTACCCGCCTGCATATGACTTGATTCCTCTCCCAAATCGGTACAAGGTGCCTGATTTTACCAAGTTCTCCGGCCAAGACGACACGTCGACGATGGAGCACATCAACCGCTTCATTATCCAGTGCGGGGAGGCTGCCAGCAGGGAGGAATTAAGGGTGAGACTGTTCTCATCATCATTGTCTGGATTGGCTTTCACATGGTTCATATCATTGCCTCCAAATTCTATAATTACATGGGCCGATCTGGAGAGGCAATTTCACAAGTACTTCTTTGCTGGCATACATGAGAAGAAGCTTACCGATTTGGTTAAAATGAGACAGCGCAACGACGAATCGGTAGAAAATTTTGTGCAGAGGCTGCGGGATGTGAAGAACAAGTGCTACAGTCTGGTGCTTGATGATCGGCAACTAGCAGACTTGGCTTTCCAAGGGTTACTGCCACACATCAAGGACAAGTACGCGTCCCAGGAGTTTGAGAGCTTAAGTCACCTGGTGCAGAGAATTGCCGACCAAGATGTCAAAGCCTTTGAGCCCAGGAAGACTTGGAACAAGAAGGTGACCTTCATCGGGAGAGAAGAAGACTCTGGATCGGATGAAGAGCTGAATGTCAATGCGGCCGAATGGGTGAAGGATAAGAGGCCTGTGTCTTGTCCATTCGGCCAAAAAGAAACAGAAAGGTTCACCTTTGATATCACCAAGGCCGATAGGATGTTTGACCTATTGCTACAAGAGGGGCGAATCAAGTTGGCGCCCAATCAAGTGATTCCACCGGCCGAAGAGCTCAAGAAGATTAGGTACTGCAAGTGGCATAATGCAACCTCACACAGTACCAATGACTGCAAAGTATTCAGGCAGCAGTTGCAGTCGGAGATTGAGTCTGGGCGTATCAAGTTTGAAAACTCTAAAGTCCAGAAGCCGATGAAGATAGATCAGCACCCGTTCCCAAACAACATGGTGGAGATCAGTGAAAAAACCAAAGTGCTGACATCGGAAGCTGCCAGAAGGAACTCATCGGTAGATCCTGACTACCAAGTGCCTAAGTGTGACGCAGGAAGGTTTGCCGATGAAGGTAACAGCGCCAACAGGGGTCCTGGAGTGGTGATTACTCACAAACAGCCAAGGCGATGTCATCGGCAATCACGTGAGGAACGGTATCGGCAAGAAGAAGAGGAGCATCGGGAATGGCTTCGACATAAGGACCACTGGAGGTGTCCCTTCTTTGTTCATTGCTGGGAAGAAGGCATCAAGCTGCCCACTGCCGATAACTGTCCGGAATGCAATGGGTACTACACAGCCGGTCGGTCAGGTAAGCGACCTTGTTTTGATGATCAGGCACCCAGGTACGCCTGGCCGCTCAGAGAAGACAGATCGGCACATGACCAACTGGGGGGCAAGCTCAGTGCCCATGATCGGCTTGGCAAGCGTGTTGACCAGAGGGAGCTGGAGGAGATGGCCAATGCTAGAGTGCCCGACGAGGAGATATTCTCCAGAGATCCCAACATCGGAAGAAGTGCCGATGTAAGCAGTGAGAGGCAGCATCAACCTGTTTGGAAGACCAAGCTTCCTCCCTGGTGCCCTAAGGGTTTGACTAAGACCCAGAAGAGGAGAATTTAGCGCCAGCGCCGCGACGACCTATATGACAGTGCAGAACCCTCGGAGGAGAAGCAATGGAGGCCGAAGCGCAAGGACAGAGGCCCATCGGCAAATATAAACATGGTTGTCATGTTGCCGATGGAGTTTATGGCGCCCGTCAGCGATGATGAAGAGGTTGCCGATATGGCACAGTTGGTACTGGACCCGATGGCGGCTATCTTCGAAAAGTCGGCCGAAGACGAGAGGCAGCACTTGAGGGCTCTGTTTGTTAAGGGCAAGGTGGATGGTCAGCCGATGACCAAAATGCTAGTGGATGGCGGCGCGTTGATCAACATAATGCCCTATGTCGTGTTCAAGAAGCTTGGCAAAGGTGATCGGGACTTGGTCGAAACCGACATGAAGCTCAAGGACTTCGAAGGCAATGTGTCGACCGCCATGGGAGCTATATGTGTTGAATTGACCATCGGCAGTAAGACTTTGCCGACAACGTTCTTTGTAATCAGCGGCAAAGGCACCTACAACTTACTCCTTGGGAGGGACTGGATCCATGCTAATTGCTGTATCCCTTCTACTATGCATCAGAGTCTGGTACAGTGGATCGGGGACAGAATTGAAGTAGTCCGCGGTGAAGCCCCATCTACTGTAGCATCGACAGAGTTGGATACTTATGAGCAGACCAGGTGCATATCTGGCGAAGCCTGGGACAAAGAGTTCCTCAAAGTTGCCGATTACCGCATCAAACCGATCCAAGCAGTCGGTCCTGAGGAGGAGTCTTAATGGATCAGTTCGCCGATGACGGAAAACTGGGGCAGGGCTTCACGTCTGCCGATGACTTGCTCGAGGTCGACATCGGCGATGGTAGTAAACCTAGGCCTACTTTTATTAGTGCTAAGTTAGATTCCCAATGTAAGCAGCAGTTAATTGATTTATTAAAAGAGAATAAAGATTGTTTCGCTTGGGACTATACAGAGATGCCTGGTTTAGACCGATCGATAGTTGAACATCGGTTACCCATCAAGTCTGGTTTTCAGCCACATCGGCAGCCGGCGCGCCGATGCAATCCTACCATCTTACCCGATATTAAGGCTGAGATTACCAAGTTAATCGAGGCTGGATTCATTCGGCAATGCCGATATGTCGATTGGATTTCTAACGTGGTTCCTGTGTATAAAAAGAATGGAAAACTTCGTGTTTGTATTGATTTCAGGAACCTGAACAAGGCTACGCCGATGGATGGTTACCCGATGCCTGTTGCCGATCTGCTGATCGATGCTGCTGCTGGGCATCAAATTATTAGCTTTATGGATGGTAATGCTGGGTATAATCAGATATTCATGGCTGAAGAAGACATACCCAAGACTGCTTTCCGATGTCCAGGCCACGTTGGTTTGTTTGAATGGGTAGTCATGACTTTTGGTTTGAAGAATGCCGGTGCTACTTACCAAAGGGCGATGAATTTTATCTTTCATAAGTACATCGGCACAATTGTTGAGATCTACATTGATGATGTGGTGGTCAAGTCTGGGGACTTCAAGAAGCATCTTGCCGATTTGCGGAAGATATTGGAATGCACGAGGGAGCATGGGTTGAAGATGAATCCCAACAAGTGTGCGTTTGGCGTATCGGCAGGGCAATTTCTGGACTTCATGGTGCATCAGAGAGGTATTGAAATCGGTAGAAAATCTATTGATGCAATTAACAGGGTAGTTGCTCCCACAAACAAAACTGAGTTGCGGTCTCTGATCGGCAAGATTAATTTCATTAGAAGATTTATATCCAACCTATCTGGTAAGATTCAGTCTTTTAGTCCTCTGTTAAAATTGAAAGCCGATCAAGAGTTTACATGGAGAGAAGAGCAGCAGTTAGCCTTAGAAGAGATTAAAAGGTATTTGGCGAATCCTCCAGTCTTAGTTCCACCTCAACACGGGAAGCCTTTTAGGTTATATTTGTCTGCCGATGACGGTGGTATCGGGTCAGCCTTAATTCAAGAGTTTGAAGGGAAGGAGCGTGTAATATATTACCTGAGCAGGAGGTTGGTGGATGCTGAAACCAGGTATTCGGCCATAGAGAGATTGTGCTTATGTTTATACTTCTCTTGCATTAAATTAAGACACTATTTACTGTCGGCCGAATGTACTGTTGTCTGCAAAGATGATGTGGTCAATTACATGCTGTCAATGCCGATTTTGAATGGACGAATCGGTAAGTGGATTCTGGCATTATCAGAGTTTGACCTAAGATATGAATCGGCAAAGGCTGTTAAGGGTCAGGTGATGGCCGATTTTGTCACTCAACATTGCAATATGGTGGGCTTTGTTGAGATTGCCCCTTGGGCTCTGTTCTTTGATGGGTCTACGTGCAAGGATGGAGCAGGCGTCGGTATTCTGTTGATTTCACCCCGAGGACAGAGGTATGAGATTTCATTGCCGATTGTTGCTACTTCGACAAACAATCAGGCTGAGTACCAGACTTTGCTCAAGGGGTTGGAACTGCTCAGGGAGGTGTGTGCCGATGCCGTTGAAATCTTCGGTGATTCCATGTTGGTGATTAATCAGCTGATCGGAATATATGAGTGCCGAAGTGAAGTGTTAATTGCAGCCCATGAGCGTTGTCTGCGGTTGTTAAAGGAGTTTAAAGAATACCGCCTCGAGCACATTCCAAGGTTGCATAATGAAGAAGCTAATCAGTTGGCACAGAATGCCTCAGGATATCAGCCGATTCAGGAAGTCACGACATTGGTAACGGATGCCGATGACTGGAGAAAGAGGATTGCCGATTACTTGAGGGATCCATCCAGGAAAGTCGAAAGGCGTCTAAGGTTCCAAGCTACTAAGTATGTGCTCTTTGATAATGAGTTGTATTATCGGACAATTGATGGAGTTTTTCTTAGATGTCTTGGCAAAGAGGAATCAAAAGAGTTAATGGGTGAGATCCATGAAGGTGTATGTGGAGCGCATCAATCGGCATTCAAGATGAAGTGGATGATTAGGCGGAATGGATATTATTGGCCGACAATCCTTGAAGATTGCTTCAATTATATCAAAGGGTGTGAGGACTGTCAGAAGTTTGGTAATGTGCAAAGGGCACCTGCATCGGCAATGAATCCTATAATCAAGCCTTGGTCGTTCAGAGGGTGGGCCATTGATCTCATCGGCCAGATTTATCCGTCGTCGAGCAAGGGGCATAAGTTCATACTTGTTGCTACCGATTACTTCACCAAATGGGTTGAGGCAATTCCGTTGAAGAAGGTGACATCGGCAAACATGGTGGATTTCGTTAAGGAGCACATTGTTTACCGATTTGGTATTCCTCAGACCATTACTACCGATCAGGGGACCATGTTCACATCGGGAGAGTTTGATGACTTTGCTGCTAGCATGGGTTTCAAGGTGTTAAATTCTTCTCCTTATTACGCTCAAGCTAATGGTCAAGCCGAAGCGACTAATAAAGGAGTCATTAAGCTTATAAAGCGCAAGATTGAAGAAAACCCTAGGAGGTGGCACATGGTATTAAATGAAGCTTTATGGTCATATCAGATGGCTTGTCATGGTGCGACCAAAGTCTCGCCGTATCAGTTGGTTTATGGACACGATGTTGTCCTACCTTGGGAAATTAAAACTGGTTCTAGGCGATTATCTCTTCAGGATCAGTTGACGACCGATGATTATATTACTCTGATGAAGGATGAGTTAGAGGATTTGGCAAGTCATCGGTTGAGGGCATTAATTAGTATTGAAGAGAACAAGAAGAGGGTTGCCCGATGGTATGATAAGAAAGTAAAGGTAAAGGAGTTTGCCGACGGTGATTTGGTTTGGAAGTTGATTTTACCGATTGGGACTAAGAGCTCTAAGTTTGGAAAGTGGTCCCCTAATTGGGAAGGTCCTTATCGGGTAAAACAGTCTGCTCCTGGTAATGCATACATTTTGGAAACCCTCGAGGGAGTGACATTTTCTAGGGCGATCAACGGTAAATACTTGAAGAGATATTACCCTAGTATATGGGTAGATGCATAATTCTTAGTCAAATGCCGATGAAAAGTAAACTTATAAAGACATCGGTAAAAAACAAACTGGCGTTATATTACAGGACAAAATCGAGTATCAGGCTACATTCTTGCCGATACTACAGGCATTAGAACAAGGAGTGGATAACGTTTATCGCACGCAGGCGAATTTGGTCTATTTCGTCTAACTCCTTGGCGTCAGCATCGACAGAGCCCTCAACTGGCTTGATTTTCTTTTTCCACGAGATAGCTTGCCGAGCGTACTAATCCCTTTCTTGCTGTAAAGTCCCGATGGAGTCGGACAGTTGGGTCTTTTGTTGGTTGGCTGCCGTTAGACCCTCTTCAACCTGTTGCAGCTCTGCCAGCAGTTCCTCTTTCCTCACCGATAGTTGAGAAATTTCCTGGTCAAGGTTGCCGATGGAAGTTTTGGCTTGACCGATGCTTCTGTGTTTCTCATCGGCAAGGCTTTTAAATCTGAGCTTCTCCTCCTCGCTCTTGGCTTGGGCCGCTCTATCGGCAATGCGACGAGTAAGCCGCTGGTACTGGAGTTGTTTGACGTCAATGGAAGCTGCTTGGAGGATGGTTTCTGCTGCATCGGCGGAGAGATGACTTTGGATATCTTTGAATATAATCCTTGCCGCCGATGAGTCCTGGACAAGTTGGGAGGTGTCTTGCAGCAGTAGGGAGAGCAATTCTTCAAGTTTGGATTTGACTTCTGCCAATAGAGCCGGGTGGGAGCTCTCCTCTTCATCATCGTCGGGGACGTCGACGGCAAAAGAGAACAAACTGTCTGCTCGGAGGCGGCTTGGGCGTTCATCTTCGTTCTGAAGGTTTAGGCTATAAGAGAAGAGGCTGTCCGGAGAGTCCTGGGCCTGAAAACAAAGGTTAAAATATGCCGACTGCAAAACTATACTATGAGCTTTATGGTAATCCACTTACCGTCTTGAAACGGATCTCCTGCCTGGGGCTTGGTATGCTAGACGGTCCGGCTTCATCTTGAACATCGGCGGCAGATGCCGATGACTGAGCCCGTGTTGGGGAGGTAGCCGACGCCGCTGGTCTTGGTGTAGTCGTTGCTGGCGTCGCCTCCGATGTAGTGACGGTTTCTTGTGGTGGCACTCTGTCATCGGGGACTTGGGTCGATGGTGCCGATGCCGACGTTGTTGCTGCTGCGGAGGCTTGAGTGGTTCCTTCGTCAGGTAATCTGGCTAGCGATGCCGATGCTGATGCTACCTCCGCTGCTACGACGGGAGTTGTTTCTTCAGTCACCATAGCCGGTGCCGATGCCGATGCCATTTCGATCGTTGCAGCAGCCACTATCTCCTGGACGGGGGCGTCATCCATCGGCTGTTTAGGTACGGAAGTCAATGGAACTCCTACCGATGACCCGTCAGCAGGTGGTGCGACTGGAGCCGGAAGCTCTGCTGGCGGCGCATCGGCAGCTGATGGTGCAGTTGGAGCCGATGGCGGAGGGGAAGCCAGCCTCAAGCGCCTTTTCTTTGTCGGCGTAGCAGTAGGAGAGCCAATCCGCTTGGATGAAGACTGGGGGGCATCGGCAACAGGGTCAGAAGTTAGTTGTATTCTGTGAGCAGATGCCGATGACCATAATGCCTGAAAATACAAAGCGAGTTATGCAAGGTAGATGTTGCCGATGAAACAATGTATGATCGGTACAAGTAAAGAGTTTACTGCATAAGATTGCGTGAAGGCAACAGCGGCAGCCGATGTAGCCTGAGCTGTTGTAGGCATCGGCAGGGGTACCTGTTGAGGCGTGAAGGCGGCCAACGTCGGGGCTTTGTTGCCGATGATCGATATAGGGCCCATCATCCGAAGTTTGAAGGGTCTGCCGCTATTGCTCATTGTGGGGACTGAATCATCGGCCTGTCAAATACAAAGGTGTAGAGGAGTGATGATACAGATGACAAATAAAATAATGAAAATACATCGGATAGCGAACTTACTGCGTCGTCGGGAATGAGGTAATCGGCGTCGATCAAGTGCCAATAGTAGTGCGAAGACTTGGCGAGTAGTTGGCACTTCCACTCTTGCCACCAAGACTTGAATTCGTTGGTAATGAAGGAGGTCGGCGTCCAGGAGGACAAGTCAAGGTCTGACAAATCGGCATCGGCAGGGAGGTTGATGACTTTGTTCCAATCCAGATTGCTGGAGATTGTCTGTCTGGGTCTTACTACCTTGGAATAGCACAGCTTGATCGGCAGTTGGCCAAATGCCAGTTGTCTTGCCGCTGCCGATGGATAGTAAAACTCGTACGACGGCGGGGCATTCTTCCCAGATCCAAAGATGTTTACCGGGAGCGCTCGGGGAGTGATGCTGGCCCTCATGATTGCTTGGTTCTCAGGCAAGCTCATATCGGTCAAGTTGAAGAGCAGTGGGAACTGGTTATGTTCATCAAGATATGGCCACCAACTCCGTTCTGAGGAGGGAAGTCCGTTGTAAAACCTCTGGAAAAAGTAGCCAAAGTGCTCTACATCGGCATCGGTACCCGGCAGCATTATGATGGCTTCTCCAAAGTTAAGCGGAGCTCGAGTTGCCGATTCATCGTCATCATATCGGTAATCTTCTGACAGCTCTCTCGGGAATTGTTGGGCAAATAGGTCGAACTCGAGGGCCTTGTGCATATGTGCATTCAACCAGAGGTTAATGAACCACCAAGGGCCTCCGAGATTGCCGATGGGCTCTCCTAGCAGCAGTTTATTGGATACTTGGTGCAGCAATCGGGTAAACTGACCCGAGGAGGTACCTGCCTAAAGGAAGCCTTATGCCGTTGGCAAGCAGTTCGGCCGCGGGGAGGTGCATAGTGGTCGGGCCGATGGTTTTGCCACAGAAGACAAACTTCTCTAACCACATGTTTAAAAAGATGGCGTGCTCCCGTTGGCTTACCGATCCGGTTTTCTGGTGTTCTTGGATGTAACCTGTCCAACCGCCGATACTGCGGGTGTTCATCTTGTACTCAGCTTTTCTGTTAAACAGGCTGA
The DNA here is from genome assembly GCA_022036555.1 of Microstegium vimineum. Lineage (NCBI taxonomy): Eukaryota > Viridiplantae > Streptophyta > Magnoliopsida > Poales > Poaceae > Microstegium > Microstegium vimineum. Next base: position 34,855,139 of record CM039126.1, read on the forward strand.
GCGTATCGGCAGAGGTAATATCCAAGCCGGTCAGCATATAGACATCGGCAAGGGTGGGAGTAGTTGGTCCGTGCCTGAAAAGGAAGGCGTTCATACTGTCGGACCAAAAATATGAAGCTGCTATCATCAAGTTCTCATTCTTCTCTGCATCGGCAATTGAGAGCCTAATGCATTGATCTAAGCCACGCTCCTGCCAGTATACTTGCTGTGACCTGGCCAACCTCAAGTACCAATTTTTCCATCCTTTGGTGTGCTTGGGCCATGAGCAGAATGTATCTTTCCACAATCCCAGACCAAAGCTTTCGGATCTAAACGGTATCCGGTTGGTTTCTGCGTTGATGATAGAGGTGGGGTCTGGATTGCCCATTGGGCCTAGGCAGCCAAGATTGGAACCAGCAAAGGGATGATGACTTTGTTGTACAACTCCTAGGGTTCGAGAAGGGGACGAATTAGAAAGAAGAACAGGGATGAAACCAGGTTTTTGCGGAGAAAAGAGAGGTTAGATTGGATGAGGAATGAATCTTACCTTCGGGATGTCGACCTGGATCGCCATTGGAGTCAAGAGAATGCTTGATTCATCCTTGGAGTGTGAAGAAGTACTGTTGCTTGAGCTTGTGTTCTTCAGGGCAGCCGAAGGTTGAAGACGAAGGCTGGGAGGTGAAAGTAAAAATGGGCTCGGGTAAAAAAGGTAGTGTGGATCCCGGTAACTTTTATAATCCTGTTCAGGGGTATTTTGGGGTTCTGTTCCACACTGTGCAGGAATGTAGAGAGGCCCGCGGTAGATACACGCGGTGGTCGAGGTGGTCTGTAACTGTTCATGCTACAATCGAGGGATTTTATTATTAAATTGCAGTTCCACATGCGGGGATCGAGGAAACCGTACGTTTATCTCGGGGTAATGGCTACAACAACGGTTACAGTGGAGAGAATTTCGGCACGTAAGGTTATACGCTCCGAAACTGGGGGGCATGTGTTGACACCGTTTTTTGACACGTGTCAAATGGGCCGAAGCTTGACTGGTCAGTGACTATTCTCCATCGGCATCGGTAAAGTATGAGCTGATATGGCCGATGGGAGAGTACTGTAAAAGGTCAAGTATGTTGCCGATGAAGGCTGGGTGATCTTTGCCGATAGAGGTTGATTGGTGGTTGCCGATGAAGAATCATTGCCGATTGCCGATGGAAGATAGTTGCCGATTGCCGACGAGGGGATGCTACCAATCGGGAAAAGTGTTGCCGATACCGATGAGCGTAACTTAGCGCTTGGTGGCAGCTGAAGGTTACCGATGGTCCAAAGAAGGAAGGTGCGGATTAAAGGGATCTGCCGATGGAGAGTTTCCATCGAGAAGAAGTATAAGGAAACTGGTGTTTTGTGCCAGTATTATTATAGTAGTTTGAGTCCGGCTCTTGCATGGGTCGTTTATTTTCCCTTAAAATAGGTGTGTTTGTTTAAGAAATAAATATTATTATCCGGCTCCTGTGCGAGTCAGTTTCCTTTAAAGTAGGAGTTTGTTTTAGGAAGGATATGTGTCGTGTCATTGTACAACTCTCCTTGCGGGAGTATAAATATGAGCCCGAGGGCTATGGAATAGATCAATCCAATTCAAACCAAATCAATTACTTTTTATCTTATTTACCTTTCCAGCAATTTACCCTTATTATGCATTAGTTGTAGCTTTAACGAGTTCTTCAAGCTTTCGACGGGCTGCATCACCTTGATCTCCGTCAAAATCCTTGTTAGTTCCGTGTGGGAGTACCCCTAGGCTTTGGCAATCCGGGCGCATCGCTGTTTGCCTCGTCTAGCTCTGCTCTAAGTTATCCGTGATCAATCTGAGCCTTGACGTCCGGGCGCATCGCTGTCGTCTCGTTCATTTTGTCATAGTTATCATCCTTGTCGATTGATTGGTCAAATCGACTGGCACGCCCTCGACATCGAGCTTTGGGTAATAACCCGAGGTGTTCACAGATCTGACGCTTTTTGTGTCAACAGATACAAACTAGACAAGATAATAAACATTCCAACTAGCAAGAGTAAGGAAAGGAAATACTAGAGAGGGATTGACTGGATTATACCAACTCGACACAAAGTGATCCAATGAGATAACCAAAGATAATCCAATCACAAGACACAATGAATCCATAGAGAAAGATGACATAAGATTTTTTACCGAGGTTCACTTGCTTGCCGGCAAGCTAGTTCTCGTTGTAGCGATGCACCCACTTGGACGTTCATGCGCTAACAGGAATCAGACGCCTAACCCGCTAGGGTGCCGCAAAACCAACACAAAGATGGGGATCCACAAGCTACGAGCAATCCACTAGAGTAGCCTTTCATGATCTCCCATGAGGTAGGCTAAGAACGTCTCACAATCTGATCCGATGGCAGCCAAGAATAGTCACCAAGCTCCAAACCATCTAGGTGACAGCAATCACCAAGAGTAACAAGAAATCCGCAACGAAAATGACTCCCAAGTGCCACTAGATGCAAAGTCTCAAGCAAATGCACTTGGACCACTCAATCTCACTTTGATATTCACTAATCAAGCTTGGAGATGAGTGGAGGGAGTGTGCATAGCTCTAGAGGATGTCAACTAAATGAAATGTGGAAGAGTTATCCCCCCAAGCCAACCAACACAATTATATAGCACCCCCTCAAACAATAGAGTCGTGACCCCATTTTACGGGGTCACCGGATGCACCTTCATGTTGCACCGGACGTGTCCGTTGCCTACATCCGGTGCACCATAAGGTGCCACATGTACTAGCCATTTGAAATAGCTACTTCCCGCTCAAACTGTTCATCATGATTACACGCTTTACATACGCATCGGACGCGTCCGGTCCATGCACCAGACTCGCACTGCTCTTGCATCTGGTGGTGATCCACAGAGGTCCAGAGAGGAAAATATCACACCAGACACAACCATGATGAACAGTGTGCTATATGTCAGCATGCCAAACACAACCATCAACATCCTTCAGGTCTTCTCCAGCCATTGCCAATGCCTGAGGGGGTTTGGATGGATCTTTCCATGGATATTGTTAGAATATTAGGTAATTTCCATGTCATTTTAATTCCATAAATTAACATTATGATGATGACATATAAAAGATTATCCATAATTGAGATTATGACATCAACCATATTCATGAGAATATGAAACATGTGATCATTCAACATAGAGCATGATATATGTAGCATTACAGTAAAGCAAGGGATATATCTTATAAAAACAACTACCACTAGACTGCATATGAAACGACGATACAGAACTACTGAAATGTATACACAACAGCATATGAAACAACATAACACTAACACTGAAACAGATATGCAGAACACGAAACTAACAGGAACAGAGAGCAGACAACTTATGAAACAACATAACAGAACATATGAAACCGACTCGCTACACTGGTGAAACAACATGGATGAACTACTGAAACATATAAAAATTGTATGGAGAAAAATAGGGATCAGGCGAGATGAACATACCCTCCCATCCATGCAGCATCTGAGGTTCTAGAACCTTATCCAACCTCCTTGGTCATGAATTAGAGGAAGAAGATGATCTCTCCACCGGGAAGAAGATGACGACGATGTTCACCGGGAGGAAGACGGCGGCGGCATCACCTCGGGAAGAAGACGACGACGATCGGCGACGACGTTGGTGAGGAAGACACCAGCAGTAGTGTCACCTCTGGGAAGAGAACGACGGCGGGAGGAAGAAGACGGCGAACGGCGACGTTGGTTCTTCGGGCAGTCATGATTATGCTCCCCAAAAACCTAATTGTTGATCCCCCGTGCAAGGTCTCAAACGGCAATGGCTTCAGAGGCACCCTTCTCTGTGCGCGCAGGTTCATGAGATGAGGAAAACTTTCTTAGCAGTGAAACTATGTTCTGGATGTTGTGTCTAGTGTTTTCGGAACTGGAAGTGCCGAGGTATATCTCTCCCGTAGGGGAGATGAAGGGGCTACACAGAAGGCAGAGAGACGGGCGCTGCCTGCAGGATATAGAGAGACGGGCGCGAGAGACAGGAAACCGGAGAGACTCCGGAAGACGAGCAATCACGCATATGAAGAGTCGTAACTCCTGTAATTATTGGAAGTATGAAACTCCCATAATTAGTGGCTATTAAAAAAAATAACACGCCACGCCACACCACGCACGCCGCCTGCCTGCCTCGGCCGGCGGCGGCGTCGTCGGTGGTCTGCGTGCGCGTGTTGCACCTTTTGTCCGTTTCTCAACTTCTCAATTAAGGTGGAATAATTCCCACCCTTTAAGTTGAGACAACGGCCCTTGAACTTCCAATCCGGTACAAATAGTAATGCACACAATTACACACCATAGAGCTATTGATTTATTGAATAAATAAATGGGTCAGGCCCATAATAAATCCAACAATCCCCACCAAGCTCTTGGGTTTGTAGCTATGAGGTTCCAGAATCACAATTCTTTGATATACCAGTTTTTCGATGGAGACTATTAAGTTGAACATCCACCTAGTCATAACTGAACAATGGACTATGTCTTGAATTGATAGTTTTGTGTGAGGTGAGATTCACTCAAGCCCTTTGCTGATACTAGGTTGCAAAAGCATCCCTGTTGTTTTGAAGCATATAAGTCACACTTTTGTGCCTTTCATGAGTATTTAGGGATTACCCAAGCCCCATAGACTATGACTAGTAGTCTGACTCATATAGGTGTACTCCTCATCAGATGTTTTGTAGGACATCTCACCTTTGAAATACATTAAGGTAAATATCATCCTGCTTTACAGATAGGAAAGTTGTGCATCAGAAATGAGTCAAGAAAGGGATCTTTCCTCTCAATCTACTACTAGCTTGTTTTACCACTCTACTTCATGGGATCTTCGATCACATAGAGCAAGTTACCACTATAGTAGACTTCATGTGGGTCTCATACCCATTTCTCTCGATGCACCCTCTATCCCATTTTGTGATAGTCCCTTGGTGAATTGATCTGCCAGGTTATTCGACGTATGGACATAGTCCACCGTTATAACTCCAACTTTCTAACATATTTTAATCTTCTCTTAACATGCTGTTGACGCCAAAAATGGGGTCTTCTGGCGTCAGCACCGTGCAAGGCCTACAGAGACCGTCCAACAGCAGAGCTTGATCTCCTAAACCTCTTAAGTGGCTTAGGCCACTTCAGGGATTGATCTCGGGCATGCCAGGCAATTGACAAGGAAGTGAAATGTCAAATTATGGAACCTGCCGATTGTTGCCAGACAGTTCCATGGATGTGTGGCTCTCACATAGCCAATGAGTGAAGGATATTGACTAAAGAGTCAACTCCAAACAGTATGAAGCATAATAACAATGTGCAAATGGCTATCATAGGATACCAGGTACAAAGTGTATAGTTAGCCGATCGTATGACGATAGTAAAGTAAGGATGTGATACATGCAACATTACCGACCCAAACCATTAGATTTACCAATTATATTAGATAAAGACTATTCATCAACAGAGGTGTGTTTCCATGCAGCCATGATGACGATTACCCGATAACCTGACCCATTTACTAGCATTGGGGTGTTTCCATGTAGCCATAAAAGTAAACAAGCCAAGCCACATCCAGTACATTTAATAGATCCAATAGATTAAGACAATAAAGTATATGCATCGTATGAATGAAGCACAACCAGATCGGCTATGTTAGCCGATTTGGGATCCATGTGACTTGAACAAGATCCATACGCTTAGCCTCGAACGGATTTAAGATTGGACAGACATAACGCAACACACGTGGCAGTGGGGTCCGGAAGATGCAGCCATACCACGTATGTTGAAATAGATCCAACCACTCTCAAACCAATCTAATAACCAAGCGTATGTCTCGAACCCGCGACATGTGACAACCGCAACCAAAGGATTAGCCGATAGGATCTTTGATCTAGTGCCTCGATACGTGTAAGAGTGAAAGCATTGGAGACAATAGATCTAGATGGAAAATAAAGTGCATGCCAATCCATTAGTTGATATTGGGCAAGATATTGTTGCAATAGATTAAACAATGTATAACAAACAATATCGATAACTTAATGAGTCTATTAGATCACCAATCTAATAGAGCCGATAACTAGCTTGACACCACAATTCATGTGAGATTGAAGCAATGCAGCCCCATGAACATAGATTCAAACCGATAACTAGCTCATACCGAGCTTGCACAAGTTACACAATATAGTCGTACAAACAAGACATGAACCAAGGCTAAACTTACAAGCAAACATGAGGTCGATCTAGTCGATGCAGCTCGGTCTGTCGAAGGTTCACCGAAATCTACTCTACTCCTACTCCTAGGGTTGGCCGGTGGCCGGAAAAACTACGTAGTTGTGTGTTTGATTGATTGGATGTATTTCTCATTCCCTAGGCCTTGCTATTTATAGACCATAGCACATACCCTAACCGGCCATCACACACTGTCCTAAAAATAAGGAAACAAATATGACTTGAACTTCAATCCATTCCCGTGCCAAGATTGTTGCGCACATTTCGTTGCGGTTGGCCGAACAATCCTTCTGTGATCTTATCTTTCCTTAGTCGATCTTTCAGGTCCATCTTGAATATCTTCTCCGAAGGCCTGCTAGGAAGCCCATGAGTACCTATCGGGCCGTGCCAAAATACAGTGTCAACACATGCCCCCCAATTTTGGGATAAACTTGCTTTATTCCAAAATTCCTTCAGCAATTCCAAGGGTCGTACCGACAGTCGGTTCGCCATCCCAAAATATCTCTGCACTGTTGGGAACCGAAATGGCCGACTCCTTTGCTCTTATTAAATCCACGTCATGACGAGCCTTTGAATTGACTCTTTGCCTCTCCACAGAAGATCTATATAACGCTATGTGCCCCCCAGGCTTCAACACCCATCCATATCCATCCTGCACTGTAGCCTTTCTCGGAGTCCCCAAGAATACCAAGAAACACCCGGCAGAAGGGTCACTGCCAGAAGATCTCCCTTCTCGCCGACGCCTACGCATGACGCGGTAATGACTTTCCGCAGGCTCTTCGCTTTATTCTCTTCCGAGCCTTCTCATCAGTATGATTGCCAACTGTTTGTCGATCCTCACATTTGTCCTCTCCAGATCCGCGAGCAGCAACGAAGCCCCGGCGTCTGATTCTAACTCCAGCGGTGCCGATCTGGCCGCCTATCGCTCCATGATGGAAGAGCGCTGCCGGCTCCGAGAGCAATATTTGGTGTCAACCAAGGAGGTAGGATGCCTCCATAATTTATCCGATGACCACCAGGTGGTCCTGGATACCACTAAAAGCGAGATCGCTGAGACAAGGCGCCGGCTCTCTGAAGCCGATGGTCAAGCGGCAGGTAACGTGCGTTTACTTGCCTCAAATCTTCCATGTTTCTTCCTCATCTTTCGTCTTATCTCGGCAGCACTAATGGCGCAACTGGAGAATCTGCGCCACATAGCCTCCATAGCCACCAATGTCGTGAACGCCCAAGGTGACACGCAGAGCCAGCGCCTCCAGGACATCCCATGTCGAATTCAGGAGATTGCCCTCCATGGTGTACGTCATGGGGCTATCACTGCCCTCACTGTCGCTAAAGCCGCCACCGAATACCAGCTTATAGATGTAGCAACCGGATTCCCTAGGCATGAAGGTCCCCAAGATCATGAAGGTCTCCGGGAAGCCTTTCAGGAACATGGCGAAGCAGTAGTCGATATCACCCATGCCGAGGACATTGTTAACAAGGTGTTCCTTGACAATTAGTTTGTAATCAGGTTCAATATCAATGAAATGTTCCTTCAACACAATGACTCTGCCTCCACTATGTGTGTCTCTGCTTCGTCAGAGCTTCTGATTTGCCAATGTCCCTTTCATTTTTTTTATTTTTTGGTCTAAAGGCGATACATACCGTATCAGCTATCACCAGCCCCACACTTAGCTAGGCTGATCATTTTTGCGCTAAAGGCGATATACCTCATATCAGCTATTCAATCCGATCGACTATAATGTGTTGACCCATATGCTAGGGTAATACTTCTTGAAATATTTTCCATTAAGTGCTCTAGAGTACTCTTCTCCCTCTAGAGTTTCATAAAAGTAAGCATTACCCGGAGCGCCTCTTGTAATCCGATAAGGGTCTTCCCAGTTTGGTGACCATTTGCTGTATTTACTGTCCTTAATTCCGATGGACAAAATGACTTTCCAAACCAAGTCCCCCTGATTGAACCTCTTCTCTCTTACCTTCTGATCATAGTATTTGGTGACCCTGATCTTGTTAGCCTCAATATTCTCCAGGGCCCTCAATCGATGAAAACTTAGATCATCAAGGTTGTCTATCATAAGGTTCCTATAATCATCAGCTCCCAGATTGTCTTGTTGTGCAATCTTCCGAGACCCAACACTTATCTCCCATGGCAGTACAGCTTCCTGCCCATAAACTAGCTCATAAGGTGAACACTTGGTTGACCTGTGACAAGCCATCCTATAAGACCACAGAGTCTCCACGAGTATTAGATGCCATCGCTTAGGATACTCCAAGATCTTCTTCTGGATTATCTTGATCAATATCTGGTTGGATGCTTCTGCTTATCCATTGGCCTGAGCATAATATGGAGATGAGTTAATCAACTTAAAACCTGTCTCGGCCCCTGAAGTCATTGAATTATTTGGACATGAACATCATCCCCTGATCGGTGGTGATGGTCTGAGGAACCCCAAATCTGTAAATGATGTGCTCCCTTACGAACTCAATTATATTGGCTGACGATGCTTCCTTCAGAGGAATGGCTTCGACTCACTTGGTGAAATAATCTATCGCCACCAATACAAATTTATGCTCCTTACTGGACAATGGGAACACCTGACCGATCAAATATATTCCCCATCCCCTAAATGGCCATAGCTTAATGATAGGATTCATAGCCGATGTCGGGGATTTCTGAATTTTACCAAATTTCTGGCACTCCTAGAAACCCTTATAATATATGAAGCAATCTTCCATTATGGTTGGTCAAAAGTACCCTGCCCTCTTGATCATCCACTTCATTTTCTGAATAGACTGATGCACACCACAAATGCCCTCATGGATCTCTCCCATCAGCAACTTGGCTTCTTCTTTGTTGAGGCACTTGAGTAGCACACCCTTGACCGTCTTGTGATACAACTGATCATCAAGAATGAAAACTTGGTAGCCTGGTACCTCAGCTTTCGGGAAACTTGCTGCAAAGGTTCTTTAGGTACTTGATGATGTTGCTCCTCCAATTGTGATCATCAACAAGCTCATCGGCTAAAATCTCCACAATCTACCAATACCCAGAAGCACTTTGAGCCAATCTATTAGCTTCTTGATTCTGGCCTCTGGGGATGTGCTTGATACCGACTGAGGAAAACGAATCAAGCAATTCACGGCAACCTTCATGATACTCTTTCAGTATTTCATCCTTACACTCGTATAGGTCGAGCAGTTGATTAACCACCAATTGAGAATCTCCGAAAATCTCAACAGCTTCGGCCCCTATCTCTCGTAGAAGTTGTAACCCTTTGAGAAGGGCTTCATATTTAGCATGGTTGTTGGTAGCAGTCGGCCTAATCGAAAAGTGTACTCCAATCTTGCCCCCTCGAGGCGATACCAGACGACTCCAATGCCTCCACCTTGCTTGTAGGTAGATCCATCAAAGAACAGTGCCCATGGAGCCATATCCACCAGTCTGATCTCCTTCTCATGATGGTGAGTGATGAAGTCGGCTATCACTTGGCCTTTGACTACCTTGGCCGATTTGTACCTCAGGTCAAACTCTGACAATGCAAGGATCCACTTGCCGATTCTTCCATTCAGAATAGGCATGGACAGCATGTGCTTGATAACGTCAAACTTCGACATCACCCTACATTTGGACGATAGCAGGTGATGACGTAGCTTAGTGCAGGAAAGCATAGGCATAAGCACAGCTTTTCCGTGGGAGAATACCTTGTTTTAGGATCGAGTAGCCTCCGGCTCAAATAGAATAACACTCTCTCATTTCCTTCGAACTCTTGTATTAGAGTGGATCCAATCGTATGGTCATCGACTATTACGTACAGTCTGAAAGGCTTTCCACTCTGAAAGGCTTGCCACAACAATCAAAGTGTGAATTGTAGTCAATCGAGCAACTGGTGAATATGTGTCAAAGAGATCTTCACCCTCTTTCTGAGTATATCCTTTGGCCATAAGCCTTGCCTTGTACCTCTCAATAGTACCATCAGGCCTATGCTTTTTCTTGTAGATCCATTTGCAACCTATGGGTTGACAACTATAAGGACGGTCAACGACCTCCCATGTTCCATTAGACATAATAGAATCCATCTCACTCCTTACGGCTTCATTCCATAAGTCAGCATCAGGAGAGGAATATGCCTCAATAATGGTGGTTGGATTGTTTTCCACAAGGTACACTATGAAGTCATTACCAAAGGATTTTGCAACCCTAGGTCTCTTGCTCTTTCGAGTGACTATAGTGTCATCCTCCTCAGGGATGTGGACATGAGAATCCTCAGCATGATCTATATCTATATGAATAGACAGTTCTTGCACATGGGGAATTATAGTCTCATGACTTGTTTCACTAGGTGTATGTTTCATTGGAAACTCATTCTCAAAAAATGTAGCGTCTCTTGATTCCATGATAGTATCAACATACATATCAGGTAGATTAGATTTTATAATTAAGAACTTATATCCAGTGCTGTGAAAGGAATAACCAAGAAAAACGCAATCAACAGTTTTGGGCCCAAGTTTACGCTTCTTGTTGATTGACACATTCACCTTTGCCAAGCATCCCCATGTGCGCAAATATGAGAGATTTAATCTCCTCTTTTCCCATTCCTCGAATGGTGTGATCTCTTTGTTCTTTGTTGGAACTCTATTCAGAACATGACATGCTGTCAATATCGTCTCACCCCACCATTCCTTGGATAATCCCGTTGTACTCAACATGGCATTCACCAAGTCTGTTAGAGTGCGGTTTTTCCGTTCGGCAATCCCATTGGATTGTGTTGAGAATGACGGTGTCCTTTCATGAACAATACCATGTTCCACACAGAACTCATCGGACACATTAGAGAAATATTCTCCACCTCGATCGAACCATAACCATTTTATTTTCCCCTCAAGTTGGTTCTCAACTTCAGCTTTATAGGCCTTAAAATAATTGAATGTTTCATCTTTTGTTTTTAAGAGATACAAATAGAAAAATCTGGTGGAGTCATCTATAAAAGTGAGAAAGTATCTTTTACTACCTTTAGTCAAAATTCCATTCATCTCACACAGATCAGAGTGAACAAGTTCTAGAGGTGCCAAATTCTTTGCCTCAACAGCCTTATGGGGCTTGCAGGATTGTTTTGATTCAACACAAACATGGAACTTAGACTTTTTAACCAAGTTAAATTTAGAAATTAAATTCAGATTCGCTAACCGCATAAGACAGCGAAAACTTGCATGATAGAAGCGTGAATGTCATAAATCTGACTCATCAGAAATATCAACAGAATTCACCATCTTATTACACACATCATGCAGTGATAAGTAGAACAAACCTCCGCAATCATATCCTTTACCCACAAAAATACCATGTTTCAATACAACACATTTATTTGACTCAAGGACAACTTTGTAGCCATCTCTACATAGCATAGACGCACTAACAAGATTCTTCTTGATGGAGGGCACATGCTGCACGTTCTTCAATGGCACCATCTTTCCTGAAGTAAACTTCAGAATGCCTGTACCAACACCAAGAACATGAGCATGTGACCCATTTCCCATCAACAAGGCGCCAGACCTCCCAACCTGGTAAGTGGAGAACAAAGAAACATCAACATACACATGTATATTTGCACCACTGTCCATCCACCACTCTGGTGAATTAAAAACTGAGAGAACAAATGGTAAGGAATTACCATACCCATATGTTTCTCCTCCAGTGTCAGTAGTAACAACATTTGCTGTTTTCTTTTCCTGCTTGAACTTGCGATCTGGGCACTCACTTGCCCACTGTTGGTCACTGCCACACACATAGCAGCCTCCATTTCTCTTGTTATTGCTGTTGTTTTTCTTTTTAAACTGTGCTATTTGAATAGGCTTAGGGGTGTTCTCTTGCTTGTTCTGGTTTTTCTTCTTGTTGAACTTGCGGAATTTAGAGTTTCTTTTCTGCACCACATTTGCAGTAGAGTTCTCAACATTCTTTCCATTGTCCTTTGCTCTAGATCTCTCCGCAACATCAAGAGTACCAATGAGCTCTTCCACATTGAACTCCTGTCTCTTATGTTTGAGGGAGGTGCCAAAATCCTTACAAGAAGGTGGTAACTTGGTGATTATACCGCCAGCCACAAACTTGTCAGGTAAAGGACAAGGAAACAGTTCGAGTTCCTTAGCTAGTGCCTGAAACTCATGAGCCTGTTCCACTACAGATCGGTTCTCAACCATCGTGTAGTCATACAACTGCTCCATGAGGTACAACTCGCTACCAGGATCAGTCACTCCAAACTTTCCAACAAGTGCATCCCACAGCTCTTTCCTTGTATGAAGTATGATGTAGCTTTTCTAAAATTTTAGATCAAGTGTGCTAATCATTGCACCTCGAAAGAGGTTGTCACCAGCCTTAAACCTAGCCTCATCCTCAGGAGGTAGGTTAGCAGGCTTTCCCTCAGCGACATGATAACATGACGTAGCTGTTAGCCACAATTCCATCTTAGCTTTCCATATCAAGAAGTTTTTACCATCAAACGGATCAGGCTTTAACACGGAAGCAAAACCTCTGACAGAAAAATGCCTATAATTAGGTTTTTGGATTGTTAGAATATTAGAAAATTTCTATGTCATTTTAATTCCATAAATTAACATTATGATGGTAACATATAAACGATTATCCATAATTGAGATTATGACATCAACCATATTCATGAGAATATAAAACATGTAATCATTCAACGTAGAGCATGATATATGTAGCATAACAGTAAAGCAAGGCATAAATCTTATAACAACAACTACCATTGGACTGCATATGAAATGACGATACAGAACTACTGAAACGTATACACAACAACATATGAAACAACATAACACTAACACTGAAACAGATATGTAGAACACGAAACTAGCAGGAACAGAGAGCAGACAACTTATGAAACAATGTAACAGAATATGTGAAACATACTCGCTACAACTGATGAAACAACATGGATGAACTACTGAAACATATAAAAACTGTACGACGGAAAACATAGACGAGACGAGATTAACATACCCTCCCATTCGCGCAGCATCCGAGGTTTCAGAACCTTGTCCAACCTCCTTGGTCATGACGTAGAGGAAGAAGACGATCTCTCCACCAGGAAGAAGACAACGATGTTCACCGGGAGGAAGACGACAGCGACGTCACCTCGGGAAGAAGACGGCGACGATCGGCGGCGACGTCGGTGAGGAAGACACTGGTAGCAGCGTCACCTCCGGGAAGAGAACGACGGCTGGAGGAAGAAGACGGCGAACGACGGCGTTAGTTCTTCGGGCAGTCGCGATGACGCTCCCAAAAAACCTAATTGCCGATCCCCCGTGCAAGGTCTCAAACGGCAAGGGCTTCGGAGGCACCTGCCCTCTCACTTCTCCATGCGTGCGAGTTCACGAGATGAGGAAAACTTTCTTAGCAGTGGAACTGTGTTCTGGATGTTGTGTCTAGTGTTTTTTGGAACTAGAAGTGATGAGGTATATCTCTCCCGCAGGGGAGATGAAGGGGCTACGCAGATGGCAGAGAGATGGGCGCTGCCTGTGGGATAGAGAGAGACGGGCGCGAGAGACAGGAAACCGGAGAGACTCCGGAAGACGAGCAATCTGGCATGTGAAGAGTCGTAACTCCTGTAATTATTGGAAGTCTGAAACTCCCATAATTAGCGGCTATTAAAAAATTAACACGCCACGTCACGACACGCACGCCGCCCGCGCCGGCCGGCGGCGACGGCGCGCGCGTGCGTGTGGCACACTTTGTCCGTTTCTCAACTCCTCAATTAAGACGGAATAATTATCACCCTTTAAGTTGAGACAACGTTCCTTGAGCTATCAATCCCGTACAAATAGTAATGCACACAATTATACACCATAAAGATATTGATTTATTGAATAAATAAATGGGCCAGAACTATAACAAATCCAACATTTCATATAAGGCCTGCCAAAATCTCAAGGATTTAAGGTCATCCTGGTGGTGGTGGACAGGTTAACAAAATTTGCTCACTTCATTCCTGTCAAACATACCTACATTGCTGCCTCTATGCACAACTGTTCTTTGATAATGTTGTTAGCCTACATGGTCTGCCCCATTCTATAGTCTCAGATAGAGATACAGTCTTTATAAGTGCTTTTTGGAGGGAACTATTTAAACTGTACAAAGTTCAGTTGCACATGAGCACATCATATCATCCACAATCAGATGGTCAAATTGAACGAGTAAACCAATGTCTAGAAATGTTTCTCAGGTGTGCCGTACAAGACTCACCAGCCACTTGGAAATCTTGGTTGTCTTTAGCTCAACTATGGTACAATTCAACTTATCATGCTTCTCTGGGGTGCTCACCGTTCAAGGCACTATATGGATATGAACCAAACATAGGAGCTACACCAGTAGTCTCCACGAGTACACCTCCTTCAGTAGCATACATTGTGGAAAACAGGGAGTTGCATCTCCAGTCAATCAAGCAGCACCTAGCCACTGCTCAGAACAGGATGAAACTGTTGGCCAACAGAAATCGAAGTGATCTCCAGTTGCAACTAGGTGATCAAGTCCTACTAAAACTACAGCCCTATACTCAGTCTTCAGTAGCAAGCAGGCCATTTCCCAAGCTCTCGTACGAGTATCATGGGCCATACAAAGTGTTAGCAAGGGTTGGCAAAGTGGCTTATCGCCTGGAGCTCCCAGAACGCAGTCTCATACATCCTGTTTTCATGTTTCTCAACTGAAACAGTTTATTGAAGATTTCACTCCAATCTATACAGAGCTACCATCGACTACTGATCTGGAAGCAGCTGCGGCAATACCCGAAGCCATCCTTCAGCGCCGGTTGGTCAAGAAAGGTGCCCGAGCCATACTGCAAGTACTCGTTCGATGGTCAGGACTCCCGACATCATCAGCAACATGGAAAGATAACTACATAGTGAAGCAAAGGTATCCAAAAGCACTTGCTTGGGGCCAAGCATAGTCTTTGGCGGGGGGTGGGGGGGGGGGGGGGAGATGTAACAGATGTAACACCCGTGACCATGAGTAGAAAGACGGAGAATGGAAATACGTCTCACCATCAACAATACACTATTTACTAGTTGATGTAATCTAGGCCTATGACATGTGGAGCCATTGGCCAGGAACACTCTATGTAATAAGCTCTACCCTGTATCGAGATCTTATCTCATTATTCAGAAAAACAACAAGAAACTGCATACGGTGCGTACGATCTCACCTCGCCGGAGATCACCGGCGACCACGGGGCGTTACACGGACGCGGACTCGGTGGGAGGGGAAGAGGCGGGCCCTCGTGCGCGCTCCGCATCCGAACTGGCTCGGCGAGTCTCGAGTCCACGTTGTGCCGCCACACGGGCTAGATCAGAACGAGCTGGACTTCCTGCCATTCCCGCTGTCGCCGTCCCTCGAGCGTCCGCACACCTGCTTCGACGTTCGGAGCTGCCCTTCGGTCGCTCAACGAGCTAACCGAGGCCAATTATGCAGTTAGTCTTGCTTAGTTCGTGACCATGCGTAGTTTTATTTTCTATGGGAATGGTTTGGCACGGTGCAGGAGACGAAGGTGGTGGTGAGCGTGGCTGTGGAGGGGAGCATCGGCCCGGTGAAGGCCATATGGTCAGGCTGGGCGCCAGTACTTACAACTTCACCACTATCATTTCAGCCTTTAGAGTAAGGCAGTAAGCCCACATCACTACGCTTTATTATCCTTTTTTTGAAGAGATAACGAACTGAGAATTAGACAACCTTAGCTTACTGATCTTGTGATCGACATGTCTAGATATTCAGGTGACCTTGTGACTGCACTAGAATGCATGCATGCCTCCATCCGTACCACCTGCAAGAAGTGTAAGTGATCACTTGCTGCTATGCGTTTCTGAATTATTTTGCTGTGTGCATGCAGCTCAGCTGGTCCTTCACGGTTGTGCAGCGGTTCGTCAAGTAGATGGTGAACCCGGCTCTCGACCGTGCTCGTGGTCTCCAATGGCCTCATCATGGCCCCACTCCAAGGGTTTGGGATTCTTTTTTGAAAAAAAAAATTCGGAGCTCACTGGACGAAATTTGGAAAATTCGGACCACAGCTATGTTGACCGGTCAAACAAATCAAATTTGAATGAAATTTGAGCAAATTTAAACAAATTTGGCCCAAAGGGGGCCAAGCACGACACTAGATAAGGAGAGGGTGCTGACGTTGAGTGCAAGCAACATGGAGCGGCAACGTCGCAACGATGGCGTCGGGTACTGGCAACCGCGGCGAGCAGCGGTGACGATACGGCCGCTAGCATTGAGGAGCGACGACGTCTTGGACGCAGGGCGTTGAGGAGTGGATAGGGCGCGCGGTGGAGCTGGGAAGCGCTCCGGCACTAGCACAGGCAGCAAGGGACGTAGATGGCGCTGGCTGCGAGTCTGCATCGCAGGCATCGGACTCTGGCGGCGGGGAGAAGCGGCGGGGGTGAGGGAGGGTTAGGAGAGCAGCAAGGGCTGTTTGTCACCTGTAGAATGGGCTACAAATTTGAAATGGGCCGAATTATTTGGGCCGGTTTAAACTTTTCTCGGGCCAGACCGAAATGGACGAATTTCACCGAAATTTGGTCTTTTCGGGCCAAGTCCCAGAACTGTGGCCCACTCACCTTACTCAATTACCCTGCACGAATCATGTTCAAGTCAACCAAGGTAAAAATGCACCCATTCCATTTTTCACTGTTCCCCATACGCTGGAAAATATAATTCTCTAAAAAAATGTTGGAAGAATGTCCAATGTTTTTTTTTTCATCTGTGCCTTCTATACAAGGCCTTTTTGTTTTTGTTTTAGTAGAAATACAGTTCCTTTTTGTGAGGAAAATGAAAAAGAAATATAGTTCTTGTGGTATTATACTATTGTTATATATCATTCAAGGAATCCCTCTTTGCAATTATTTATAAACAGTCTCAAGTTCTAAACATTGCCATCCTTATCCTGATTTCAATAAAAAAAGGGCGGCTACTTGCTAGCTATGTAGCTTGAGTTCATGAAAAGGAGTTGGGAAAGATGAAGTTGATTTGAATACAAATATTTTGGTTTGTATGCATTCTGACTTGCTTTGGTGCCTCCCCAGGGTCTTGTTGTTTTTGTTTTAGCAGATATACAGTTCCTTTTTGCGAGGAAAAAGAAAAAGAAATATAGTTCTTATGATATTAAAATGACGACAAAAATACTGAAACATTGACCACAGTTAGCCCAAGCAGTAGGAAAAGAATCAAATACCCTCTAACCTGCATGAAAATATTTAATTTTTTGTGGTATGTAGTGGCCTCGCTGTTAAACATATTCAGATCATGGAGATTGGGGTAGCTATTTAGTTGGTTACACTGACACGAAAAATACAACATTAAGCACTGCATTTGACTTGGCATTTGCTGTATAAGCTTCTTTCTCTCGAGAAATCTTGTCAGAATAGGCAAAAAGCTACTGCTATATGGTCATTGTCATCTTGTTTAAATAATTTTTTGGTAGGAGTATCATGTGTACTCTCCATTTTAATTTTCTTCTGATGACAAAATGATAGTAGAAACTTTCAGTTTGTGATGAAAATGGGAGTTGAGTTCTTTTTCTTCTGAACATGTGAAGTGACTATTGATCTATTTGGCATACAAATTTATGTCTCTCCCAAGTCCAGGAGAATTTATTCAGGTGTTATAAATATCAGAGTTGTCTGTCAAAAGTATTATATATGCCCTGTTAAATATTGCAAGATGCAGTAACTGACGCCCCACCATCTTTCCTCAGATGAGTTTTATTACTGACAAATATTTAATTTTGTACAGATATTGTCCCCTTGTTGTTAGACAAAAGCAAACAATGTAAATTCAGGAATGTGATCAACCTTGTCTCTCTACTGTCTCAGTAGCAGTGTACTGCACAACCTTGTTTTTTAATTTTCTTATTTGTATAACCATAAAGCTGACAATTAGTTCTTTTTTTTTCTCATGACTTAGCTATCAGCTGGATATCAATGTTGACAAAGCAGACGATTTCTTGGAAGCAGTACGCAGACAGTTTTCTTCCTTAAGATGGATCCCAGTGCATGACGTGTAAATTTATGAGAGGTAATGATCGAAATTATATATTTCTTCTCCTGGACTTATATCTGCATTGGATCTCCTGGCAGACCTTCAGTTTTAATTTTTGTTTGGTTGGCTGCTTGCAAATTATTCTCTAATTAGCATGAAACTGTTTGTGTATTGGAAATTGTCATGTATGATAGTGAATTGGGAAGTGATAGCAACTTATTTTAAAGAGACAATTTTGAGCTTGACAGTGATCTATTTTTGGATGGCTTGGAAATTGGTTGCTTTTTTCATGCCTCTTGCTGTTTTTTTTGCAGGGATATGTGCTTCTAAATTGAATAGATATTTCAATCACAAGCTAGGACAGGATAGATTAGCATACTTCAATCACCAGCAAGGGGAAGGAAAGCACAAATCTTTTAATTTTTTAGTATCTGTGTTTTTTAAGTATCTTTGCTAATGTTTAACATGATCAAGTTTTAACATTCCACCCAACCTCCTGATTTAGCATCCAACAAGGGGCCTAATCGCTCCGCCAGAGCTTTTGTGCTTTCTTTCACAGTGAGCTTTAGGTGTGGTGAGTGACTGTATGGCTCCTTATTTACTTGCAGGTCGTGGCACGATTTGCGTATTTTAGTTCAGGTTTTGGAAAACTTCTTATTGCAGAGGCTCGGAGACATTCAGAGTGATAACCTGCCTAAAGCGATATAGTTCTGAATTTCACTTGCTACTTACAGTAAGTCTTATTTTGTTCTATTCTTTTCTAATTTGGAAATTGGATTTTTTTAGGTTATTTAACAGTGCTTTTTCAGTTCCATTGGCAACCATTGAACTGAGCTGCTTATCAATTGTGTTACTGGCTTACTGCTTCTAAGACAATACTCCCTCCGTATCATAATTAAATGACGTTTTGGACAAGCTTTGAGTCAAACATTAGGAATATAAATCATCAATAACTTTTAAGTTGATAAGATTCTAAATGTGAAAGTTATATGAATAGATTTGTCTTGAAAAATATTTTCATAAAAGTATATATATATATCATTATTCCATAAATATTTTTATAAAAACAAGAGGTCAAAGTTGTGTTTGGAAGACCGTATCGCTGTCCAAAACGTTATCTAATTAGGATACGGAGGGAGTATGATATTAAGAAACCATTAGGAAGTTTTAGGCTATCATAAGTTGAGCTTGTTTTTTCTTAAAAAACAATCTAGATTTGCAAATTATTTCAATAATATTTTTGAGAACAAAAGTAAAAAATTTTAATAATATTTTTGTGATCAAACCTTAAAGGAGGTTTAAGTCATATCGATTGGTCCACCTAATCTTCCCTGAATGTCAGTGTAGGTACTGTTAGTTAGAAGATACATGGGTGCAGTTAAAGCTCTGGTTGCTGAGCCCGAGTCTTTTTGCTGCAAGTTAAAAGAAATAACTATGGCAGCTTTTGTGTGCTTGTGCAGGTGTGTGCATATTTGGCAATTTAAACGTTATAAATAAAATGTATCTGAACTATATAAAAAACTATGGACAGACTTAATATTGATAATTTTAGCACCTATTAAATGTTGACAGGAATCCAGGGAAGTACCTAAGATTTAGGGCTTTGTTTAACTTGGATATTTTTGGAAGGTGAAGCAAATATTGTATATTATTTTCCTGAATTTTAATAACTAATGAGAAAGATACATGGGTACTATTAAAGCTTGGGGTTGCTAAGTGCCACGGTTTTGTTTCTATCAGTTAGAAGGGCTTTTTTTACCCAGCATGTGAGATGGACAAGAGGAGAATCTAACTGGTCAACCATGAGTTAGAAGTGTTTCTTTTATTCCAATGATATTATTTCAGAATTAATATAAAAATGCTTGTATAACTATTTATCTCTAAAAGCAAGTAATAACCATTCTATATCCACCTTTATCAATTTTGTGATCTTTGGGGATTTTGTTTCTGTAGAATGAGTCAAAGTGCTTGACAAGCTCAAGAAAGGACCCTTGTAAGCAGGGACGAAGCCAGCGGGAGGGGGGGGCAACCCGTGCTCCAGCCCCCCTACTAGCCATGGATACACTTAAGCCCCCCCTACACCATGGAGGAGGAAGAAGAAGGGAAGGAGGGGCTGGAGGAAGAAGAGGAGGAATTAGCCCCCCTTGGGATTATCTTGGCTTCGTCGCTGCTCGTAAGCATTGTGCCTTAAACATCTATGGTATCCTTTTTAGATTAAGTTTTTGAACTGTGCACTATATAATCCTTTTGAACTTTTGCACCAAAAATTAGAGGAAGATGGCAAGGCCAAAATGATTGCCTTTTCTTGCTTTGGTTGCAGGAATGAATGTAAGACTTTATTGGAAGAGGAACAAGTATTGGACGTTTTTTATGGAAAGAATGATTGATTATTTGTGCAAATCGTGGTATGCAGATTGGTCAATTCTTTGTGCGGGTCAATGTATGACTGCATCTTTGCTGCACCGGGAGGTCACAATCAAGAGACCACAATGTGTTTTCTGTTTGCATGCTCGATTTAGTTTTGTTAAGTATCACTATTCATCTTCATCGCTGTAATGCGAGCATTAACCTTTTTTAATCAATGTTAGTGATTATGTTTGTTGCAAAGCATCATGGATGACCCATATATCTTGTACACATGCCGAAAGGAAGGATAACATGTTAGGAATGCATATATTGTATAGAAAAAATTGTAGAAAAAAAGGATACTGTTACATAACAGTGTTGTAGAAACATTTTTTTATAAAAAACATAATTAGCTAAACACTTTAAATTTGATAGAATTTAAGTTTAGACTTAATGTCACCCGTAGCGTTTATACTAGTTTTATTAGTGAAAAAACTGAGATCATCTTGTGTATCTATCTATTTCTTTAAACGTGCCGATTATGTTATGAAAATAGAGCTTTTCTTAACATGTTCTTTGATCACATTGACGGTTTTGAAAATATTTATGATTGATCTATTTTCTGTCAAACAGCAATATGATGGTATACAAAAATAATATTCATGATTTATTTTACACACCATTTGGGGAAAAAATTTCAGAAACCTAGAGATGCTGAATTCTGCCTTTATCACCCTAATCCCAAAGAACTCTGAGGCTGATCAGGTAAAGGATTTTAGACCCATTAGTCTGGTACACAGTTTTGCTAAACTAGTGACTAAAATTCTGGCCAACCGGTTAGCTGGTCGTCTCAATGAGATGGTCTCCCCCAACCAAAGTGCCTTCATCAAAAAACGGTTTATTCAAGACAACTTCATGCTGGTGCAGCAGACTGTGAGATTTTTACACTCGCAAAAACAGCCAAGAATCCTCCTCAAATTAGATATCACAAAGGCATTTGACTCAGTGAATTGGTCATTCCTTTTGGAAGTTCTCCAGAAGCTTGGTTTTGGTGCTCGATGGTGTGATTTGTTGTGTGGACTGCTTGCATCTTCTTCTACTCAAGTCCTTCTTAATGGTACCCCTGGAGAGACTATCCATCATAGGAGAGGGCTCCGCCAGGGAGATCCTCTGTCCCCAATGCTTTTCATCTTTGTAATGGATGTGTTAAATAGGATGGTCACAAGAGCTGACGAGGAAGGACTGTTGCAACCACTATCAAGAAGGACAATCCAACACAGAATTTCTTTATATGCTGATGATGTAGTACTCTTCCTTCAACCAGCAGCAGCGGATATCACACTAACTTTGGGAATGCTCCAGCTTTTTGGGGAAGCCTCAGGACTCAGAACAAATGTGCAGAAAAGTAATGTGCTACCAATTCATTGTTCTGATGAAAATCTAACAATTATTCAGAGTTTGTTACCTTGTGGGATCCAGGAATTTCCTTGCAAATACCTTGGAGTACCCCTCTCCACCAAGAAGTTGACCAAAGCCCAAGTCCAGCCAATCATCGATAAAATAGCAAACCAATTGCCCAAATGGAAAGCTGATATGATGACAAAGGCAGGAAGGGTAGTGCAGGTGCAGCATGTCCTGACTGCAATATTGGTTTACTTAATCATGGCAGTTGAGCTACCACAATGGGCTATTAAGGCAATTGATAAAATAAGAAGAGCTTTTATTTGGAGAGGCAGAAAGGAAGCAAATGGAGGACATTGTCTCATTGCCTGGCCCAAGGTCTGTTGCTCTAAAGAACTTGGAGGACTGGGAATTTCAGACCTAAAATCACTAGGCTTTGCGCTCAGAGCAAGGTGGCCATGGCTGAAAAAATCTGAGCCTAATAAGCCTTGGGCAAGTTTACCACTTCAGGTTTGCAAAGAGGTGGAAAGTCTCCTTTCTATGGCAGTGATCACTGAAATTGGAAATGGAGCTAACACCATGTTCTGGAAGGATAGATGGGTTGCTGGAAAAAACATCAAGGAATTAGCACCAAAGATTTTCTCTTTGGTCTCCAAAAGAAGGATAAACATGCGTACAGTGGGGGAGGCCCTGACTGCTGAGAAGTGGTTGGAAGATATTCAAGGTGAACTTTCTATAGAATCTTTGATGGAATTTCTGGATTTATGGGATATAATACCTTGTGTTGAGTTACAAGAAGGAATACAAGATAAACACATTTGGAGACTTTGGGCTTCAGGAGAATACACGGCAAAGTCGGCTTATGATGCGCTCTTCCAGAGCGCCATTTATTTCAGACCATATGAGAGAATTTGGAAGTCATGGGCCCCTCCAAAGTGCAGATTTTTCATGTGGCTGGCTGCTCATAATCGGTGCTGGACAGCAGATAGGCTTGCGCGGTGAGGACTTCCCCACCCGGCAAATTGCCTGCTTTGTGACCAGGAACAGGAAAACATTCAGCACCTCCTAATTGGGTGTGTTTTTGCTAGGCAGTTTTGGTTCTCCCTCTTGCTGCGAGTTGGACTCTCTACACTTGCGCCTCAGCCCTCTGACTCAACTTTGGGACGATTAGTGGGAAAAAGTAGAAGCAACCACCACTGGTGATATAAGAAAAGTCCTAAATTCTATCATTATCCTTGGCGCTTGGAGTATTTGGAAACATTGGAATGAATGTGTCTTCAATGGGGCTGTACCAAGCATTGACTCGGCCCTGAGTCTAGCCTGGGATGAGGCCCATTGCTGGTGTATGGCATGAGCTAAGGGTCTTGCCTTGCTCACTGCTAGGGGCTTTTAGTGTTTAGCTTCTTCGCCGCCCGATCGTTGTAAACTTAAAACCAGGTGCTTTAGTCCTAGAAAACAGGGAAGGTGTGAGGATGTGTGTGTGGGTGTGAGGATGTGTGTATGGTACTATGTAACCTGACATGCTTGTGATTGGTTGTTTATTCCTTATTGTTTGTAGTAACTGACTATGTAACTGTTGTAGGAGAAAAATCCAATAATTTTTTGCTTAAATTTTTTAAAAATGGTTATCTACACTTCGATGGTTTCAAACTCATATATTGTAATGTTATTTTAAACACTAAACGGTAAACAGTCACATACGAGTTCTTTAGCCAATATTAAGGCAAAACATGTGTTCAGACGGACAAAACGGTTGTTTAAGCGATCAAAGCAACAGATTACACGGAAACGGTGTGCCCCCTTTAGCGTTTAAATGGTGTGTAAACAACGTAAACCACCATTTAGGCGAACAATGATTGTACATCAGCTTTACCTATCTTGTGTACACTTGGTTGATTACATAATTGTTATATAATTTTAGGAAGTGATAGGCACTAGCCTTTGGCTTTGTAGAAAATGATTCTCCACGTAACCTGATAGATGTGTTCTTGTATTGGGAAATCTGGTTTCTTGAAACTGATTTGTGCACAAACCTTGGGATGTGAAACATAAACTACTAGTATTGTGGGCTAAGATGTGCATTGTCGATTAAACGTGCTTGTCAGTCCTCCGAGGGGGTTCTTCATGATGGTAGATTGATCGGAGGGGATATGCAAGATTAAGAATAAGAAGGCCACAGACACATGAGTTAGACAGGTTCAGGCCATCGGTGAGACGTTGAAGAATCATGGCCCTAGTTGGTTTCGGTGATTAATGACAATTAGCGATTATTATGGCTAACGTGTGTTTTGCAGAGACTATGCGTAGCTTAGCCATAGTGATCAACACGAATGGGCATTAATGGTCATCACCCGGCCCCCAAGATGGATATCGTTTCGGACTTCAAAGAGACATGATGAAGACCCTAGAATGATAGGCTAAGTGTCATAAGGTGATGGAGGGCACTTAGAAATAGATAGGGTTTCTCTTTTGATCTTTGACCGTACTATTAAGAGGGGTTGAGACTAGTAGCTTGACTTAGGAAAGCTTCATGAACTAGGTGTGGTGCACACTTGTCTTCGTTAGCTCTAAGCAAGCCTATGTTGACCGTAAGATAGCCTAGAACAACTTCCGTATTCGTCGCGACGAAAATCGAAGTTGAGAGGCCTGTTTTCTGGGCGACGGACGCTCCTGACGGAGGCGTCGGACGCTGTCCGTCGCATCAGACAAAGGCGTCGGATGCTGGGTGGTTAAGTACATAGCGTTCGTCGGCCTTCCAGTGGCCATGCGTTTCTGGCTAAGTTTTTAGGGTCCGACGGACGCTGTCCGTCGGTCAGGCGTCGGACGCTTCGACCTTCCAGAGAGGGCGTTTTTCAGCCCAAGCCAGAGTGTAGCGTCGGACACTGGGATGAGCGTCCATCGCCCCTGTGACGGAGCGTCCGTCGTTGGGAGATCGTGTCAGAGTTAGCCGTTGGGCAGGGCGTCAGAGCGTCCGTCGCCTAGGCGACGGAGCGTCCGTCGCCCAAACTTTGTGCAGAACTAGCCATTGGGGCATGCGACGGAGCGTCCGTCGTCTAGTCGACGAAGCGTCCGTCGCCAACTTAAATTGGCAGCCCGAGGCAGTTTTCTGAGGGGCTATTTATAGCTTCTCATACTTCTCTCCCACCTAGCCTTTGCTCATTTGAGTTGCTGAGTTTGTTGAGAAGGTTGGGAAGAGAGTAAGAGCCCTAGAGTGAGAGAGTGATTCGCGATTTCATCCATCCTCTCCTCTAGTTCATGCAAGAGTTCAAGTGTGCATCCTCTAGTTGTGAAGCTTGAGTGAGTCAAGCGAAGATCGAAGCTTGTTACTCTTGGTGATCGACATCACCTAGACGGTCCGGTGGTGCTTGGAGGAAGGTGATCGCCAGAGAATTGTCGGCTGCCCTTCTCCATCGACGTTGTGATCGGTTGTGGGCGATTCACCGAGCCGGAGTGGCGAAGAATCAGCCCGTAGAGAGCACTTATCCCTTGCGCGGGATTGAGGGGGAGCTATACCTTGCGAGGTGCTCCAACGAGGACTAGGGGGGAGTGTCGACTCCTCGATACCTCGGCAAAACATCGCCGTGTCAAGCATCTCTTTCCCTAGCTCTTTTTCACCGCATTATTTTCTGCATTTGTCTTTCAATTCATACTAGAATTGTGTAGGAAGTTTTCGTTTTCTATTGACTTGATACCGCTTTCTAGTTATGACACACAAGCGGTAGACACTGGTGGGTTAATTGGCTTTTTTTAGGTTTAATTCTTGTTTAGAAATTAAAAAGAGCCCAATTCACCCCCACTTGGACATCTTGATCCTTTCAATGTGGTCATGGCTCCTGCAAATATCACAAAACACCGCCGCTGTGCAATCCGCCGCTACATGTCCTACCCCAAACCTCCGGCAAACTTTGGAGGTGTTACTTTTCTGAGTCGCCCCCTCATCTGGAGCGATGATCACTGCATTTTCTGTTTGCATCTCATCAGGGCTTCCTGCAGAAGAAGAGCCACTCAACATCACTGCCCCTGGTTTAGTACCTTGAACTTGAGCACTCTTGTCTCCCTGACGTTCTTGCTCCTTCTCTGTCCGCACTGCTGCTGGGACGCAGATCGGTGAGCCTGCGAGGGCGGCTGCTGCTGCAGTGTAGTCGCTTGTTGTTGTTGTTGCTGCGCCGCTGGCTGTTGCGGCGCCGCCCAATGCTGCTGCTGCCGCTGAAAATTTCCCCGGAACGCTTGCGGCCGTTGCGGCTCCTGGTATGGAACACAGACTCGATGCTGGTCCCGTCTTTGCCGGGGACCCGCGTTCCATCCCCTGTCGCCAAAACGTCCGTGGCTACACCGCGGTCGTACTCCCATCCAGGGCCGAAGCTAAGTGCACGGGATTGAGGGGGAGCTATACCTTGCGAGGTGCTCCAACGAGGACTAGGGGGGAGTGTCGACTCCTCGATACCTCGGCAAAACATTGCCGTGTCAAGCATCTCTTTCCCTAGCTCTTTCTTACCGCATTACTTTCCGCACTTGTCTTTCAATTCATACTAGAATTGTGTAGGAAGTTTTCGCTTTCCATTGACTTGCTACCACTTTCTAGCTAGGACACACAAGTGGTAGGCACTAGGGGGTTAATTGGCTCTTTATAGGTTTAATTCCTGTCTAGAAATTAAAAAGAGCCCAATTCACCCCCCCCTCTTGGGCATCTTGATCCTTTCAATTGGTATCAAAGCAAGGTTTGCTCTAAATTAGGCTTCACCGCCTAGAGCAAGATGTCCCATGGGGATGGACCACCTCCCATATTCGATGGAGACGACTTTCCTTATTGGAAAGTTTATATGGAGGCCTATCTAAAGGCCATTGACGTGGGCGTGGTCAAAGCCGCCACAAAGGGAGGCACTCTCTTCGCGGAGGACCTCAACTTTGAAAAGCACAATGCCAAGGCGAAGAACATTCTTTTTCGTGGCATTTGCAAGGATGTCTTCAACCGAGTGCGTAATGCCAAAGACGCATTTGAGTTGTGGACTACTATTTGTGCTCTTCACGAAGGCACAAAGAGTGAGCGTGAGGAACGCTATCACTTGGTCATGGCTAAGCTCAATTCTTTTTCCATGCATACAAATGAAAATGCAAATGAAATGTACTCACGTCTTAACATTATTGTAGAAGAATTGAATGGGCTCGGTCTCAACCAAATGGCACCGGCCGATGTGGTGCGCAAGATCCTTTGTGTCTTGCCCATTGAGAAGTATGGCCACATCGTCACGGTTCTTCACCAAGGAGATCTCTCCGCTGCTACACCAACACAAATCTTGGGCAAGATCAATGCCCATGAGATGTACATGAAGATTGGTGATGGTGGCTCTTCTTCCTCCTCCAAGAAGAAAGAAAAAGAGAAGGAGGAGAATAAGGACTTGGCACTCAAGGCATCCTCCTCAGAGAAGTATAAGATGCAAATTGTGTATGAGAGTGCAAGTGATGAAGAGGATGATGATGACCTCGCTCTCATGGTGAAGAAAAAACAACTAAGATGTTGAAGAAGCTGAACAAGAATGGAGTCAAGTTTGACTCAAAGAAGAAGAAATTCTTCACAAGCTCTTCAAGAAAGCCTCTCTCCAAGATGGATTGCTACAATTGTGGCAAACTTGGACACTTGGCTCATGCTTGCCCCGAAGAGAAGAAAGACAAGTGCAAGAACAAGAAAGTCAACAACAAGTTCAAGTACATCAATTGAAACAAAGATGAGTCAAGTGATGAGGAGAAGAAGGATGACAAGCCATTCAAGAAGAAGAACTTCAACTTCCACAAGAAAAAGAAGAATAGCAAAGCCTACATTGTTGGTGATTGGCTCACCGACATTGAAGACACAAGTGACTCATCCGGAGATGAGAGTGAAGATGAGAAGGTGGCCGCCTTGGTGATTGGGTCATCTACTCCATCGCCACCTCCTTCATCATCTCCGGGCTCATCCTCTACACACCTATGCCTCATGGCTAAAGGTGACAAGAAGGTACAAAAAGAGGATAGTGATGATGAGGCTAGCTCTAGTGATGATAGTGATGATGAGTTTGAGGCACCTTCCTACGATGAGCTAATTGTGATTTGTAACAAATACACTAAGCTCATTAGGAAGTATAAAGCTAAAAGTGAATCACTAGAGAAAGCCAACGATAACTTGCATGCTAAACTTGATGACTTGTCTAGTGCTAATGATGATTTAAAACTTGAGAACAAATCTCTCTCATCTAGCGCTAGGGAGCTCAAAGCCTCACTCAAGCAAGCTAATGAGAAACATGATAAGCTTGAGAAGTCAACACAAGAGCTCCATACAAGATACAACTTGCTAAAAGATGACTACAACCAAGTTAGAAATGAACATGGCACACTTGTGATAGCTAACGAATTTCTTACAAATGATCTTGCTACACATGTTGCTATTAACCCGGTTGTTAAGTGTCATATAGCTACTTCTTGTGAGGAATTGCTTGATGAAGTTGCTAGTGAGCAAAATGCTAAGTGCAAGGGCAAGAAGGTAGTTGAGGCCGAAAAGTATGATGACTATGTGAAGATGAGGCAAGAAAGCTCCAAGCTGAAGGAAGAGCTAATCAACCTCAAGGCAAGCAAGCCATTTACTATCAAGTCGACCAAGCAAGATGACAATGATGCAATTACCTTGATCAACTCTCTCAAAGAGGAAAATGCAAAGCTCAAGGTTGAGAAGATCAAGCTTGCAAGTGGAATGGAGAAGTTCACCAAGGGCCACAACCTCCAAAGTGAGCTCTTGATGAATACTATCATGAAGTCCGACAAGTCCGGCATTGGGTTCAAAGAGAATCAAATCATGAAGGCCAAGGTCAAGATAGAAGCCAAGAACTACTACAAGAACAAGGCCATGAGGAACAACTATGACACACCAAAGCCCAAGCCCAAAAAGTGCTTTGGATGTGGTCAAGAGGGTCACTTTGAATTCGAATGTAAGACTCCACTTCCCAAGACCTTTCCCAAGCACACAAGGCCTTTCGCTCATGATGCACACTTCATCATCAACAAGGACTCCAAGGGTAGACCCCAAGTTGTGTTTCTTGGTCCTAAGATGAAGAACAAGCCTAAAGTGCTATGGGTTGCTAAGGAGTTGGTGGACAAGGCTATGGGACCTCACCAAGTGTGGGTTCCCAAACAACAAGCTTAACTTCAAGTTGCTTGTGTGTAGGTGAACTACAAGACCGGTGGAAGTCATTGGGTGATTGATAGTGGATGCACTCAACATATGACCGGTGACTCTCGGATGTTCACCACACTTGAGGAAGATTGTGAAGGTCAAGACAAGATTACCTTTGGGGACAATTCAAAAGGCAAAGTGCAAGGCCTAGGCAAAGTGGCAATCTCAAATGATCAATCAATATCAAATGTCTTGCTAGTACAATCTTTGAGCTTTAACTTGCTATCGATGGGACAACTATGTGATCTTGGTTTCCAATGTCTCTTCACTCCAAATGAGGTAGTTGTGTCCAAGATTGAAGATTCATCATTGATATTCAAAGGATTTCGGCACAACAATCTCTATCTAGTGGACTTCACCTCAAATGAAGCTAGTTTGCAAACTTGTCTATTCTCCAAGAGTTCTTTGGGTTGGCTATGGCATAGAAGATTAGCACATGTGGGAATGTCAACTTTTAAGAAGCTTGTCAAGAAGGAGTTGATTAGAGGTGTGAAGGATGTTGTGTTTGAGAAGGACAAACTTTGTAGTGCATGTCAAGCCGGCAAGCAAGTGGCAAACACTCGTCCAACCAAAGCCTTCATGTCAACCTCAAGAATCCTAGAGCTACTTCACATGGATCTATTTGGACCTACCACCTATGCTAGCCTTGGTGGCAATCTCTTTTGCTTGGTGGTAGTTGATGATTGCTCTAGGTACACTTGGGTGTTCTTTCTTCAAGACAAGGGAGAGACTCAATCAATATTCAAGAAGTTTGCAACTAGAGCCCAAAATGAGTTTGATGTGAAGATCAAGAAGATAAGAAGTGATAATGGGACCGAATTTATAAACACCAAGATTGAAGACTATTGTGATGAAGTTGGGATCAAGCATGAAGTGTCCGCCACCTATACCCCTCAACAAAATGGTGTAGTAGAGAGTAAGAACCGGACACTTATTACTCTTGCAAGATCAATGCTTGATGAATACAATACCCCCGAGAAGTTTTGGGCCGAAGCAATCAACACCGCATGCTATGCGGCCAACTGGCTATTTGTCCAAAGGCTTCTCAAGAAGACCCCCTATGAGCTTGTGAATGGGAAGAAACCGGATATATCCTTTTTCCGAGTGTTTGGATGCAAAGTGTATATCTACAAGAAGCGCCAACACTTGGGCAAGTTCCAAAGGAGATGTGACATTGGTTTCTTACTTGGTTATTCTCTTAAATCCAAGGCATATCGAGTATTTAACAAAGCCTCCGGCCTAGTTGAAGAAACATATGACTTGGAGTTTGATGAAACTAATGACTCTCAAGAAGAGAATGAAAATCTTGATGATGTAGGTGATGAACCCTTGAGGGAAGCTATGAAGAATATGCCCGTTGGTGCAATCAACCCACAAGAGGTGGAAGAAGTTGAAGATGATGCAAATCAAGTACCTTGTCCACCTCACACGCCTCAAGTTGATGAAGAACAAGTGAGGGAAGCACAAGAAGATACCTTCATCCCTCAAGATCAAGCTGAGGCTCAAGCTAGTGATGTTGATGCACCACAACCTCCTCCCCAAGTGATTAATAGAAGATCTACACCTATGCTTCAAGCTCATCCACACGACCTCATAATAGGGAGTCCATCAAGGGGGTAACAACTCGATCTAAACTTGCTTCTTATGTTGAACATCACTCCTTGGTTTCCTTTGTTGAACCATCTAGTGTGGAGGATGCACTTGCAGATTCGGATTGGGTGAATGCCATGCATGAAGAGTTGAATAACTTCACCTGGAACGAAGTGTGGACACTAGTAGAAAAGCCCAAAGGAGCAAGAATCATTGACACCAAGTGGGTGTTTAGGAACAAGCAAGACGATCAAGGCGTGGTTGTGAGAAACAAGGCAATATTGGTGGCAAAGGGGTTCTCACAAGTTGAAGGCTTGGATTTTGGGGAGACCTTTGCACCGGTTGCAAGACTAGAAGCCATTCGTATCCTTTTGGCATATGCTTCACATCATAAAATGAGACTTTTTCAAATGGATGTGAAGAGTGCCTTTCTAAATGGATTCATCAATGAACTTGTTTTTGTCTCACAACCTCCCGGGTTTGAAGACCCAAATTGTCCTAATCATGTGTATATGTTGTCCAAGGCACTCTATGGATTGAAGCAAGATCCAAAAGCTTGGTATGAGAGGCTAAGGGAGTTCCTACTCAAGAAGGGCTTCAAGATCGGGAAAGTGGATACCACACTCTTCACCAAGGTGCTAGATGGAGAGATCTTTGTTTGCCAAGTGTATGTCGATGACATTATATTTTGGTCAACAAACCAAGATCATAGCAAGGAATTTGGTGCATTGATGCCCAAGGAGTTCGAGATGTCAATGATTGGCGAGCTAACCTTCTTCCTTGGCTTCCAAGTAAAGCAATTGAGGGAGGGCACCTTCATATCTCAAGAGAAGTACACTTATGATGTGCTCAAGAAATTCAAGATGGAGGATTGCAAGCCAATCAAGACCCCAATGCCTACTAATGGGCATCTCGATCTCGATAAGGGAGGTAAACCGATTGACCAAACTCTATCGTTCTATGATCGGTAGTTTACTTTACCTCACCGCATCTAGGCCGGATATCATGTTTAGTGTGTGTATGTGTGCTAGGTTTCAAGCAAGCCCTAAGGAGTCGCATCTTTGTGCGGTTAAAAGAATCCTTAGATACATAAGGCACACCCCTAGCATGGGTCTTTGGTATCCCAAAGGAGCTCCCTTCCAATTAGTTGGCTATTCCGATTCGGATTATGCCGGGTGTAAGGTTGATAGGAAGAGTACCTCCGGCGGATGCCACATGCTAGGAAGATCACTTGTTTCTTGGTCCTCAAAGAAGCAAAACAGTGTGGCATTGTCAACCGCTGAGGTGGAATACATTGCCATGGGAGCAAGTTGTGCACAAATCTTATACATGACCCAAACACTTCTTGATTACGGCGTATTTTTAAAAGATGTTCCGCTGTTGTGTGATAATGAAAGGGCCGTAAAGCTTGCAAACAACCCGGTTCAACACTCTCACACCAAGCACATAGATATTCGCCATCACTTTCTTAGAGATCATGTGGCTAGGAAAGACATAACACTAGTTGGAGTTAAGAGCGAAGATCAATTGGCGGATATCTTCACTAAACCACTCGATGAAGCAACCTTTTGTAGGTTGAGAAGCGAGTTAAATGTGCTTGATCACTCTAAAAGATGATCTTGTGTGAACCCTTCTTGCATCATGTGTAATATAATCATGTTATTTTGGTAATGCACATAGGATTGGCTAACGCGGTTAAGATAACCGCCCTCAAAGCGTGTGACAAAGCTTAACCGCGGTTTAAACCTGCAAGCAACCTAGATTCAATTTCTGTAATGCATAGCATATGCATGTGTGTTGTTTACCGTTCTTTTTCGGTTAAGTTTGAGCATCCTCTGTGTTCGTTCACTTAGGGGGAGCATTCCAAGCTCATGATACTTCTATACCCCTCTCCTAGCGCTATACTCCGCGCTATTCAAACTATGTAACCTGACATGCTTGTGATTGGTTGTTTATTCCTTATTGTTTGTAGTAACTGACTATGTAACTATTGTAGGAGAAAAATCCAATAATTTTTTGCTTAAATTTTTTAAAAATGGTTATCTACACTTCGATGGTTTCAAACTCATATAATGTAATGTTATTTTAAACGCTAAACGGTAAATAGTCACATACGAGTTCTTTAGCCAATATTAATGCAAAACATGTGTTCAGACGGACAAAACGGTCGTTTAAGCTATCAAAGTAACAGATTACATGGAAACGGTGTGCCCCCTTTAGCGTTTAAATGGTGTGTAAACAGCGTAAACCACCATTTAGGCGAATAATGATTGTACATCAGCTTTACCTATCTTGTGTACACTTGGTTGATTACATAATTGTTATATAATTTTAGGAAGTGATAGGCACTAGCCTTTGGCTTTGTAGAAAATGATTCTTCACGTAACCCGATAGATGTGTTCTTGTATTGGGAAATCTGGTTTCTTGAAACTGATTTGTGCACAAACCTTGGGATGTCAAACATAAACTACTAGTATTGTGGGCTAAGATGTGCATTGTCGACTAAACGTGCTTGTCAGTCCTCCGAGGGGTTCTCCATGATGGTAGATTGATCGGAGGGGATATGCAAGATTAAGAATAAGAAGGCCACAGACACATGAGTTAGGCAGGTTTAGGCCATCGGTTAGACGTTGAAGAATCATGACCCTAGTT
The DNA here is from genome assembly GCA_022036555.1 of Microstegium vimineum. Lineage (NCBI taxonomy): Eukaryota > Viridiplantae > Streptophyta > Magnoliopsida > Poales > Poaceae > Microstegium > Microstegium vimineum. The sequence goes on from CM039126.1 coordinate 34,888,633, forward strand.
GGTTTTGGTGATTAACGACAATTAGCGATTATTATGGCTAACGTGTGTTTTGCAGAGACTATGTGTAGCTTAGCCATAGTGATCAACACGAATGGGCATTAATGGTCATCACCCGGCCCCCAAGATGGATATCATTTCGGACTTCAAAGAGACATGATGAAGACCCTAGAATGATAGGCTAAGTGTCATAAGGTTATGAAGGGCACTTAGAAATAGATAGGGCTTCTCTTTTGATCTTTGACCGTACTATTAAGAGGGGTTGAGACTAGTAGCTTGACTTAGGAAAGCTTCATGAACTAGGTGTGCTGCACACTTGTCTTCCTTAGGTCTAAGCAAGCCTATGTTAACCGTAAGATAGCCTAGAACAACTTCCGTATTCATCGCGACGAAAATCGAAGTTGAGAGGCCTGTTTTCTGGGCGACGGACGCTCCTGACGGAGGCGTTGGACGCTGTCCGTCGCGTCGGACAAAGGCGTTGGACGCTGGGTGGTTAAGTCCACAGCGTCCGTCAGCCTTCCAGTGGCCATGCGTTTCTGGCTAAGTTTTTAGGGTCTGACGGACGCTGTCCGTCGGTCAGGCGTCGGACGCTTCGACCTTCCAGAGAGGGTGTTTTTCAGCCCAAGCCAGAGTGTAGCGTCGGACGCTGGGATGAGCGTCTGTCGCCCCTGTGACGGAGCACCCATCGCTGGGAGATCGTGTCAGAGTTAGCCGTTGGGTAGGGCATCGGAGCGTCCGTCGCCCAAACTTTGTGCAGAACTAGCCGTTGGGGCATGCGACGGAGCGTCCGTCGCCTAGTCGACGGAGCGTCCGTTGCCAACTTAAGTTGCCAGCTCAAGGAAGTTTTCTGAGGGGCTATTTATAGCTTCTCACACTTCTCTCCCAGCTTGCCTTTGCTCATTTGAGTTGCTGAGTTTGTTGAGAAGGTTGGGAAGAGAGCAAGAGCCCTAGAGTGAGAGAGTGATTCGCGATTTCATCCATCCTCTCCTCTAGTTCATCCAAGAGTTCAAGTGTGCATCCTCTAGTTGTGAAGCTTGAGTGAGTCAAGCGAAGATCGAAGCTTGTTACTCTTGGTGATCGACATCACCTAGACGGTCCGGTGGTGCTTGGAGGAACGTGATCGCCGGAGGATTGTCGGCGACCCTTCTCCATCGACGTTGTGATCGGTTGTGGGCAATTCACCGAGCCGGAGTGGCGAAGAATCAGCCCGTAGAGAGCACTCATCCCTTGCGTGGGATTGAGGGGGAGCTATACCTTGCGAGGTGCTCCAACGAGGACTAGGGGGGAGTGTCGACTCCTCGATACCTCGGCAAAACATCGCCGTGTCAAGCATCTCTTTCCCTAGCTCTTTCTTACCGCATTACTTTCCGCACTTGTCTTTCAATTCATACTAGAATTGTGTAGGAAGTTTTCACTTTCCATTGACTTGCTACCGCTTTCTAGCTAGGACACACAAGCGGTAGGCACTAGGGGGTTAATTGGCTCTTTATAGGTTTAATTCCTGTCTAGAAATTAAAAGGAGCCCAATTCACCCCCACTCTTGGGCATCTTGATCCTTTCAGACGTAAAACCCTATTCCTATGTTTTATTGATTGTACTGCTTCTCGTATGAGATTGGATGATGTTTCGATGGGGGACCTACCCACCTTATATAGTCCGGGGATAGGGTTATAAGTCGGTTCTATCTAGGAAAATAAATAATAGAATAGACAAATCATGGGGTCGAATAGTGACTGTTGGTATTTCTTATGACTATTGGATAAATCCGCAAGTGCACAGATTATACTGTTGTAGCACTTCACCCAGGAGTATTCCGGGGTATCGTAATTTATATTCTCCAAAGGGAAAGCGAAGCTAGAAATAATAATAAAAGAGAGATCCTAGAGATCACCTCAATTTAGTACCAACTAGTGTAAGGGGGTAATCGAGATAATGATAGGAAGGTGATGATGTAACAAACTGAGATAAGGTAAGTAAGAGATGACTAGTGAGTATAACTATGTGGGAGGAAAATGAGAGAGTAAAAGGACTCCTATGATTCCAACTCTACCTTTGTGAATTTAAGTATGGCACTCAATTGAGACAAACATCGATTTATTCCTCAATACAAGTATGCTAGGCGAGAGGATAGATCAGTAGGAGGACAAAACCCCTACCGGACCGCGCACTCTTCTTATGGGGGCCTTATCTTTTAAGAACTTGCCTAAAAACACGTGGTGGGATACAAAGACTAGACAAGGTTGTCACTCTCTTGCTAGCTACCACAAACAATCCGTGCAACAAGCGATAACCAAAGGTAAGATTAAGTATAAGCACCACGCTTACACCTATTCTTACTACTCTAATCGTGTATACGACAACTAGAGCACCCTATAACAGGCGATGATCGCATACAGGAAAGGCCACAAGGATCTCAGTCTAGTTTATAACAACTAAAGGACAAGATAAAACACAATAATACTATATCAAGTATAATATTGCACAAAGTAAATACTAAGTAAAGTAAAGAAGGAATATTGCATTAAATAAGTAAAGTCTTACAAAAGAGAAATGATACAAGAGCTTATACCAAATCCTCCAGGTAGACAACTCCGGAAAGCTCGAGCAAAGCTCAACTCAACTCTAACTCCCACACTAGAGAACACCACTAGACTAATCTCCACTTGAGAACAACAGTGGTTTGTATGGATTACATCATGACTAGAGAGGGAGGTATGACCCTCTATTTATAGTGGGAAGTGGAGTAGGGGTTACTCTAGCGCCATGTCAGTGATCCAGGAGGCTTCAATTCTCCACCCTTGGATCCAACCGACTCTGAACCGCCTTAAGATGGATGGTGTTGATTTCCAACATGTGTTAGTGAGTATGGAGGTTGGCAGGTGCTGAACCGACCTAATGGGTGGTCGGCCAACCCCCCTATGGCCTGTCGGCCATCCTTCGGTCTTCTAGATGCAGCCCCACTGGTCAGGGACCAAGTGGGGGAAGCTGGGCCCATAGGGAGGTCGGCCGACCCCCCCTTTGGGGTCTCTGGCCCACCTCGTCCTTCTAGGTGCTGGTTCCACTTGTCATTGGTGATTGTTGTGTGTTCTGTGGTGATTGTCACGTTGATCTCCTTGGTGTGGGCTCATGGATCCATGTGCTTTGTATGTGAGCCGTTGGGAGAAAGCACAGAGTGATCCAAGGGTTGGAATTCACTCTAAGGGGCTTCTCCTAGATTGTGGCCAAGGAGGAGAGCTGGTGGGCCCATAGGGTTGTCGGCTGACCCCCTATGTGGGTCCCACTGGCTCTCCTTTGCTCCATTTCTTCATTTCTGCAATCAAATACTCATGGACATGTGAAACATGTTATTTTATAAAATATGCTCATGATGTAATTGTTTTGTCCTTGATCCTGAGTTTGTTGGCAGCATTTTAGTTATGTAAAAGAGTATCATTCTTGGTGCTAACAAGATCCCCCAGGCTTAACCTTTCCTCGTCCCGAGTAAACAATCAAACTTAGCCTCGGTGGATCGGGTGTTGCTACTATGCTTCATATTTCAAGAGTACTAAATCTACAACAATCATACTTCTCTTGTGAATGGAAAAATTAGCCATAAAGACTCACCCATATTACCTTAGTCCTTCATGGGGCTTATAGCTTTATCCTTTGTCTTGGGCGGTTGAGAGATAGAACAACTTGACTTGAGCACTAGTTTTCTCATTCTTTCACAAGTTTCATATCGGAGGTTTTGCAAAGTTTTGTAAAAGAAAACTTAGTGTTCCTCAAATGGTACTCTTGAGTCGCTCATAAGGTGTATGATTCCTCACCAAGGCACATATCAAAGTTTGCCTTCTTTTTCATCCTACTCTAAAGGCTTATATGGAGCTATAGGTAGGGATAAAAGGTATAGCAAACTTACCTTGCATATATTGTAAAGTCAAATTTCGGATCCAATGAGAGAAATGTCATACTCTTAGATCAAGATGTGTAAGTGTGTGGAAACATGGCAATTGATCAATACTCCTCTATTTGATATGATCTCTCTTTCTAACTTATAACTTTGAGACATAGCTATCTTTATTTATTTTTCTATGAGCTTTGGTTTGCTCATTATTTTTCTAAAAAGTTGGGACCTTCATGTGCCCCTAATTTTTTTTTAATTTTGCATAGTCTATGTCTCATATACTAACACATACTGGAGAGATAACTATTTTAGAACATGGAGCATGATCTTTTTGGAAAATGCAAGGCATGTTTCTGCGTACTTCCAGTGTAGAAGCAGCATGTATATGTGGCGTGTATATGATCTTAATCTTGGGAGCATGTTAAATCTCTCAACAAGGGTCACAAAACTTGACCAAACTCAACACAAAGCAAGCGGCTTATGTAGAAAGCTTATATCATGTAAGAGCATATATGGCTTTGGTAGGAATTTTCACCATTAAGGAACAAAAAGTGTTTTTATCATTTTAATAAATAAAACTCCGATAGTCATTCTTGCTTAGAATAATATTATAGCAGCTCTTATCTTGTTATATCATGTCTCACAACAACTTATACTTAGTTACAACATTTGCAACCCACAAAAGTTTTAGGTTTATGATGGTTTCTTTTAAGCCAAGTAATCTATACTTAGAGAAATATCAAGATGTAAACTAAGTACTAGAGAAACATTTAGCAGAGCAACTATTTATCATTTCCACAAGAGAGATAGATATTTATGGAACAAATTTAATCTAGGGAATTACAACATAATTAATTGATGGGGAAATATTTTTGTTGTTTTTTAACATTTTTTTCGGAAAAAATGCAGAATTAAAATGCTAGAATTAAAATTACGAAAATTAAATTGCAAAATTAAAATGCTGAAAAATAAAAACTTACCTTAGTGGGGGGAGGGAACCTCCCCCAAGCTTATTCTTTTCATGATCCTGGTGGAGGGAACTGCATTGGATGCATTCCCTGCTGGGCGCAGAACATAGCCCATTGCTGGGCGTTGTGGTCTCTCATTGCTTGAACCCGTTGCTGATTTTGGACCGTGTTCTGATAGAGCACTCCATGCTCCACCAGTAGCTCATCCACTTGATTAGTGAGTAGATTTATGTCATGACGGAAATAACAGTACTCTCTTTCCTGTGAAGAAGCAAAAGAGAATCGTGCACTTTGGGCACGTGATGATCTCTAAAATCTGCCACTTGAGCTAGAGAACTGTGTGTCACTAGTGGCTTCATCTTCTTCATAATTTGGTCCTTGGGATGTGCCTTCCCCTTGTGTAGCATATGCCATGCTACATGTCATCCGTTGGCCTGTAAAACTCCTACATCCATCTTGGGTGTCTGCATTCAAGGTTAGTCACCTACTCCTATAGAGTTTAAGTCTTTCATAGGGAAGTGGAATCCTGAGCGTAGGATCACTAGACATATATATGACTGAATTATTTGGTCCATTAGCTAGCATGTGTCCTTACACAAAGTAAGCCATATCTAAAACACCCCTAGGTGTGTCTAGGAAAAACTGATAATTATCAAGTTGAGCCAAGTTGTGCATAATTTTAGTGATCATGGATGTAAACTCAAAGGGTCCTTTTCTTTTAATGGCTGAACACCAGTGATCTACCATGGCTCTAATAGGGATAACAGGAATCTTATTTACTGTGGCAAAAAGTATTCTTTTCTCAATTTCCGTTACAGTTCTTACATCATCTCTAGAAAACAAGGTTATTCATATCCAACGATGCATGAAACATAAAGTGGGATTATGGATATCACTTGTTCGTGGGTATCTAGCATTGTCTTTTCCAGTAATTAGTTTCCAAAATTCATGTCTATTATACCCCTGGGTAGCATTCTCAAGATTAAGAGCACATTTTTCTCTACACCCAAGAACAAGACCAAATTCTTTCCAGGTAAAAGTAAGTGGATGATTAAGCAACCAGAAAGTAAGTCTTTGTGCATTTGTGTTAACCGTGCTTAGGAACTCTAGAGTTAAAAGCTTACTTCCTGGGTCTCTAGATACATCCCAAAATTCACTAGTCCACCCCATAACTTTAAAAACTTCATCAAACTCTACGTCTAACCCCATTTTTGCTAAGAGGGTAGGATCAATTACCTTGGTGTGCTCGTAATCATGTACCTTCAGTTTGTTGAATGCGGTCATCTCATGAGGTGTGAGCTGGATACCGATTTCAGGATCAGTGACCCGTGATGATTGACCTCCAGAAATATCGGCCGGTTCGTAATGACCGGCACTATGATGTTCTTGCTCGTACTCACCATGGCTAGCATTGCTGGCCATGATTTCGGTGGCACCCGAACCTTGCACTAACTCATGCCCTAAATCAATTGACATAATCTCCATACTTTGAGATGAGCTTCCTCCCTAGGAGTTTTTGGAAGAACTCCCACTAACCGAACTACGTGCCTTCTTGAGTGCTTTCTTGAGGGAATTCATCTTACCACTCTAACTAGCTAAGATCATGCCCTTCTCTTGATTAGCAGTGAAGCTTATTGGAGAGAGAAATGGCAAGGATTTTTAGCTTGTGAGCTTGCTGGTCGAGAGTGTGTGCTTGAAAGAGTCTCTATGTATGTGTTCATATAGCAAAGGGAGAGGAGAGTGCTGGAGGCACTAGGGCCCGGTTGACCGACCCCCTAGGTGCTCTCTGAGTGCATTATTTGCAGAGTAGTGGAGCACAGATAAGATGCCAGACATGGATGGGATTGGAAGGGTCTCCATTGTGTCGACCGACCTCCCCTTGGAGTCCTCTGGTGATGGAAATTGCACCATGCCACGAAATGCAGAAGGTGGGGAGCATGGAGGTGATAGGAGCCCTTTGGCCATGTCGGATAATTAGCCAAAGATGCTCCATACTTTGGCTTTGAGTGATTAGAGGAAGGGGATGAAGAGCATGCAGGTCAATTGCTGGTGTTTTCATGATCAAGGAGTTAAGGAGATGATAGGAGAGTCTGACCCCTAGTGATTAGTGACACGCTTCTTGTGATGGTTCGATGAATGATGAGAAGGTATATGATTGTTTATAGAAGAGGTATGGTGATTGTGGTTTTCTGATATTTAGAAGAAATGAGTGGTGAATTGGTAGTGTTTAGTGAAGTGCTCTTGCCATAATGTTTCTCGTGGAGTATCCAAGGATGGCATGATATTTGTGGCATGTGAGTGGAAGCATGGTGGGATGCAAGGAAATGATGGAAAGGTCACCATATTATCTAACTATCCCACAGGCTCTTTGGCAGCATTTCTTTTGCCCTTTCTTGTAGGGAATCTCTAAACATGAGAGAGAGAAAGAGAGAGGAGTGATGGCCAGGTGGGCCGTTCACTGTTTGTGGTCCTGGCTGCTGGCTCTGCACATAGTTATGCAAGGCATCTCGAGGCAAGAAAAACAGAGGGGAGTGGGGCCCAAGGCCAGGTCGGCCGACCCCACTCTGGCCTCTAAAGGCCTTAGCTTTTTGATACTAAACTAATTACACAATTTAAAATGCAAAGCAACTTTCGTAGATGAAAAAGGATTCAAAGTTATGGGTTAAATTGAATTTCAAGGTTTATTATGACTAAACATAATTATGTTTTGAGACTAACAAGAGAAATGATCATGCAATGCAAAGAGATTTCAGGAATTTAAAAGAGAATGCGAAGGAAAACTTACCTTTTTATGAAGCCATGATTTCAGTTGGTGAGATTAGGACCATCCTCCTCACTTGCTCATCGGATTTGCTGACATGGTTTTTTGAGGTGGAGCGGTGCATAACTTGATCACTTTCTTTCGCCACACCCGTTTGGGTTTCGCCCAAGGTTGTTACTTCACTTTTGTCAAGTAAGTATAATTAACATAAGGATCAATTTCAAATACCTTGACTATGGAGCATTGCTCGATTTTTGGCTTGAAGTGGAATATCTCCTAGGTTCCATTGATGTTGAATTGAATTTCTCCAGCTCCTACATCGATGTGTGCATTGGCGGTGCTGAGGAATGGCCTTCCTAGGATGAGTGGAGTTTTCTTGTCTACCTCCATATCCAACACCACGAAATCCACGGGGATGAAAAATTCTCGTATCTTAACGGGAATATTTTCAGCAATCCCCGTGGGGGTAGCGAATCGATTGATCCGCTTGCTGCAAACACATGGGTGTGGGGTACAAAGTATTTTGACTTAATTTATCAAATACTACCTTTGGCATGACACTGACGCTTGCTCCCAAGTCGCAGAGTGCATGCTCAAATTGCTAAGTCCCGATAGAGCAATCAATGGTAGGACACCCTGGGTCCTTCTTCTTTAATGACAACTGGTTGAGTATAGCAGCACTACACTCTTCCGTTAGCTTGATGACTTCAGTGGTGGGAAACATCCTTTTGTTGTTGAGGATGTCCTGCAGATACTTGGCATAGGTTGGAACCTGCATTGCATCAAGTAGGGGAATATGGACATATAATTGACGAATTTACCTCAATGAATTTCCCAAAGCATTCATATGAGGATTGTCTTCTTGTCTTGTTTGGGAATGGTAGTAATATGTTTGTATTGTAGTACTCGTGCGGGGCCGTTCTCCCATGGAACTTGACAGAGTCCTGGAGTGGTGCAAGTTCTTCTTATTTGGCTTCATGTTGTTCTTCTGCTTCAACTTCTTTCTCCTTTCTTGTTGTTTTGCCTGAAGTGTTAGGATGTGGTGGATCGCGAGTGGACTTACCCCTCTCGTGGTCACCGAATTTATACTAGAGACTTTTTCAGGTTTACCAAGATTTGGAGTGGAAGATATTAATTGAGACAGTTTTCTTTCTAACATGTTATTAAGATTTAATTGATTCTTTACAACAGAAACAAAGTCATCCATTTTATTGTTTAAAGCTTCAAGGGTCTTATCATTAGCAGCTAGTTTCTTGTTTATGCTTTCATTAATCATAGCTTAACTTAAGACATAGTGAAAGGTCCTATCCCAAGGCTAGAGGGGGGGGGGGGTGAATAGCCTAAATTGAAAACTTAAAACAAACTCAACAACAAGTTAGATACAAAAGAGGCGAAGCTCGTCTTGCACTAGCAAACTAAGGGATGTGAAGCCTTCTAACCACAATTTCTATCCTAATATAACTCTAAGATCACTCAAATCCTACTCAAGTCTAGTAGCCCTCTAGGCACAACCTAATATACTAAGATAAGAATGAATAAGGTAATGCAAAGAAAGGGAGAGTGATAATACCGCCGTGTCGAGGTAATGAGCCAATCAAGCGTGCTCCAATCAATACAATCACTCACAATGATGAACAAGAGATTGACACTTGATTTTTCACCCAAGGTTCACTAGTTTGCCAACTAGCTACGTCCCCGTTGTGTCGGCTTACTCACTTGGAGGTTCACGCGCTAATTGGCATCACACGCCAAACCCGTCACGGGGTGCCGCACAACCAACACAAGATGAGGGCACTCAAAGACACGAGCAATCCACTAGAGTTACCTTTGCGATCTCCCGCGGGGAAGGCACAAGAACCCCTTACAATCAACTTGTAGTCGATGAAGCACAATCACCAAGCTTCTCGATCTACCTCCGCTGCTCCAAACCGTCTAGGTGATGGCAATCACCAAGAGCAACAAGAAATCCACAGCGAGAACGCCTCCCAAGTGCCACTAGATGCAAGCTATATGCGAAACGCACTTGGATCACTCAACCTCTTTTGGAAATCCACTAACCAAGCATGGAGATGAGTGGGAGGGAGTTTGCTCAGCTCAAAGGAGTCTCAAGATGTTCAAATGTGCGAGAGTACCACTCCCCAAGCCGGCCAACACATATTTATAGACCCCCTCAAATTTTCTAGCCGTTACCCTGTTAAGTTGGCGACGGACGCTTGACATGGGGGCGACGGACGCTCCGTCGCTAGCATCCGACGCACTATCAGAACTAGCCGTTGGGCGGCTTCACGGCCGACAGATGCTCCGTCGCCAGCGTTCGACGCTCTGTCAGAACTAGCCGTTAGAAAGCTTCACGGGCGACAAACGCTCTATTGCCAGCGTCCGACGCTCTGACCTCCAGCGTCCGGCGCCTGTCCTCAATCTGCCCGCTTGCAGAGCTCTCTGGAAGCCCGACGGACGCTCCACTCGTTTTGCGACGGACGCTGCGCCTCAGCGTCCGACGCCCTCTGACTTTTCTTCTGGAGCTCCTGAGTGACCGACGGACGCTCGGCATTCACAACCCTAGCGTCCGACGTCATCGTCCGTTGCATTGGACAGCGTCCGACGCCCTTTTCTTCAGCGTCCGACGCCCTTTCTGCGTCTCTGCATCTTCCACCTTTGCTCCAAGTTGCCAAGCACTAAGATACCTCTTTAGTGAACACTCCTTGGCATGTTTTACTTGACATTTAGCATGGTGTATATCACTAGGTCCTAGATGCACATGCAATATAGATAACACCTAGTGGCACTCGACAAACCGCAATCACTTTTGCATTTCCCCTCTTAATAGTACGGTTGTCTAACCTAAATGTGATCACACCCACTTGGTGTCTTGATCACCATAAGAAAATCCCTAGCATATACCTTTGCCTTGTTTAGCTTAGGGTCACTCCACCTGCCTTCTCCTCCAAGTGTGAGCTTTAGGTTTGCTTTCTCCTTGGCTTCCATCCTTGCTCCACCACTTGTTCATTGTCACTTTATCTTAGTGTACTAAACCTACTCAACCACTTAGAGATAGGTTAGTACTTAGGCTTCATCAATTACCAAAATCACTATGGAGTCTTCAATCTCCCCCTTTTTGGTAATTGATGACAACCCAATATAAAAGATAGGAAATATGATTTTGAAACCTCACAAGGTTTGAAAGTGTTTTACTCCCCCTACATATGTGCACTTTTTATGATTATGAGTCAAAACTTTGCACATATGCTTAGATAGATCTTTTGGGAGGGGTAAACTACTTGCAAACTATGACATGATGCTAAGGTATAAGAAATGGACCTTTGAAGCGTGATACCAATCGAAGTGCGCCAAAAATACCTTCCTTAGCAACATGGTTAGCTTGATACCAATGGAAAGACATGAAAATATCTATGGTTCTAGCTAACATCTATACATGCTAGTGATCAATTCATCAGTCAAGATTATACTAGGCATGTACCACACAAGCAAGTCATATTGAATTGAAGTATAATGCAAGCAAACATATGTGTGAATGCACATTCAAATGCAACAACTTGTTCATAGGCTTGCTCCCCCTACTTGTGTGCTCAAATTTTAATTTTTCACTTCCAAAAAGTATCCCTCTTTTATTTCATATCACTTTCTCTTCTCTCCCTCTTTTATTTCATATCACTTTCTCTTCTCTCCCCCTTTCATTTTTATATCTATCATTTTCTCTCCCCCTTTGTCATAAATTACCACAAAGGGACCACTTGTTGTAGTTATATCAAGACAATTCATAAAGGAGGTGGGGTGAAAATTAACCATTTTTGTTCATTCTAGATCACCTGTCCTATATATTTAACACGGTTTAAACCATGGACAAGCTTTTTCACACATCTTACAATGGTTATCTTATCCATGTTGGTTAAATATAAGAGCAAACGTTCTAAACCAAACATGTGAAGGTGCAAGCTTATCAACATGCCATATGATACCACTTGGACAAACAAGTCAAAGAAGCAAGAGTGGTAGCATATGCACATACAAATCATTTTATTTTTCATGAATGAGCCTAAATGAGTGATGTCTATATGTTCTACACAAGTCTAGCAAAGGATGAATGCACATGTCAAACAATTGTACCTTGCTATCTTGGAGTAGAGGCATGTCATAAGTGGGGTTGCATCAACTCATGTTGGAGAAATCCAAGATATTCAACTCATTCCTTAATTTGCAAAATCTCTTCTCATCAAGTGGCTTGGTGAATATGTCGGCTAATTGATCATCGGTGCCCACATTGTCAATGTAAATGTCACCCTTTTGTTGATGATCTCTTATGAAATGGTGTCTCACATCTATGTGCTTTGTTCTAGAGTGTTGGATGGGATTGCTTGTAAGCTTCACCGCACTTTCATTGTCACATAGCAAGGGAACCTTCTTGAATTTTATTCCATAATCATTCAAGGTGGCCTTCATCCATAATAGTTGTGCACAACAACTCCCCGCACTAATGTATTCGGCTTCGGCGGTAGAGAGTGCCACACTATTTTGCTTCTTGGATGACCATGAGACTAGTGATCTTCCCAATAATTGACATGTTCCACTAGTGCTCTTCCTATCAACCTTGCATCCCGCATAATCGGAGTCCGAATATCCAATCAATTCAAATCTTGACCCCTTGGGAAACCATAATCCAACCTCTTGTGTATGCTTTAAATATCTCAATATCCTCTTTGTGGCTTTCAAATGACTCTCTCTAGGAGATGCTTGAAATCTAGCACACATGCATACACTAAACATGACATCCGGTCGTGATGCGGTTACATAGAGTAGACTTCCAATCATTGACCGATATAGTGTTTGCTCAACCATCATGCCACTTGTGTCACTATCCAAGTGTCCATTTGTCCCCATGGGAGTACTAATGCTTTTAGCATCTTCTAATCCAAACTTCTTGATCATATCCTTGATGTACTTGCCTTGACTCACAAATGTACCATTCTTCATTTGCTTGATTTGGAGTCCAAGAAAGTAACTAAGTTCACCAATCATGGACATCTCAAATTCATTTGCCATCATTTCACCAAACTCTTCACAAAAATCTTGATTTGTAGACCCAAAGATAATGTCATCCACATAGATTTGCAAGACAAACAAGTCACTTCCAATTTTCTTAGTGAATAGAGTGGTGTCAACCAAACCAATCTTGAATCCCTTAGAGAGGAGAAAACTTCTCAACCTCTCATACCATCCTCTAGGTGCTTGCTTCAATCCATAGAGAGCTTTCTTGAGCTTGAATACATGGTTGGGCTTCTTAATATCTTCAAATCCGGGTGGTTGCTCAACATACACTTCCTCATTGATGTACCCATTCAAGAATGCACTTTTGACATCCATTTGGTACAACTTGATGTTATGTGCACAAGCATAGGCTAATAGAATCCTTATTGCCTCTAATCTTGCCACCGGAGCATATGTTTCCCCAAAATCAAGACCCTCAACTTGAGTGTACCCTTGTGCAACTAGTCTTGCTTTGTTTCTCACTACTATTCCATCTTGATCTTGCTTGTTCTTGAATACCCATTTGGTTCCAATGATATTGTGATTTCTTGGTCTATCCACTAGTTCCCAAACTTGATTTCTTGTGAAGTTGTTAAGCTCTTCATGCATAGCATTTATCCAATCCACATCCTTCAAAGCTTCATCAATCTTGGTTGGCTCGAATGATGAGACAAAAGAGTAATGCTCACAAAATGAAGCCAATATTGATCTTGTTTGAACACCACTTTGAATGCCTCCAATAACTTGATCTAGAGGATGATCTCTTGCAATATTAGTAGGTTGGAGTACATGCATGTGAGGATCTTGAGCATTTGATTGAGACGATGATGGACTAGCCTCTTGTTGATCTTGAACTTGAGCTTCACTAGCATTTGATTGATCTTGATTTTGAGAGCCACTTGCTTCTTCTTGTAAGGGGATGGTCACTTGATCCTCATCTTCATCTTGTACTTGTCTTGGTCTAATGTCACCAATATCCATATCTTTCATTGCATTGACCAATTTGTCACCTCTCACATCATCCAAGTTTTCTTGTTCATCTTAAGAGCCTTGTGTTTCATCAAATTCCACATCATGCACTTCCTCAAGAATTCCACTAGATGAGTTCCATACTCTATAAGCCTTGCTTGATGTAGAGTAACCAAGTAGAAATCCCTCATCACATTTCTTCTCAAACTTGCTTAGTCTTGTTCCTTTCTTCAATATATAGCATTTGCACCCAAATACCCGAAAGTAAGCAATATTTGGCTTTCTTCCATTCAATAGTTCATATGGAGTTTTCTCAAGCATTCCATGACAATAGAGACGGTTACTAGAGTAGCAAGCCGTGTTGATAGCTTCGGCCCAAAAGGAATGACTCACATTGTATTCACTCAACATTGATCTTGCCATGTCAATCAAGGTTCTATTCTTTCTTTCAACTATCCCATTTGATTGTGGAGTGTACTTTGGAGAGAATTGATGGTTGATTCCAAAGTCATCACAAAGTTCATCAATTCTTGTGTTCTTGAACTCACTTCCATTGTCACTTCTAACTCTCTTGATAGTTGTTTCAAACTCATTATGGAATCTCTTGACAAATGTCTTGAAGATATCAAATGTGTCACTCTTGTCACTTAAAAAGAATACCCATGTGTATCTAGTGAAGTCATCAACTATCACAAACCCATACTTGTTCCCTCCAATGCTTGCATATGTAGTTGGCCCAAAAAGATCCATGTGTAATAACTCAAATGCTTTGCTTGTACTCATGATGCTCTTCTTTGGATGAGTGTTGCCAACTTGCTTTCCAGCTTGACATGCACTACATAGCTTGTCCTTTTCAAATGTGACATCCTTCAAGCCTCTCACTAGATCATGTTTGACTAACTTGTTCAATTGCTTCATGCCAACATGTCCAAGTCTTGTATGCCATAGCCAACCCATGCTTGATTTGGTGATGAGACATGTTGAGAGTTGAGTCTCACTAGCATTGAAATCAACAAGATATAGGTTCTCATACCGAAAACCCTTGAAGATCATATTAGAGCCATCCACACTTATGATTTCCACATCCTCCACTCCAAATATGCACTTGAAACCGAGATCACACAATTGTGCTACCGACAATAGGTTGAACTCAAGCCTTTCAACTAGAAGCACATTGCTAATGCTATGATCATTTGAGATAGCAATCTTTCCAAGCCCTTTCACCTTGCCTTTTCCATTATCACCAAATGTGATATTATCAAATCCATGGTCACTATCTTGGTTGATTGAGTTGAACATTCTTCCATCTCCGGTCATGTGTTGAGTGCACCCACTATCAAGCACCCAATGCCTCCCTCCGGCTTTGTAATTGACCTACAAGAGAGATTAATTCTTTTTAGGTACCCAAACTTGCTTGGGTCCTCCAAGGTTAGTTACCAAGGTTTTTGGTACCCAAATGGACTTCTTGGAAGCCATCCATGGTGCACCAACAAACTTGGCATGAACACCATTAGTACCCTTGGAAAGAACATATAATGAATCAACTCTAATAGAGGATATTTCTTGCTTGGCCTTCTTGTTCTTGCATGATTGCTCATTGTGACCAACTTGCTTGCAACTCTTGCAATAGCTACCGGTGTTCTTCACAAAAAGAGTTTTGTGAGAAACAAAAGCGGCCTTGCCTTTCTTGGGGGTATAGCCCAATCCCTCTTTGTAGAGAGAAGCTCTTTGGCTACCCAGGCACATAAGCAAGCGGTCCTCACCTCTGTAAGCCTTAGCTAAGGAGTGATTGAGCTTTGTAACCTCCTTCTTGAGTGTTTCATTTTCAACCATTAGTGAGGCATCACAAGTAGAGCCATCACTAGTAGAAGAAGTAGAAGTGGTAGTGCTACAAGGGGGGTTAGTGGGAGCAACAATAATAGGAGCATATAATGATTCATCAATAATATCACACGTAACTCCCATGTCACATGTTTGAACAATCTCTTTCTTACTTTGATCTAAGAGAGAGGAATGAGCTCTTTCAAGCTTAGTGTGAGACTTCACTAGCTTCTCATGGGCTTCCATTTGCCTCTCATGAGATGCTACGGCCTCATCAAGGTTTTGCTCAAGAGCCACATTGGTCTTGCGCAATTCCTTGCATTCCTTCCTCTTCTTATCTATGTATTCTTTAGCTTGTTCAAGCATGTCCATGAGTTCCTCCTTTGAGGGCTCCTCACTATCACTATCGCTCTCACTCTCACTCTCATCATGAGAAAGTACCTTAGTGGATTTGGCCATGAAGCATGATGATGAAGTGTCAAATAGAGAGATCTTGTCCCTCATCGCAATGCTCGCAAAAGCCTTCTTCTTGGTGGATGTATTCTTTTCTTGATCTTCATCTTCACCACTAGAAGAATCACTATCCCATGTCACAATGTGAGAAAACCCCTTCTTCTTCGTCTTGTCAAAGGTGGGCTTCTTCTCTTTCTTGTCTTTCTTCTTGTGATCATCATCATCCTTGTCACTATTGAATGAGCAATAAGATGATCAAAACTTCCACACTTGAAGCACTTCCTTGGCTCATCAAAGTTCTTGGAAGATGGTCTCTTCCTTCTTGCATGATATCCCTTCTTCTTCATGAATCTTCCAAACTTTCTCACAAAGAGAGCCATTTCTTCTTCATCAATCTCACTATCACTTGAGCCTTCATCTTCACTAGGTTCTTCAACCTTGGCTTTGCCCTTGCTCTTGTGTGATGAAGTAGCTTTGAAAGCTATGCACTTCTTCTTCTCATATTTATTTTCTTCTTTCTTGACATCTTTTTCTTTGTTGTCCCGGTAAGCTTCTTGTGTCATCACATCTCCCAAGACTTGGTTGAGAGTCACGGTGTCCAATCCACCTCTCACAATCAAGGTCACAAGAGTCTCAAACCGAGATGGGAGACTTCTCAAGAACTTATGAGAAAAGTCCTTGTCCTCAACCTTCTCTCCGAGGGCCATGAGGTCATTGACTAGCACTTGTAGCCTATGGAACATTTCCGGCACATTCTCATCATCCTCCATCTTGAAACTTGCAAACTTTTCTTTGAGGATGTATGCCTTTGCACTCTTGACGGCTTGGGTGCCTTCAAATGATTCTTCTAGCTTCTTCCAAGCCTCATGAGCACTCTCAAGATTCTTGATTTGCTCAAACACCTTTTCATCAAGTGCCTCATGAATAGCACTTAGAGCAATATCATTGTGTTGCAACTTTTCTTCCTCTTGCGGAGTGCGATCTTCCTCATCTTCAACCTCAAACTTTTTGTCCACCACAAGCCACACTTTTCTACTAATTGACTTGATGTGAGCAGTCATCTTGACTTTCCAATAGCCATAGTTGGAGCCATCGAACTTGGGTGGCTTCTTCATGTTGTTGATTTGAGCCATGATTACACCGTAGGTTGTTAAGCCTCAAATTGACGGTGTACTTGCTCCGATACCACTTGAAAGGTCCTATCCCAAGGCTAGAGGGGGGGGGGTGAATAGCCTAAATTGAAAACTTAAAACAAACTCAACAACAAGTTAGATACAAAAGAGGCGAAGCTCGTCTTGCACTAGCAAACTAAGGGATGTGAAGCCTTCTAACCACAATTTCTATCCTAATATAACTCTAAGATCACTCAAATCCTACTCAAGTCTAGTAGCCCTCTAGGCACAACCTAATATACTAAGATAAGAATGAATAAGGTAATGCAAAGAAAGGGAGAGTGATAATACCGCCGTGTCGAGGTAATGAGCCAATCAAGCGTGCTCCAATCAATACAATCACTCACAATGATGAACAAGAGATTGACACTTGATTTTTCACCCGAGGTTCACTAGTTTGCCACCCTATATGTCATGGCCCAAGTGTCATACCGTGGGTATCTAGGGTCATACTTCCCATAGCTAGTCCCAGAGCGCCTTGGATTCCTCTAGCAACACCACCTTGAGCCAAGCGTGTCTTGCTGGTAGGATGTAAGGAGCTCAAGTTTTCAAAAATTCAAAACTCTACCCACTTAGACTCCTTTTTCTCGAATGACATCTGGGTATTCTGAGACATGGAGCCTCAAGGTGAAGTATACCCACTTAGTCCCTGAGACTGGTAGTAGGTGATGAAGTCAAGTGGTGCCAGGGTCATAAAGTAAAATTCCATCATGGAGCATCGACACGTAAGATACAAGTGCGACGATGAAGGAAATTGCCGATCCAAACTCTTGGGCTTGTGGTCAGTGCAAAAATTAGGCGTTCTATGATGTGGATGAGGCTGCCAAGAAATGGTTTATGGATATAGCTCCAAACAAGGTAGACTTAAAAAATAGAATTTTTTTATGAAACATTAACAAATGAACAAATAAAGGGAAGACTTAAAAATATATTGAATGATGATGACTTCAATGATCTTATTAAGTTTTGGAGGTCTACTAAATGTCAAGTAAGTAACATTTCATATGAATCTCTATTTTCCATTAGTTGCCTATGAATGTGCAAATCTCAATAATTTATACCATAGCTTTACTAGAATGGGAAAAGCAAATCGTGCAAAGTTGAGGTTCATCATATATATAGAAGTGTTAGCCATGCTTGCCGTAGTTATAATCTCGTATAGAATTCTATCATGTTATTCATACTGTATATTATTTTTTGGCATTTTCGTTGGTACATAGTTATAAAACTTGTCGGGCAAAGCACTTGGACACCCCTCGAAGAGATGAAGTGTACATCAATACGCATATAAGAAAAAAATGGAGTACCTTTAAGGGAGGCATCAAGAATGATTGTAAGTTCCCCCAAAAAAGAAACATGGATATATTGTATACACTTTACTTATTCTTATTTTGTAGGACGAGCTTAAAGCCATTGTTGAATCTCAACCAGGTTGAAGGATAGGACAATTCAAGAAGGCAATTCGTATGCTTCTCTTTGTGGAGCAAAGAAGCCAACAGGACATGTTCATATTTTGGGTCTAGAACCAACTTCTCAAGAGATTGGTACCCCATGGCTCAAAGCACTCATGTCATTAATAATGCAATTGGAAATTGTTGCTTGATAGAAAGCTGAATGTAGGAGCAGAACTTTTGAGCAATGCATTGTGGAATTGAGCAACACATTGTGGAATTTTCCCCCTCCATGCCACTGCCGTTATATTGGGCTCTAAAGATGTCAAACGGTAGACGTGAAAAGTAAAAAATACCCATCGTCTAATATGCCATTAATTTTTTTGAGCATCTTAACAACTTCAAATAAAAGAATTGGTGGTTCACACGTGCGCAAATGAGCACCGGCTGCAATAGCAAGGAACTATGACTCAAAACTTGGAAGAGATCTATAATTTTTATTTTAAAAATATCTTTATCTAATTTTACAAAAAAATATTGTTTTTCTAAGGAAATCATATCAAATCATATATTTGTTTGGTGAATTTAAACGAAGATAATGTTTATATGAAAGTTGTAGGTCTTGACGAGACCTACCAATTTCTAGTTTTGAGTTTTTTCATTTGAATGTCGTTAAGATGATCAAAACATTAATGACATATTTAAACCTAATGGCATTTTTTACTTTTCACATTATTTTGACACCATTAGAGTCCAATCTGATGGCAATGGCATGGAGGGAAAAAGAAAGATTAGATAAATGGTGTTGAAGGCTATACAACTTTTATAGGGCATAGAAGAAAATGTAATCTTTTATAATGTCGCACAAGGAATTGTTTCTTAAACCTATCTATGATAGCTAAAGGAATGCAAGAAGGCATCTAGACCTCCCTAAATTTACATTCATCACATAGAAATATATTTGGAAGGCAATTACTTATATTTTGTTCCATCCCCAAGCGATGATTTAAGTCATTGTTGTACTAATATAGAAGAAGTGATGATTTCAGCACATAGGAAAGCTAGGAACCAGCAACATAACACTTAACTCAATACTATACTACTTGAGAAATGATGATTTCATATTGTTCCATCCTGACATGCTTGGGGTTGATTGTTTACTCCCCATTTTTTTTGTAGTAGATGACTATTTAACTTTAGTAGGTGAAAAAACATTTAATTTGGCTTGAGTCTAGAGAATGGATGTCTACGCTTGGGCTAATTGCAAACTCCATAGCAGCTTTACATATTTTCTCTACTTGCCTAATTACATGGTTGTTATAGTTTTCAAGAAGTGTTGGGCAGTTTTTGGCTTGAGTTTCTGGAAAATGGTTCTCCACATAACTTGGTGGATGTGCTAGTGTTGGACAACCATTGCTTTTGGTTTTTGAGTTTCTAGAAATGATTGTGTGGACAAACCTTAGTATGTAATCTTTTGGTGCTTGACTTTGTTAGATGATGTGCAAAGAGTTAAATACACCGTAGGTCTATTAACTTTTTGCTAGTGTCATCTAGGTCCATCAACTTTTAAATGCATTTTTGAGTCTATTAACTTTTTGGTGGTGTGTCATCCAGGTCCATCAACTTTCAAACTGCATTTTTACGTCCATTAACTATTAGTGGTGTGTCATCCAGGTCCATCAACTTTCACATTACATTTTTTGGTCCCTAAACCTTTAAACTGGTTCACTATATGTCCATACCCTAAAATTGGCGAATAGATCTAATATGACATACAAAATAAGCGACCAACATGAAGTACGAATGTTCTTTCCTATGCATTGTTCGATATTATATTTTATTTTCTCTTTCACTCTTCAACATTTGTTTGTTGTTTTTATTTAATGGATTTTTTCTTTCTAATGTTTTTGTGGTTCCCCTTATATTTTATTTCTATAATATGAAAAAAAAAATCATAGCAAAATAAATAATAAAAAATGAAAATATAAAATTAAAAATAATATGGTATAAATATATATAAATAAATAACTTAATAGAAAATAAGAAATAAATACTAATCAAAATAGAAGGGAAACACAAAAACATTAAAAAGGAAAAAAACAACTAAATAAAAAAATAACAATCAAATGCTGATAAGTGGAGGAGAAAAGAAATATAATATGGAATGATGTATATGGAAGAATTGAATTTTACACATTCGTGGCCGCTCATTTTGCGAGCCATGCTAGATCTATTCGCTAATTGCAGAGGTATGGACCCACGGTAAACCAGTTAAAAAGTTTAGAGACAAAAATAATAATTTAGATGTTGATGGACCTGGATGATACACCGCTAATAGTTAATGGATCTAAAAATATAGTTTGAAAGTTTGTGGGCCTGGATGACACACCATCAAAAGTTAATGG
>CM039126.1:34909595-34920863 GCA_022036555.1 Microstegium vimineum
TTTACATGAAGAATAACTTAACTATGACCCATTCAGCAAAAAATAACTTGGATATATATCATCTACTCGAATGCTGAAACGGCAGTTGACTCTGGTCTGCAGATACATGGTCAGAGAGGCAGGCAGCTAATATATTCTCCTTCCGTCTGATATAGTGTTATAATTTTTGTATATCAAGTTTAGCTAATTATAAATAAAAAATTTTAAGTATTTATAATGTCAAGTAAACATTATTAGATTAATTATGAAATGTATTTTTATAATAATTTAATCTTAAGTCATAAATATGAATACTATTTGTTAGAAATTTAGTTAAACATGAAATATTTTAACTAACACGTATATTATAGTTGTGTTCTTTTTAGAACCTATCAATATATAATTTCCTAATATATTATTACCCGCCTAGCTTTGATGTTGAGCTGATGGATCAGTCTGCCGGTTGAGGTTGAAAGTTACAGATTTTCTGCGCGCACTTTCTCTCGATCATTTAATCTGTGGGACAGGCCCAGACTTGACCATGGGTGGATGGACTGTTGCTGACGCGCGCTTTTGATTCTATCGGTTATTATAATAATATATAAAAACGGCAACTCGTCAATGCGTTTCACTATATACCCCTTTGATTTTGGACAGTGGCACGGACTTAATTTGACATTTCCTATGTATAATGTATGGAAATTTCTTTCTACTGAGAGTAGAAAAATATGCGCTATAATATATATGGTGTACAATAAAATATTGGTGGAACAAAAGAAAGGTATGAACGGATAGAAACCTTAAATGGTGTACATATGGAATCGGAGGAAATGGGTTAATATAAAATACTTCCTGTATTGTAAAATGTAGTACAAAACAGGGATGTAGTCCTGGATGAGAAATTTCTTTAGTCCCGGTTTCCCAACCGGAACTAAGAATCCGGCACTAAACGTTGCACCTTTTAGTCATGGTTTTAGAACCGGGACTATAGACCGACTTTTAGTCCCAATCGTACTGGCACCTTTAGTCCCGATTGTTATTACGAACCGGGACTAAAGGTTTGTCTTCTTTTTGTCCAATTTCTTCTTTTTCCTTTTTGTTTTCTTTCATTTCATTTCATAACTACTACTGCGAACCTTTCATCGATATGCCAAATGAGCTTTAATCTCGGAAAAAATTACGCCCGAGACAAAAAAGGTCTATAGTCCCGGTTGGTAACACTTTAAAGTCCCCTCCCAACGGCTATGGGTGTCAGACAGTTGCAGGAGGGACTAAAGGTTTAGTCACGGTTTGTTGCACAAACTGAGACTAAAAGTTTTTTTAGTCTCGGTTTATAACAAGAACCGGGATTAATAGTCCCCCCTATTTGAACTCTCCCTCCTCCCCCAGCCCGAGCTCGAGCTCCATTTCTTCTCTTCCACCTCTCGGTTCTTGTTGATATTTCTTATGACTATTGGATAAATCCACAAGCGCACAGATTATACCGTTGTAGCACTTCACCTAAGAGTATTCCAAGGTATCGTAATTTATATTTTCCCAAGGGAAAGCTGGGCTAGAAATGATAATTAGATAGAGATCCTAGAGAACACCTCAACTTAGTACCAACTAGTATAGGGGGGTAAACGATAAATGTGATAGGAAGGGGTTGATGAATGAATAAGCCTAGGTAAAAGATACTTAGAACGGACTAGATAGAATAGCTAGGTGGGAGGACAACGAGAGAGTACGAGGGACTCCTATGCAATTCACTCTACTTCAATATACTTAGCCAATTAACTACTCTAAACACTATAGTTTGCCTCCTCAATACAAGTATGCTAGGCGAGGGGATAGATCAGCAGGAGGACAAAACTCCTACCGGACCGCGCCCTCGTTTTACGGGGGCCTTACCTTTTAATAACTTGTCTAAAAACACGTGGCGGAATACAACGACTAGACAAGGCTGTCACTTCTTGCTAGATACCACAAACAATCCGTGCAGCAAGCGGTAACCAAGGATAAGATGATGTATAAGCACCACACTTACACATAGCTTATAAGATGATGTATAAGCACCAACCGACCCTTGAACCATCCTTTGGTGGATGGTGGTGATCTTCCACATGTGGGAATAGGTAAGGCGGTTGGCAGCACCCAAACCGACCAAGGGGGTGGTCCGCCGACCACCCCTATGGCAGGTGGGCCCTCCTCTGGCCTCCTGGAAGTGGCCCCATTGGTCAGGGACCAGGTGGGAGCCAGGTGGGCCCAGGGGTGGTCAGCCGACCCCCCCTTGGGGTCCCTGGCCAACTTCGTCCTCCCAGGTGTTGGTCCCACTTATATTGAGGTTGGTTGTTGGTTCTGAGGTTATTGTCACGCTTATCTCTTTGGTGTGGGCCCAGGGATCCATGTGCTACTCTTGTGAGCCGTTGACACTACTACAAAATTTATTTTGCATAGCACTTGGGTTTTATTAACCGTGGCGGTTAAACGCATAAACCACCACGGTTAATAGGTGGCCAGGAAACCCATCGGCCAGGGGCCTCAACCGCGACGGTTAATACATTAACCGTGGCGGTTGGTATAATCTAACCACCACGGTTAATGGGTATTAACCATGGCGGTTGTTGTAACGCAACCGCCACGGTAAATACATTAACCGTGGAGGTTGGTATAATCTAACCGCCACGGTTAATGGGTATTAATCATGGCTGTTGTTGATGAGCAACCACTAATGGGTATTAATCATGGCGGTTGTTGTTGAGCAACCACCACTGTTAATGCATTTACCGTTGCGTTTATTGTAACCTAACTGTCACGGTAAACACAATTCGGCCCAAACAGCCTATCTAAGCCCAACAACGGGCTGATATATATATTGCGCAGAAACCCTAATTCCTTCCCTCCTCCCTTCCCTCTTCCCTCAGAATCTCGGCACGAGTCAGGAAAGCGGCACGAGGGGCCGCGGGAGGCAGGGCGGGGGCGCCTGCGTGGGCCATGGTGGCACAAGCGCGAGGTGGGGCGGCGCGACTGCGCGGGCCACGGCGGCGCGAGGATCCGCGCGAGGCGGGGCGGCGTGACCGCACGGGCCATGGAGGCACGAACGCGAGGCGGGGCGGCGCGACTGCGCGGGCCACGGCAGCGTGAGGGTCTGCGCGAGGCGAGGCGGCGTGACCGCGCGGGCCACGGCAGCGCGAGGGGCCGCGCTAGGCGCGGCGGCGCGTCGGGCTGGTGCGCGACGGCGGCACGAGGGTCCGCGCGAGGCGAGGCGGCGTGACCGCGCGGGCCACGGCGGCGCGAGGGGCCGCGCTAGGCACGGTGGCGCATCGGGCTGCTGCGCGACGGCGGCGCGGGCGGCGCGACTGCGCGACGGCGAGCCCCAGGCGGCGGATCTAGGGTCGGCGAGGTCTGGGCCTGGATCTGGGCATGGACCGGGATCTTTTTTTTTAATTTTTTTTCCTGATTAACTGTGGCGGTTGTCCTAACATAACCATCACGGTTAATGGGTATTAACCGTGGCGGTTGGCTAACTGTTGGTATTTCTTATGACTATTGGATAAATCCGCAAGCGCACAGATTATACCGTTGTAGCACTTCACCCAGGAGTATTTTGGAGTATCGTAATTTATACTCTCCCGATGGAAAGCGAAGCTAGAAATAATAATAAAAGAGAGATCCTAGAGATAACCTCAATTTAGCACCAACTAGTGTAAGAGGGTAAATGATATAATGATAGGAAGGTAATGATGATGTAACAAACCAGTAAGGATAAGTAAGAGATGACTAATGAGTATAACTATGTGGGAGGACAACGAGAGAGTCAAAAGGGTTCCTATGATTCCAACTCTACCTCTGTGGACTTAACTATGGCACTTAGCTGAGACAAACTTCGATTGATTCCTCAATACAATCATGCTAGGCGAGGGGATAGATCAGTAGGAGGACAAAACTCCTACCGGACCGCGCCCTCTTCTTATGGGGGCCTTATCTTTTAAGAACTTTCCTATAAACTCGTGGTGGAATACAATGACTAGACAAGGCTGTCACCTCTTGCTAGCTACCACAAACAATCCGTGCAACAAGAGATAACCAAAGGCAAGATTAAGTATAAGCACCACGCTTACACTTATTCTTACTACTCTAATCGTGTATACGGTCAACTAGAGTACCCTAGGACGGGTGATGATCGCATACAGGAAAGGCCACAAGGATCTCAATTTAGTTTATAACAACTAATTGACAAGATAAACCACAACAATACTATAACAAGTATAATATTGCACAAAGTAAAGACTAAGTAAAGTAAAGAAGGAATATTGCATTAAATAAGTAAAGTCTTACAAAAGAGAAAAGATACAAGAGTTTATACCAGATTCTTCAGGAAGACAATATCCGAAAAACCCAAGCGAAGCTCAACTCAACTCTAACTCCCACACTAGAGAACGCCCACTAGACTAATCTCCACTGGATAACAACAGTGGCTTGTATGGATTACATCATGATAAGAGAGGGAGGTCTAGGCCTCTATTTATAGTGGAGGATGGAGTGGGGGCTACTCTAGTGCCATGTCATCGATCCAAGGAGCATCAAACCTCATCCCTTGGATCAAACCGTCATACAACCGCCTAGAATGGATGGCTTGGATTTCCAACATGTGCAACTTGATATGGCGGTTGAGTGGGACCCAACCGACCTAGGGGGGTGGTCGGCCGACCCCCCCTATGGCCAGTGGGCCACCCCTTAGCCTTCTGGTGGTGGTCCCACTGGTCAGTGACTAAGTGGGGGCCAGGTGGGCCAAGGGGGTGGTCGGCCGACCCCCCTAGGGGTCTCTGGCCCACCACGTCCTTCCTGGTGTTGGCCCCACTTGTCATGTACTTGAGGTTGGTCATTCTGAAGTATTTGTCCTGTTGATCTCTTGGTGTGGGCCCATGGATCCATGTGCTTTGTTTGTGGACCGTTGAGAGAAAACACAGAGTGATCCAGGGGTTGGGAATCAGTCTGGATTGCTTCACATGGATCATGGCTGAGGGAGGTGGCCTGGTGGGCCCACATGGTGGTCGGCCGACCCCCTATGTGGGTCCCACTGGGCCTCCTTTGCTCCATTTCTTTATTCCTGCAATCAAATACTCCATGGACATGTGGAACTAGTTATTTGATAAAATATGCTCATGTTGTGTTTGTTTATCCTTGATCCTGAGTCTATTGGCATTATTTAATTATATAAATTTTGGTCATAATTTGTGCCAACACTAACCGCCACAGTTAATGCCCCCATTAACCACGACCATTGATCCGTGGCGGTTGGAATAACCGCCACGGTTAATCCATTTCAACCGCCATGGAAATGAATCCTGTAGTAGTGTGAGAGAAAGCCTAGAGTGATCCAATGGTTAGAATTCACTCTAATGTTGTCACATCCGGCCGGTTTGGCCCGTAGTGGCCCATGTGTGTTAATGAGATATTGTGGAGGGTTTAGTCCCACCTTGGTTGTTTAAGGTGGGATAGACCAACATATAAGGCTTCTAGAGTCCATCCCACCATCCCCGGGTTAATCCTTTTAAGCGAAGCGAGGACGAAAGCTTAAGTGGGATGGTGGTGGGTGTGGTTCGCTCAGCGTGCAGAGTGGATCTGAGCCATTTGGACTCTGGGGCGTTACAAATCATTTGTAACGCCCCAGAGTCCAAACGGCTCAGATCCACTCTGCACGCTGAGCGAACCACACCCACCACCATCGATTTGTAACGCCCCAGAGTCCAAATGGCTCAGATCCACTCTGCACGCTGAGCGAACCACACCCACCACCATCCCACTTAAGCTTTCGTCCTCGCTTCGCTTAAAAGGATTAACCCGGGGATGGTGGGATGGACTCTAGAAGCCTTATATGTTGGTCTATCCCACCTTAAACAACCAAGGTGGGACTAAACCCTCCACAATATCTCATTAACACACATGGGCCACTACGGGCCAAACGGGCCGGATGTGACATACACCCCCCCTCAAAGAACTCGACGTCCTCGTCGAGCCCAACATACCCACAACCGGGCAAACGATGACCAGGAACGTTCCCTCTTAGCACACGCGACCGTGCGCCCAGTGTCGGCACATGTGCCATGCCGTGCGCCCCGCAGAGCCTACACGAGCAATGAACCTACCATGTCCGCACACCTGGCCCGCACGCGCCCGCTGCCGCGAAGGTCGGCTCTGATACCATTTGTAACGCCCCAGAGTCCAAACGGCTCAGATCCACTCTGCACGCTGAGCGAACCACACCCACCACCATCCCACTTAAGCTTTCGTCCTCGCTTCGCTTAAAAGGATTAACCCGGGGATGGTGGGATGGACTCTAGAAGCCTTATATGTTGGTCTATCCCACCTTAAACAACCAAGGTGGGACTAAACCCTCCACAATATCTCATTAACACACATGGGCCACTACGGGCCAAACGGGCCGGATGTGACAAATGTGATCCTCTTGGATCATGGCCGAGAGGGGAGAGCTGGTGGGCCCACAGGGTGGTCGGCCGACTCCCTATGTGGGTCCCACTGGCTCTCCTTTGCTCCATTTCTTCATTCCTGCATTCAAACACTCTATGGACATGTGGAATGAGTTATTTGATAAACTATGCTCATGATGTGTTTGTTTATCCGTGATCCTGAGGTTGGTGGCATCATTTTAGTTATATAAAAGTGCATCATATTTTGTGCCAACAAGATCCCCAAGCTTAACTTTTGCTCGTCCCGAGCAAACAATCAAACTTAGCTCAATGGATCAGGAGTTGCTACTATGCTTCATATTTCAAGAGTAATAAATTTACAACAATCATACTTCTCTTTTGAATTGAAAAGTTAGCAATAAAGACTCACCCATATTACCTTAGTCCTTCATGGGGCATATAGCTTTGTCCTTTGTCTTGGGAAGTTGAGAGATAGAACACCTTGACTTGAGCACTAGTTTTCTCATTCTTTCGCAAGTTTCATATCAAAGGTTTTGTAAGATTTTGCAAAAGGAAACTTAGTGTTCCTCATATGGTACTCTCGAGTCGCTCATAAGGTGTATGCTTCCTCACCAAGGCACATATCAAAGTTTTCCTTCTTTTTTTCATCCTATCTCTAAAGCTTATGTGGAGCTATAGGTAGGGATCAAAAGATGTAGCAAACTTACCTTGCATATATTGTAAAGTCAAGTTCCGGATCCAAGGAGAGGAGTGTCATACTCTTAGATCAAGATGTGCAAGTGTGTGGAAACATGGCAAATGATCAAAACTCTTATATATGATATGATCTATCTTTCTAACTTTGAACTTGAGACATAACTATCTCTTTTTTTTCATGAGCTTTGATGTGCTCATCATCATTTTTCTAAGAATTGGGACTTTGATGTGCCCTTATACTTTTTTATAATTTTGCATAGTCTATGTCTCTTTTAGTAGCAACATACTAGAGAGAGAATTTTCTACTAAAGCATGGAGTATGAACTATGTAGAAAATGTAAGGCATGTTTCTGTGTACTTCCAGTGTAGAAGCAGCATATATATGTGGCGTATACGTGATCTTGATCTTGGGAGCATGGTAGATCTCTCAACAAGGGTCACAAAACTTGACCAAACTCAACACAAAGCATGCAACTTATGTAGAAATCTTATATTATGAAAGAGCATGTATGGCTTTGGTAGAAATTTTCACCATCGAGGAACAAAAAGTGTTTTATATCATTTTGATAAATAAAAACTCCGATAGTCATTCTTGCTTAGAACAATATTATAGCAGCTCTTATCTTGTCATATCATGTCTCACAACAACATCGACTTAGTTACAACATTTGCAACCCACAAAAGTTTCAGGTTCATGATGGTTTCTTTTAAGTCAAATAATCCAAACTTAGAGAAATATCAAGTTGTAAACCAAGTACTAGAGAAACATTTAGCAGAGCAACTATTCATCATTTCCATAGGAGATATTAATTTTCAAGGAACATGTGAGAGTGGAGTAGAGAAAGTCTTTTTATTATTTTTCATCATATGCAGATTATTTATTTTTATTATTTTTATTTTTTTAGATGCAACAACAAAAGATAAGCAGGGAAATTGCATGAAGATAAATGCTGAAATTAAAACTTACCTTAGTGGGGGAGGGAACCTCCCCCAAGCTTATCCTTTGCTCAATGTTGTAGTGGCGGATATGGATGTAGTTGCCACCACAAGTCCCACTGTCGATATTGTTCTTCTTGCAATGCTTGGAGTTCTTCGGCAGTTTGCTGGACAATGCATGCTATCTCACCGTGCTCAACATGCAGCTCACCAGAGGTTTTGGTGAGATGATCAAATTGTTGCCGCTATTCACGATGCTCCCTTGCTCGTGTGGATGAAAAGGATGCTCGTGCTCGTTGCGGACGTGAAGGTCGAGGAGGCATGCCACTAGAAGTGTGCATGGGATCGGAAGATGCATCGTCTTCCTCCTTGCCAATAGTTCCTCGGGAAGGACCACCTTGCTCAAGATGAACAAAGTGTAGCCCCTCCTGAGCTCCCCTGTCTGAACCTGCAAAACCTCTTTGACCAATTCCTTGATCTAAATCAAGGGTTAGCTTACGGGTCCTATACAACTGTGGTTGCCTATTTGGAAGAGGCACCTCAACTGTATGGCCACTGTAAATCATTTTAAGTTCACCGTTGGCATCTCTTTTTAATATTTGAGCAGTTGTAAGATATTCTTCCAAAATTACTGCTATGGGGGCAGAGATATAAACAAAGGGGCAGGTGCCATTTAGCAAGTTCATAGATTCGGCAAGACGAGTAATTAAAGATGTGAATTGAATAGGTCCATTACTCTCAATTGAACCTTGCCAAAATTCTACCAAGCATTTTATAGGAGAGATTTGAATTTTGTTTGCCATGGCATAAAGAAATTTTAATTCCATGTCACTTAGCATGCTAGCATTACTTCCATGAAACAAAGTCATATTCATCCAAAGATTCATGAAACGAAGGGTTGGATTATGAATTTTCTCAGGTTTAGGATTTGACTAATCATTTAGAGCAGAGATAGACATCCAAAATTTCTTCTTGTTAAACCTACGCATGGCAAGATCTAAATATAGCAAGCATGAAACATCAAAGCCAAGAGCAACACTTAGATGTCTCCAAGTTAAACTATAGCTTTGATTAAACATGTGAAAAGAAATTCCAACATTAGAGACTTGGAGAGAGCACAAGAATTCTGTGGTGAGTAACTCAATTCCAAGATCATCTACTTGCCAAAAGCTAGACCAACCGAGAGTGGAGAAGATAGTGTCGAATTCGGTGGTTATACCTGCGTTGGAGAGAAGACTCGGATCCAATATCCTTGTGTGCTCGAAAGATCGATCCCGGAGAGAGAGAGAGATATCTTTGGTACTCTAGTTGGTCGAACCAGAGACCACTTTGTTGATCATAGGTACTTATCGGAGGCACCATGAATGCCCTGATATGAGGTACCTCCGCCGGCATTTCTTCCTCCTGAGGGTGTTCTTCGGTTTGGACGTTCTCCCAAGTGTATTGGGCAGAACCTCCCCTTCTTCTTCCTTGGGAAGTATCCTCGGATAGGTGGGAGCGACGAGATGAACTCCCACTTATAGCTTGCTTCATTTTCTTGAATGCGGATGTCAATGGGTTCTTCATCTTTAGAGAGGAAGAGGCAAGACTAGGACAAGGTTGTGTGTGGAGAGAGTTTCCTAATTTATCTTGCGGGGATAGGATTGAGCTAAGAGAAGCTTGATGAAGATATCTTCTTGTGGAGTAGCACTACTTCTTTTGGGAACTAAGAATTTCTCTTGAATGAAGAGAGGAGAGAGCAAGGCAAGGAGAGTCTTGAGCTAGAACTGGATTCTGCTTGAAGTGTGAGGGATTGAGCTCTCCTTGCATGAGGTTTTATAGGGGAAGAGAATGGCCCCAAGGGGGCACCATGGGCTGGTCGACCGACCCCTCCTTGGGCATGCCCTTGGGTGCCATGATCACAAGTGTTGGGAGATGCCTTCCACAAAGCAAAAGAGAGAGAAGGGGGTGACCAAAGGTGGTCAGCCGACCCCCTAAAGTGTGGATTTCACTCATGCTTTTTCTAGTGCTTGGTGAAAGGTGAAGCATAATTTGTGATGTGATCAAAAGCTGAGCTAAAGTGCTCAAGATTCTCTTATTTAAACAAAGAGTAGTGGGGGACAAAGGTATGTCATGCTTTGATCAAAGATGATTGATGTACTCTAAAGCATGACAAAGCAAAAGAGATGTCTCCAAAGCAAGAATCTGATTTTTGAAAGTCTCACTACTCAAATCTTGAGATTCTTGGACAAAAGATGATGGGGAAGAAAGAGGGATGATTATGGGGCACCTAGGGTGGTCGGCCGACCCGCCTAGTCCTCCATTTTTTATAGAGATCAAAAAGCATGTTTTAATTAAATAAGCCAAGGTAGGGTGTATAGGGTGGTCGGCCGACCACTCTATGTTCCTACCTTTTGTCAATTTTTGGTGCTAAGCTACTTCTCAAGTTTTATTTAATCTAACTTTATTATTTTCCTTCTAAATTTTAAGCATGAAAGAAATTGAAGAATTGAATTAAATGTAAGAAGGGAAATAAAAGATAACTACCGACTTACCTTTCGGCGAAGGCTCCTTGATTTTAAGTCCTTGGAGTAGGACTCTCCTTGTTCATTCCTGTCACACCCGTTTTTAAGAATAAAAACAAGTGCATAAAAGGCTCATGTGCACTCTAGGAATAGTCGCACACATGACTTTATCTTTATCAATATATTATCCTTTCCCTTTACTTTACTTAGTATTTACTTTGAGCATTTCTATACTAGATATAGTATTGTTATATGCTTTTGCTCTTTAATAGCCTTTACATTTATAGTCTGTGATCCTTGTGACCTTTCCTGTATGCGATCATTGCCTGCCATAGGGTGCTTTGATTATTGATCATAGTCAAAGTAATAAGTTGTGTGTAAGCGTGGTGCTTATATATTAGCTTATCCTTGATTACCGCTTATTGTGTGGATTGTTCGTGGATGCTAGTAGAAGGTGACAGCTCTACCTAGCCTTAGTATTCCACCACGCGTGTCAGATAAGTTATTAAAAGGTAGGGCTTCAAGACAATAGGAGGGCGCGGTCCGGTAGGAGTTTTGTCCTCCTACTAATCTATCCCCTCGCCTAGGATACTTGTATTGAGGAGGCAAACTATAGTGTTTAGTCTAGTTAATTAGCTAAGTATATTAAAGTAGAGTGAATTGCTTAGGAGTCCCTTGTACTCTCTTGTTGTCCTCCCACCTAGCTAATCTCTCTAGTCCGT
>CM039126.1:34920963-34939614 GCA_022036555.1 Microstegium vimineum
ATCGGACAACAAACCTTCCACACCGCCTTCTGCGATCTCGGATCGGGCGTCAACATCATGTCTAAGGTAACTTATGATAACTTGTTAGGAGGACCTTTGGTCCCTACATGTGTTCGCCTGCAGATGTCGGATCAAACAATCCGGTTTCCCGAGGGATTCGCGAGGGATATCTTGGTAAACATCAAAGATGAATATATCCCCACCGACTTCATCATCCTAGACATGGGAGCTAACGTGAAAGTCCCCGTCATCTTGGGAAGGCCCTTCCTCAACACCACCAATGCGGTCATCTACGTAGGATCGTGCCAGATCCACTTCCACTTCCCGAATCACAAGGTGAAATGTGCTTTCAATGGTTATAAACATAACAAACAGGTTAAAGCACAACCACCAAGAAGAAGAATTTGAGCTCCGCGCCAAAAGAAGCAGTACCCGGAGGCCAAGATCAATGAACTCAAGGAGGATGAACCTGCCAATCCAAGGCAGGTTTGGAAAGCAAAGGAGGTGCACACTCCGCGGTCTCCATCTCCGGAGCCATCAAGTGCACCCGTAACACCCAAAATTTGCATTGTTTTGAAAAGTATTAAATTGATTTAATTATGCTTCTCTTGCTTTGCATTTAATTTAATTGAAGCTATGAATTTTTGTGAAGTTAAAACCTTGTCATGTAGTAACATGTTGAGCATTCATGCTGGAGCATTTATTTTTTTGTACTGAGTGGTTTTGAAAAGATTTCAAACCTGTATTTAAAAAGGATTTGAAAACTAATTTGCAAAACTATTTCTGGAAATTGAAAAGTCTTCTTTTCTCTTCCTCCCCTGTTTTCTCCAATCTGGCCCGAGACTTTCCCTCCCTCTCTATCTTTTAGACCCGTTTGGCCCAACTCGGGCAGGCCCCTTCTCCTCCCCTTTGTTTTACACTGCTAGGCCTAGTACCCCTCTCCTGACGCGCAAGGCCCAAGCTAGCCCAGCTCCTTGCCTGCAGTGCAGCACTGCATCTCTCCCCTCCCTTTCTTCTTGTGCCACTGACCTCCCAGGCCCGCGCATCAGCACCTCCCTCCTCTTCCTCCTGTAACCGAGCAGGATACAACCGAGTAGAGCTCGAATCCAATTCCAACGAAATCCCGGTTCTTCGGGATTTCTTGCTCAAGACGGCTCCTACGCCCTATAAGTCATCTAGCAACCCCCCCCCCTCATGTACGTTTTTCCATCTATTGGATCCTAAGCACCCTAACCGAGCCACAGTGCCATTCCTGAGCACCAGATCTGCCGCCGCCGCCATTGGTGAGTTCGCGTCGTTCCCCTCTCTCTCCCGGTTCGTTTTGGTGGATCGTAACCCCCGAATCGATCACGCCAGTGAGCTCCTCGCTGGAATCAATGGGGCGCCACCGCGCCTGCTCTGCTCTCGGCCGGCGCCACCGCTTTTTCCCCCTCAGCTCTAATCCGGACGCTTCAAGTCCGATGTAACGGCTGAGGATTTCAGATACCCCTTCGCCTTGGCTAACTTGCAAAAGAGACCCTCAGTGTTTTTAAGTCTCAACCCACCATCCATGGAGTGTCCCTCGAATGCGTTTTCCCCCACTAGAAAGCGTATTTCCTTTCGGCATTTGATTTATTCAAAATAAAAAGAAAATCTATATTTATAGGATTTCCTTTCTCATTTTAAATCCGTTTTGACCCGTTCAAATTGCGTTAGATTCATAATAAAATTCTCTTTATGTTGATACTGCTGTTAGTTAGATTTGAAAATGTTTAATTTCGTGATTAGATTTAATTTAATATCTTTGTATAGGAAAACCCGTTTATTTCATAACTTCGTCGTTTTAGCTCCGATTTTCGTGAAGGAAATGTCGATGTGATCGTAGTGATACGTAGATTAGTTTTATAGACTTTTAATCTTGTTTTATTACTGTTAGCGTACTTTTATAATTATAGCTTTGTTTGCTTCGTGTATGATTGCTCGTTGATTGAATGGTGTTGATTGTTGATCGGTATAGACGTTGAGCAACCGGTTGAAGAACCAGAGCTTTTCTTTGATCAAGACCAGCAGGAGTACTTTGAAGAAGGAAAGTATAACATGGGATTATCCTTATTGTCCTATTCATGATTAAAATAACTATTCATATGCATGATATCCCTTGTTTACCATAGTTTGATCCTAGAGATTGATATCCTGATTACTTTGTGACCTATGATTTGATCCACCATATATGATTAGTGTTGCTAGCGCTCAAACTGGATGTACATGATCTTAATGTGTTAATGACTATACGCAATAATGATAAAACTCACTTTTTAGCAACATTGGATTATAGGAGCTTATCTGTCGGCAAAATCTGGGATATACAGTACAACCACGAGGG
Organism: Microstegium vimineum; assembly: GCA_022036555.1. Classification (NCBI taxonomy): domain Eukaryota; kingdom Viridiplantae; phylum Streptophyta; class Magnoliopsida; order Poales; family Poaceae; genus Microstegium; species Microstegium vimineum. The sequence goes on from CM039126.1 coordinate 34,923,326, forward strand.
CTATATGGCTCTGGCTTTAGCTCAATATGGGGACCTTTTCTAGCTTGTTCAGTTGTTACCTTTATGGCGCAAAATGGGGCGTGGCGAGACGGGTATAGTGTGGTTCCTAATCTATGGGCATAGCCGCGAAGGAGTGTGACCGTAGACACGTTGGCTCTACATCCCCTGTCATGAACCTTGCGGCCCTAACTTGTTAGACGAACCCTTGAAAGGTTTCATAGTGTACCCTGCCCGCTCACCTCGGCAGTGTTTTAGGAGTTATAAACCCGGGCATCTAGGCAACACGACTCGTGGGTACAGTTGTACACCTCTGATCAGAGTTAAAAACTATCATGATAGTCGTGCTCATGGACACGAGCGGCTCGGAAAACTCACAGAATTATTGGGTTCTTATTTCTATGTTGTCTATGCAAGTTGTTATTTATTTATTGTATCATTGTCATTTACTTTATGATCATGGATATTTGAGCTTATGCAATTACCTTGGCAATTGTTGATATTAAAAATGAATTTGATCTACTTAAAATGCTTACCGCTATGAACCATGCATATCCTTTTGAGCTTCATGAACCCCGTGTTATATTTGTTGAGTACGTATGTGCTCACCCTTGCATTCAAACACCATAGATGAAGATTGGATTGATGATTACCACAATGAATACTAGTCTTGGAGTCAACTAGTCAACTAGTCCCTTTTGGAGCTTTCGCAGAAGTCGTCGTCTTAGTTAAACTTTATTTGTTTATTAAGACTTTGTATTGAATATTCATTCGCTATGTAATAAGCACAGTGTGATGGTACTTTTATGATTTTTCAACTCATGTGTGCGACTATTCCTGGGGTGCACATGAGCCTTTTATGCACTTGTTTTTGTTCTTAAAAATGGGTGTGACAAATTGGTATCAGAGCCCGTGTTGACTGTAGGACGCAAGTTGTTGACACTTCTTAGCGTCGCACCACAAATAGAGATAAATCCCTATCCCCAGTACGGCGCCAGAAATGCTTATGGGTATTTCTTATGACTATTGGATAAATCCGCAAGCGCACAGATTATACCGCTGTAGCACTTCACCTAGGAGTATTACAAGGTATCGTAATTTATTTTATCCCAAGGGAAAGCTGAGCTAGAAATGATAATTAGAGAGAGATCCTAAAGAGTACCTCAACTTAGTATCGACTAGTATAGGGGGGTAAATGATAAATGTGATAGGAAGGGGATTGATGAATGAAAGAGCCTAGGTAAATGATACTTAGAACGGACTAGAGAGATTAGCTAGGTGGGAGGACAACGAGAGAGTACAAGGGACTCCTAAGCAATTCACTCTACTTTAATATACTTAGCTAATTAACTAGACTAAACACTATAGTTTGCCTCCTCAATACAAGTATCCTAGGCGAGGGGATAGATCAGTAGGAGGACAAAACTCCTACCGGACCGCGCCCTCCTATTGTCTTGAAGCCCTACCTTTTAATAACTTATCTGACACGCGTGGTGGAATACTAAGGCTAGGTAGAGCTGTCACCTTCTACTAGCATCCACGAACAATCCACACAATAAGCGGTAATCAAGGATAAGCTAATATATAAGCACCACGCTTACACACAACTTATTACTTTGACTATGATCAATAATCAAAGCACCCTATGGCAGGCAATGATCGCATACAGGAAAGGTCACAAGGATCACAGACTATAAATGTAAAGGCTATTAAAGAGCAAAAGCATATAACAATACTATATCTAGTATAGAAATGCTCAAAGTAAATACTAAGTAAAGTAAAGGGAAAGGATAATATATTGATAAAGATAAAGTCTTACAAAGAAGAAAATATACAAGAGCTATACCAGACTTCCCAGAAGACAACTCCGGAAATCCCGAGCAAGCTCAACGCAACTCTAACTCCCACTCTATACTAACTACTAGAACAATTCTAAGGAATAGAGCTTGTAGGCTTCTTCACCATGTGTAGAGAGGGGGGTATGGCCCTGTATTTATAGTAGAGGAGTGGAGTAGGGGCTACTCCATCGCCACGTCAGCGATCCAGGGCCTCCCATCCTCCACCATTGGATCAAAACACCTTTGCAACCGTCATTGGATGAATGGTGGTGATCCAACACGTGGGGAAGGAGTATGGCGGTTGGGAGGAGCCAACCGACCTAGGGGGGTGGTCGGCCGACGCCCCTATGGCCAGTGGGCCCCCCTCTACCCTATAGGGTGTGGCCCCACTGGTCAGGGACTGCTGCAAGGCCAGGTGGGCCCTTTGGATGGTCGGCCGACCCCCCCTGGGGCGCTGGCCCACCTCTTGCTCCCTGGTGCTGGTCCCACGTGTCATTGAGGTTATTTGCTGGTTCTGAGGTGGTAGTCACGTTTATCTCCTTGGTGTAGGCCCATGGATCCTTGTGCTTTGCTTGTGAGCTGTTGAGAGAAAGCACAGAGTGATCCAAAGGATGGATTTCACTCTAGAGTGCCTCTCTTGGATCATGGCAGAGGGGGAGAGCCAGGTGAGCCCACAGGGTGGTCGGCCGACCCCCTATGTGGGTCCCACTGGCTCTCACTTGCTTCATTTCTTCATCCCTACACTCAAACACTCATGTACATGTGGAACTAGTTATTTGATAAACTATGCTCATGATGTGTTTGTTTTATCCCTGATCTAGAGGTTGGTGGCACAATTTTAAGTATAGAAAAGTTAATCATAACTTGTGCCAACAAGATCCCCCAAGCTTAACCTTTGCTCGTCCCGAGCAAACAATCAAACTTAGCTCGATGAATCAGGAGTTGCTACTATGCTTCATATTTCAAGAGTACTAGATCTACAACAATATACTTCTCTTTTGAATGGAAAAATTAGCAATAAAGACTCACCCATATTACCTTAGTCCTTCATGGGTCTTATAGCTTTATCCTTTGTCTTGACAGGTTGAGAGATAGAACAACTTGATTGGAGCACTAGTTTTCTCATTCTTTCACAAGTTTCATATCGGAGGTTTTCAAGATTTTGTAAAATAAAATTTTGGTGTTCCTCAAATAGCATTCTCGAGTCGCTCATATGGTGTATGATTCCTTACCAAGGCACATATCAAAGTTTGCCTTCTTCCATCCTACTTCTATATCTTATGTGGAGTTGTAGGTAGGGATCAAAGATGTAGAAAACTTACCTTGCATATATTGTAAAGTCAAATCCCGGATCCAAGGAGAGAAGTGTCGTACTCTTAGATCAAATGTGCAAGTGTGTGGAAACATGGCAAAAGATCAATACTCCTATAAGATCTCTCTTTCATAACTTATAAACTTTGAGACATAGCTATCTTTATTTATTTTTCTATGAGCTTTGAAGATGCTCATTATTATTTTTTTCAAAAGAGCTTTGGAATGCTCATAGATTTTGGGACTTTAGAATGCCCTTGAATTTTTAATAATTTTGCATAGTCTATGTCTCATTTGCTAGCAATAACTAGAGAGAGATTTTCTACTATAGCAGGGAGTATGAACTAAGTGGAAATGTAAGGCATGTTTTTGCGTACTTCCAGTGCAGAAGCAGCATCTATATATGGCGTGTACGTGATCTTGATCTTGGGAGCATGATAAGTCTCTCAACAAGGGTCACAAAACTTGACCAAACTCAACACAAAGTAAGTAGCTTATGTAGAAAGCTTATATCATGAAAGATCATATATGGCTTTGGTAGGACTTATCACTATTGAGGAACAACAAAGTGTTTTGTCATTTTAAGAAATAAAACTCCAATAGTCATTCTTGCTTAGAACAATATCGTAGCAGCTCTTATCTCGTCATATCATGTCTCACAATAACTTAGACTTAGTTACAGCATTTGCAACCCACAAAAGTTTGAGGTTCATGATGAATTCTTTTTAAGCCAAGTAATCCATACTTAGAGAAATATCAAGTTGTAAACTAAGTACTAGAGAGACGTTTAGCAGAGCAACTATTCATCATTTCTATAGGAGATATAGATTTTTCATAAAGCATGTGAGAGTGGAGTAGAGAAAGTCTTTTTATTATTTTCATCATATGCAGATATTTTTTTTAGATGCAAAGCAAAGATAAGCAGGAAATGCATAAATATAAATGCTGAAATTAAAAACTTACCTTAGTGGGGGAGGGAACCCCCCCCCCCAAGCTTGTTCTTTGCTTAGTGGTGCAGCGGTTGTGGATGGAATTGCCGCCACATGTCCCACTACCGATGTTGTTCTACTTGCATAGCTTGGATATCTTCGGCAGTTTGCTGGACGATGTGTGTTATCTCATCGTGCTCAACACGCAGCTCACCAAAGGTGTTCGTGAGATGATCGAACTGTTGCCGCAATTCACGATGCTCCCTTTCTTGTGTGGATGAGAAGGATGCTCGTGCTCTTTGCGGACGTGAGGATCGAGGAGGCATGCTGCTTGAAGTGTGCATGGGATCGGAAGATGTATTGTCTTCCTCCTCGTCCATAGTTTCTCGGGAGGAACCACCTTGCTCAAGATGAACAAAGTATAGCCCCTCCTGAGCTCTCCTGTCTGCACCTGCAAAACCTCTTTGTCCAATGCCTTGATCTAGATCAAGGATTAGCTTACGGGTCCTATACAATTGAAGTTGCCTATTTGGAAAAGGCACCTCAATTGTATGGCCACTGTAGATCATTTTAAGATTACCATTGGCATCTCGTTTTAGCATTTGAGCAATTGTAAGATATTCTTCTGAGATCATAGCTAAAGGAGCAGAGATGTAAACAAAGGGGTATGTGCCATTTAGCAAGTTCATGGATTCAGCAAGACGAGTAATTAAAGATGTGAATTGAATAGTTTCATTACTCTCAAGCGAACTTTGCCAAAATTCCACTAAGCATTTAACAGGAGAGATTTGAATTTTGTTGACCCTATCATATAGCAATTTTAATTCCATGTCATTTATCACGCTAGCATTACTTCCAGGAAACAAAGTCATTTTCATCCAAAGATGCACGAAATGAAGAGTTGGATTATGAACCGCCTCAGGTTTAGGATTTGAACAATTATTAAGAGCAGAGATAGAGAACCAAAACTTTCTCTTGTTAAACTTACGCATGGCAAAGTCTACATCTATCACGCATGAATCATCAAAGCCAAGAGAAGCACCTAGATGACTCCAAGTTAAACTAAAGCTTTGATTAAACATGTGAAAGGATATTCCAACATTAGAGGTTTGGAGAGAGCATAGAAACTCTATGGTGAGCAATTCAATTCCAAACTCTTCTATTTGCCAAAAGCTATACCAACCAATCGTGGAAAAGATAGTATTAAATTCGTTGGTCATACCTGTGTTGAAGAGAAGATTCGGATCCAATATCCTCCTATGCTCGAAAGATTGATCCTAGAGAGAGAGATACCTTTGATACCCTGGTTAGTCAAACCAGAGACTGCTCTGTTGATCATAGGTCCTCATCGGGGGTACCATAATTGCCCTGATGTGTGGTACCTCCGTCGGTACTTCCTCTTCCTCCTGAGGGAGTTCTTCGGTTTGGAGGCCCTCCCAAGTGTATCGGGCAGAACCTCCCCTTCTCCTTCCTTGGAAAGTATCATCGGATTGGCGGGAGCGTCGGGATGAGCTCTGACTCATAGCTTGCTTCATTGACTTGAATGCAGATGTCAATGGGTTCTTCATCTTTGGAGAGGAAAAGAACATGGGCAAGACTAGGGAGAGTATCACTACTTCTCTTGAAAGGAGAGAGCAAGGCGAGGAGAGGCTTGAGATAGAACTGAATTCTGGTTGAGGTGTGAGGGAAAGAGCTCTCCTTACATGGGATTTTATAGGGGAGAGGAGATGGCACCAAGGGGGAGCCATGGGGTGGTCGGCCAACCACCCATGGGCATGTCCCTTGGGTGCCATGATCACAAGCCTTAGTGGATGTCTTTCACAAAGCAAAAGAGAGAGAGGAGGTGACCATAGGATGGTCGGCCGACCACCCCATGGTGGGGAACCCACTCATGATTTTTCTAGTGCTTGGTGAAAGGTGAAAGGTGCTATGTGATGTGATCAAAGGCTGAGTTAAAGTGGTCAAGATTCTCCTCTTTAAACAAAGAGTAGTGGGGGACAAAGGTATGTTATATTTTGCTCAAAGGTGATTGATGTGTTTTCTTTTTCAAAGCATGACAAAGTGAAAGTGGAAGGTGTCATGATTCCCCACTTTGGACAAGGAGTAGTGGGAGACAAAGGTGTGACATGCTTTAACCAAAAGTGATTGAAGTAAAGCATGACAAACCAAAAGTGATGTCTCCTAAAGATAAATCTGATTTTTGAAAGCAACACTACTCAAATCATGAAATTCTTGGACAAAGGATGGTGGGGAAGAAAGAGGGATGATCACCATGCTACTAGGGTGGTCGGCCGACCCCCTAGTGCTCCATATTTTTTTTCTTTTTCTTTTGTAAAGGTCCCTAATTGATTTGTGATTAACTAAGCCAAGGTAGGGTGCATATGGTTGGTTAGCCGACCACCCCTATGACCCTAACTTTTTTCAAATTTTAATGCTAATCTAATTCTCAAGTTTTATTTAATCTAATTTTAGTTTTCTAAATTTTAAGTATGAAAGAAAAGGTTTTAACTAAATGAAAGAAGGGAAATAAAGGATAACTACTGATTTACCTTTCGGCGAAGGCTCCTTGATTTTAAGTCCTTGGAGTAGGACTCTCCTTCTTGTTCATTCTTCGGGTGCACATGATGGCTCCGGGGACGGAGACCGCGGGGCGTGCACCTCCTTTGCTTTCCACACCTGCCTTGGATTGGCAGGTTCATCTTCCTCGAGTTCGTTGATCTTGGCCTCCGGATATTGCTTCTTTGGGCGCGAGGCTCGAACTCTTCTTCTCGGTGGTTCTGCTTTAACTTGCTTGTTAAGTTTATAACCATTGAAAGCACATTTTACCTTATGACTCGGGAACTGGAAGTGTATCTGGCCCGATCCAATGTAGATGACTGCATTGGTGGTGTTGAGGAAGGGCCGTCCTAGGATGACGAGGACTTCCACGTTAGCTCCCATGTCAAGGATGATGAAGTCGGTGGGGATGTACTCATCTTGGATGTTCACCAAGATATCCCTCGCGAGTCCCTCGGGAAACCGTATGGTTTGATCGACCATCTGCAGGCGAACACATGTGGGGACCAAAGGTCATCCTAAGAGATTATCATACGTTACCTTTGACATGATGTTGACTCCCGATCCGAGATCGCAAAAGGCGGTGTGGAATGTTTGCTATCCGATTGAGCACTTGATCGTCGGGACGCCTAGATCTTCCTTCTTCATGATGAAGGGAGGATCGAGAAGATAGCCCCAATAGGAGCGTAGTGGAGGCTTACCGAACTTGGTTGTGACCATGTTAACATGCTCAATGGAGTCCTCTGGTTTCCAAGGGATCTTACCCTGTTCTAAGGATGGCATAGATGCTGCTAATTGAGCTAATTGGGTTTCTAGCATTTTATTAAAGCTCAATTGATTTTTCATAGCAGTTGTAAAGCTATCCATTTTTTCACCAAAGCTTTCAAGAACTTTATCAGTGGCAATCATTTTCTTATTTATACCATCATTAATTCTAGATTGCCCTAGAACAGGATCTTTCAATGAAGGTTGGTTATTATTGTAATTGTTATAATTTCTATTACCTCCATTACCTTGGTAGAAGGGGCATGAATTCTAGCTTCCTTGTTGTTGAGGTCGATACCTGTTGTTGTTGTTGCTGCTGCTGATATAGTTCATGTCCTCCTTCGGTGTCTCGGGGCAATTATTGCCTGAGTGATCATTCCGCCGCACACTTCACACCATGGGTCAGCTTCAATTGCTTGTGTGGCGGCGACGGGGTAGATGGCCTCTCGTTCCTTCTTGGAACCTTCTTCTATCTTCTTCATCAAGAGGTCCATCTTGGCAGAGAGCATGTCCACCTCACTGACGCTGTGCATACCTCTCTTCTTTGGCTAGAGACGTTCCTCACCCCAACCTTGGTTGGTTACTATCTTCTCGATGACGTCCTTAGCACTTCTTACCATGTGTTGGAGAAATGCCCCTCCAGCGGCAGCATCAAGGTGACTACGGGCCATGCTAGTCAGCCCACGGTAGAACTCTTGAATCAGGAGCCAGTCGTCTATCCCATGATGAGGACAGGCACAAACATACTCCTGGAGACGCTCCCATGCTTCGGGAATCGTCTCGTCTGATTGTTGCTGAAAGCTCGAGATCTTTCCACGAAGGGCATTGGTTTTCCCCGTCGGGAAGAACTTCTTGAGGAATGCATTAGCACACCTCTCCCATGTAGTGGCCTCTTCCTTGTGGGCGTAGAACCATTGCTTTGCCTTCCCCAATAGCGAGAATGGGAAAAGGCGAAGACGAATGGCGTCAGACGCCACTCCCTTGATAGTGAATGTGCCACATAACTCCATGAAGTGCAGGAGATGAGCATTGGCATCTTCATGGGGCTTTCCGCAAAACGGATTGGCCTGCACCATGTGGATCAAGGCGGGCTTCAGCTCGAAGGTGGCATCCCCGAAGTTGACCTCGGGACCCTGAGCTACGTGGGTAGCCGACGGGGCCGAGAAGTCAGAGATTGCCTTCTGGGCCATAGCTTCCTTGAGTGGTGGTGTAGAGCCTCCTTCCTCTAACGGATTCAGGTTCGAGATGAACCTCTGAGGTGGGACTTGACGATGTCTAGACCTCCTCAACAACTGCTCAGGATCCTCTAGGTAGTTTCCTGACAGTTGGAAACCGCTCATAAACTTGTTTTGCTCATAAACTATGACTAATTGATGACTAAGTTAATGATAAGCTCTGGATTCAATCTAATTAAAATTTCTAGGCCCACCTGTCATTGAGGTTATTTGTTGGTTCTGAGGTGGTTGTCACGTTTATCTCCTTGGTGTGGGCCCATGGATCCTTGTGCTTTGCTTGTGAGCCGTTGAGAGAAAGCACAGAGTGATCCAATGGATGGATTTCACTCTAGAGTGCCTCTCTTGGATCATGGCCGAGGGGGAGAGCCAGGTGGGCCCATAGGGTGCTCGGCCGACCCCCTATGTGGGTCCCACTGGCTCTCACTTGCTTCATTTCTTCATCCTTGCACTCAAACACTCATGTACATATGGAACTAGTTATTTGATAAACTATGCTCATGATGTGTTTGTTTTATCCCTGATCTAGAGGTTGGTGGCACAATTTTAAGTATAGAAAAGTTAATCATAACTTTTGCCAACACAAGCCTAGGTAGAACTGGTCTTTTAGGATGCTCTTGTTTCATCTATATCATGCTACTTGTCTTACCTTTGTTATTTGCTAAAGTTATGCTTATCGTAACTTTATTCTATTATAAATTAATTGCATCTATTCTAACTAAGCCTTGGTCTATCTCTGTAGATGCCTAACGCCCGTAAGACTGCCGCAAGAGCACAGGAGATATTGCCCGCTCCAAGAAGCCACGTGTCAGGAGGTTCCTGAAGCGCTGGAGATGGTTCGTGTTGGTTCTACTTTTGAGCAGGCTTCGCCCACACCACCGCCAGTTAGGCCATCTCCTAGGGTGGGATGGACTACAAGGAAGCTCGTCAAGATGGGCAGCAACACATCCAAACCCCACTACTGACTTGTGGGTTTACTGCATGCCTACTACTTAGAATGGGACATTGTGGTGCAATATATTTGCACGGAGAACAAACATCCCCTTGAGAAGACCTTTTGGGAGGCTAAGGTGTGCATTTATGTGAAGGATGATATCAGAGATGCCCTCGAGGAGCGCATGGTTTGCACTCATGAGGTTAGTCGTGCCACCATGGAAAGAAGTATGGATGATGCAACTTTTGAAGCTTACAAGATTCTTCGGGCTCCCCGGTTCAGAGATATGATTGAAGATCAGTACAGATTCCTCCCTTGCCATCACCCAGAGCTTGGATGGCTGATGATGAGGTCTAAAGGTCTAGATCCAACTACTACAGTGATGGTGAACTTTGCTCATGAGATGATGAAGCAAAATAGTGATCTTAAGGAGAAATTGGACGCAGAAAAGAAAGCTTGTGCAAGAATCCGGAAGCAGTTGGTTGGATGACACAAGAGAGACTATCAACATGCCAAGGATGTATGACCACCTTCCTCAAGATGCCTTGCCATAGGTGTTTGAGTCCCTTTTATGTAATAAAGAACGATATTAGTATCGCCGTTTAGTCTAGTTTAATCGAGTCTTGGTGTCATGTGAACCCTTTGTGCTTGGTTTATTTGTTATGATGACTATGAATGATTTGGATCTTTGTAATGCTTGCTGAAACCTTGGGGTTATATCTACAAGTTTCCAAGCTTTAATAATAATTAGTTAATGTCATACATATAGTTGGGTTGGGTTTATCCTGTCTGTGTCCTTGCTATTTTCTAGAGCAGTCTGCAATGTTTCTGTTATATCTCGAGATCTGATCATGAAAAATTTATGAATTTTTTTTGGGAACAACTATACTTACCTATGGTTCGTTTCCAACTAGAATCATCCTAATAGCTGTTATATTTTAAGAGATATGCCTATTGCAAGTTGAGGTTTCTGCGCAGTCTAGAACCTGAAACAGAATATGTTCTTTGCTGTTTTACGCAATTTTAACTTCTGAATCTGGGAATTCAGGTTGAGACAAAGGTGTAGATAATTTCGAGACCTTTCCAGAAAGTCCAGAACCAACTCCATCGGATATCTGTAACTCGAATTATGACTGTTTTACTGCAGGGTTGTCATAATCTCTCGTCCAGAAAATTTCAGATTTGCATATAATATGATTTTGATGGTATAAGTAATGTTCTAAGCATAGTTATTTGTGTTTTGGAACACATATGCCTCCTCCCAGCAGGAACCCGCCGCCACCACCTCCACCGGCACCCATGACCACTGAGGAGTTGATGGCAATGCAGGGGCAACTGATGCAAACTAGGATGCAGTTCATGCAGAACCCGCTGAACCAAGCTGTTGCTCCTGTCAACAAGCACCGGAAGTTTCTTCAAGGTCATCCCCCGGTGTTCTCTCATACTGCAGATCCTATGGAGGCGGATGACTAGCTTCAAGAGGTGGAGAAACAGCTCAACATCACTCAGTGTAATGACCAGGAGAAGGTCCTGTATGCTTCTGGTCAGCTCCAAGGTGCAGCTCAGACTTAGTGGGAATCATACCAAGCTGCACGTCCTGCAAATGCTCCTGCTATCACCTGGGATGAATTTTCTAGAGATTTCAAGGCTCACCATATCCCAGAAGGAATCATGGAGCTCAAGCAAGAGGAGTTCTGTAATCTCAGAATGGGACAGATGTTGGTTAGTGAGTACCATGACAGATTCTCTCAACTGGCTCGTTATGCTCCTAATGAGGTGAGAGAAGATGCAGACAAGTAGCGTCACTCCTGAAGGGTATCTACTATGATCTGAGGCTGCAATTGAAGGGTAATGTGTACCCGAACTTTCAGACACTGGTGAATCGTGCCATTGTGCTCGACAATGAGCGCAAGGACATGGACAAGAAGAGGAAGATGAGAGCACAATCATCTGGGAGCAATACTCGCCCCCACTTCAACTCTCATACTAGTTCTCAGCAGAGGTACCAAGGACCTGTTAGCCAGTGGAATCACAATCAGAATCAGCAAAGGCCTCAGTACCAGCAGGGTAATACTCTAAACCAGCAGCGCATGCCTTATCAGTTTCAGAGTGGACCTCATACTCCACGTCAAGGTACCCCTAGCTCTACTCCTGCTAAGAATAGTGCACCTCAGCCCAGCACTCCAAGAGTATGCTATCGATGTGGAGATCCCGAACACTACGCTCATAGTTGTCCAAGGAAGCAGAACCAGAACAATGATAGTGGTAGCAGAGGAAGACCTCAAGTAACCCCAAACACTGGAAGGGTGAATCATATGTCTACTGCTTCAGCTTAGGAGACCTCGGAGGTTATGTTGGGTACGTTTGATCTCAACTCCATCCTCGCACATGTTCTTTTTGATTCTAGAGCTTCACATACTTTTATTTCCGAAGCATTTGTTACCATGCATAGCATACCATTAATAGCAATGAAGAAAAAGATGACAATAAGTTCACCCGGGGGACCTATAGTAGCTACTCATAGATGTTCCTCAGTTAATTTGACCTTAAGGGGGGTAGACTTTGAGATTAGTCCAATTGTTCTGAATGGCTCTGGAATTGATCTGATTGTGGGTATGGATTGGATGCAAGCACGTCAGGCAGTAATACAGTGCAAAGAGAAGAAGGTGTCTCTTACTACACAGAAGGGTGATGAGATCATTGTTGATGTAGTTGTGTAGAAACCAAAGGCAGCCATTGTGAACCAGATTGAGGATGGAACCAATCAGGATGATCCAGTGGTGAATGAATTCCAAGATGTCTTTCCAGATGAACTGCCAGGTATGCCACCTGACTGAGACATTGAATTTCTTATTGAGTTATTACCTGGTACTGCACCCATAGCTAAACGTCCATATAGAATGGGGGTAAAAGAACTAGAAGAACTTAAGAAACAAATAAAAGAATTTCAAGAAAAAAGTTTCATTCATCCTAGTTCATCACCATGGGGTGCACTAGTTATTTTTGTTGATAATAAAGATGGTGGTCAAAGGATGTGTGTTGATTATAGATCACTCAATGAGGTTACAATCAAGAACAAGTATCCTTTGCCTAGAATTGATGATCTGTTTGATCAGTTGAGAGGTGCTTGTGTGTTCTCAAAGATTGATCTTCGTTCTGGTTATCATCAATTGAAGATTCGTACTAGTGACATTCCAAAGATAGCTTTCACCATGAGGTATGGTCTGTATGAGTATACTGTTATGTCATTTGGATTGACCAATGCTCCTGCATACTTTATGTATATGATGAATAAGGCGCTTATGGAGTATTTGGATAAATTTGTGGTTGTATTCATTGAAGATATACTAGTGTTCTCTAAAACTGAGGAAGAACATGTTGAAAATCTAAAATTGGTATTGCAGAAGCTTAGAAATCACAAGTTGTATGCTAAGCGAAGCAAGTGTGAGTTCTGTTTGAAGGAAGTTTCTTTTCTTGGTCATGTTGTCTCTAATGGAGGTATTTCTTTTGATCCAAGAAAGGTGAGAGATGTGTTGAATTGGAAGCCACCAACCAGTGTTACTGAGATTCCTAGTTTTCTTGGTTTAGCTGGTTACTACAGAAGGTTCATTGAAGGGTTTTCAAAGCTTGCAAAGCCTATGACTGCCTTGTTAGAGAAGAATGCCAAGTTTGTGTGGTCTGATCAATGCCAAGCCAACTTTGAAGAGTTGAAGAAGAGGTTAACTACAACACCTGTGTTGATACTGCTAGATCTGAGTAAGAGTTTCTCTATCTATTGTGATGCTTCTCGTACTAGTTTTGGATGTGTTCTTATGCAAGCAGGTAGATTTGTTGCTTATGCATCTAGGCAGTTGAGGAAACATGAATTGAATTATCCTACTCATGATTTAGAACTTGCTGCTATAGTACATGCTTTGAAAATTTGGAGACACTATTTGATTGGGCATAGGTGTGACATATATACTGATCATAAGAGTTTGAAATATATCTTCACCTAGTCTGATCTGAACTTGAGACAACGCAGATGGTTAGAGTTGATCAAGGATTATGATCTAGATGTGCATTATCACCCTAGGAAAGCTAATGTGGTTGTAGATGCTCTCAGCAGGAAGAGTGGAGTTCATGAGTTGCTAATGTCAGCCATGTCAGATGAGTTGTGTGATGAGTTTGCATGCTTGAACTTGGGTTTCATTGTCAATGCAGCAGAGATGGTGATGGAACCTACACTTGAACAGGAGATCCGAAAAGGTCAGTTGCAGGATGAGAAGCTGAAGGAGATAGCAGAGAATCTGGTAATTGGTAAGTCACCTGGTTTCCGCATGGATGATAATGGAACTTTGTGGTTTGGTAATCGTTTGTGTGTACCTGATGATAAAGCTTTAAGGCAAATGATTTTGCGTGAGGTTCATGAATCCTCTTATTCTATTCATCCTGGTAGTACTAAGATGTATATGGACTTGAAAGGAAAGTACTGGTGGGTTGGATTAAAAAGAGATGTAGCTGAGTATGTAGCTTTGTGTGATACTTGTCAAAGAGTAAAAGTTGAACATCAGAGACCTACTGGATTGTTGCAACCTATGAAGATACCTGAATGAAAGTGGGAGGAAGTTGGTATGGATTTTATTGTTGGGTTACCTCGTACACAACGAGGTTATGATTCTATATGGGTCATAGTTGATCGTTTGACCAAGGTAGCTCACGTTTTGCCAGTCAAGACTAAGTACAATGGTGCTCGGTTAGCAGAATTGTATATGAAACGGATAGTATGTTTGCATGGAGTTCCAAAGAAGATTGTGTCTGATAGAGGTACTCAGTTCACTTCAAATTTTTGGCATAGTGTACATAGAGCTTTGGGAACTAAGTTGAACTTTAGTACTAAATATCATCCTCAAACAGATCGTCAAACTGAAAGAACTAATCAGGTATTATAAGATATGTTGAGAGCTTGTGCATTGCAATATGGTACCAGTTGGGATCAGAGTTTGCCTTATGCAGAGTTCTCATACAACAATAGCTATCAGCAGAGCATCAAGATGACACCGTTTGAGGCATTGTATGGTCGTAAGTGTAGAACACCTTTGTTTTGGAATCAAACATGTGAGACACAAGTGTTTGGTGCTGATGTACTTAGAGATGCTGAAGATCGTGTGAGAGTGATCCGAGAAAGCTTGAGAATAGCACAATCGAGACAGAAGAGTTATGCTGATAATAGAAGACGAGACTTGTCTTTTAATATTGGTGATTATGTCTATCTCAAAGTATCACCAATGAGAAGTGTAAAAATATTTAACATGAAAGGTAAGCTAGCACCAAGGTATGTTGGACCGTTTAAAGTTTTAGCCATACATGATGAAGTTGCTTATCAGTTGGAACTGCCTGAGAATTTATCTGGAGTTCATGATGTGTTTCATGTGTCTCAACTTAAGAAGTGTTTGCAAGTGCCAGAAGAGAAAATACCTCTAGATGATCCTAATGTTGCTAATGATTTGACTTATGAAGAGTATCCGGTTAAAATTCTTGAAACGGCAGAAAGAGTAACCAGAAGCAAAGTCATTAAGATGTGTAAAGTTCAGTGGAACCGGTATTCAGAGGCAGAAACAACATGGGAATGAGAAGATGATCTGAGAAAATCATACCCGCAGTTGTTTTAGTAAGCCCAGCTAATCTCGAGGACGAGATTCTTTTAAGGGGGGTAGATTTGTAACACCCAAAATTTGCATTGTTTCGAAAAGTATTAAATTGATTTCATTATGCTTCTCTTGCTTTGCATTTAATTTAATTGAAACTATGAATTTTGGTGAAGTTAAAACCTTGTCATGTAGTAACATGTTGAGCATTCATGTTGGAGCATTTATTGTTTTTGTACTGAGTGGTTTTGAAAAGATTTCAAACTTGTATTTAAAAAGGATTTGAAAACTCATTTGCAAAACTATTTCTGGAAATTGAAAAGTCTTCTTTTCTCTTCCTCCCCCATTTTCTCCAATCTGGCCCAAGACCTTCCCTCCCTCTCTATCTTTTAGACCCGTTTGGCCCAACTCGGGCAGGCCCCTTCTCCTCCCCTTTGTTTCACACTGCTAGGCCCAGTACCCCTCTCATGCCGCGCAAGGCCCAAGCCGGCCCAGCTCCTTGCCTGCAGCGTAGCACTGCATCTCTCCCCTCCATTTCTTCTTGTGCCGCTGACCTCCCTAGCCCGTGCGTCAGCGCCTCCCTCCTCTTCCTCCCATAACCGAGCAGGATACAACCGAGCAGAGCTCGATTCCAATTCCAACCGAATCCCGGTTCTTCGAGATTTCTTGCACAAGACGGCTCCTACGCCCTATAAGTCATCTAGCAATCCTCCCTCACGTCCGTTTTTCCATCTATTGGTTCCTTGGCACCCTAACTGAGCCGCAGTGCCATTCCTGAGCACCGGATCTGCCGCCGCCGCCATTGGAGCACGTTCGAGCTCCTCTGTCGCCTCGGGCCTCTCTCTTTCCTCCGGATCAAGGTACAATACCCTCGATCCCTCCCTCAACCTCGTTTTCGTCTTGTTTTGCCCTCACCGGCTTGCCGTTGATTGCAGTGGGCCGGTGTCCGCCCCGTCGAGCCGCATGCCTCCTCCGCAGCACCTCTATCCGCACGACATCCCTAGGTGAGTTCGCGTCGTTCCCCTCTCTCTCCCGGATCAATCGGTTTTCGTTTTGGTGGACCGTAACCCCCGAATCGATCACGCCGGCGAGCTCCTCGC